>JAFEMH010000955.1:0-572512 GCA_022495995.1 Adenophora triphylla var. japonica
GGTTTTTGGCTTAGCTCGTGTCATAAAGCCTAAGTGTATGTTTTTCACGTCGGGCCCCGCTCCGAGTCAAGCTCGAGAGTTTTAGACCAAAGGTCGTTCCCGACCCGAAGCTCCGAGCTTTTCAGCCTTGACTTTGACGCGGAGCTCTGCCGAAAAATATACCCGAAGGTTCAATGTGACGCCGTGTCACCAAACCTCGCCGTATGTACCGTGCCAGCCACAACTTGGCCAACGCTAAAAGCTAAAGGTCTCTCGCACAAGCGAAGTCAGAGAGGTCATGCGCCAAATTTTGGCACGACTCCCGCCTTAACTTAAGGACGCGACCTCGACCGTGGCCCGTACGCCGCACACGTCGAAAGTTTGCGTGATCGCCTAGCCTTAAGTTCACTTTTTTTCCTTTGTCGGTGGAACTCGCTTGCCTTATCGACCTCGCCGGATAGTCCGTCCCGAGAAAGATGATCTACAATGGAAACGAGGGCTTATAAGCGTAGCGACGAGATCCACCGATTAGAGCTCTAGGATTAGTTGCGAAAAAGAAGACACGCTCTTTTCCAACCAATTAGACTCGAGAAAACGCGCTTTAAGTAAACTTTAATCGGTAATCGCACATTGCACAAGCCCGAAAACCTTGAGCCAAATACCCTTTTCCGGCTTCCAAACCCTTCCTTTCGTTCCTCGCAATGGAGCGTAAAGTGGTTCGTATTTCCGGCCGCCGCCTTGCCAGATCACGCAATCGGCAGCGCCGTACAAGCTTCTTCGGTTCCTCGCCTCTCCCAAAGATTTCCGACATGTCTAGCTCACCGAGAAATCGTGGATTTCCGGGAAGGACCCCCGCCACCGGTGAATGTATATGACATTGGAAGAAGCCATCCCGGCTTGTGAGGTCCACAAGAGGCGTAAAGAAGATCAGCGTAATTTCGTGGTACAGCCTTCGAATGAGCGTGGTATAGCAAGCCTATCCCCGCCGACTACATTTTTGTCCCGGTAGAGGATGACGATTCCCCAAAACCAGCTTCACCAAACCTTCAATCGTGTTCCTCCCCCGCCAACTTACTGATGCCTTCCAACCAAGGAAACAAACTCGACCTAGGCTCCATGTTGCCACCTCTCGTAGCAACCCCGTCAATTTTGGTCGCCCCAGGCTACACCCATCACTCAATATCACTGGGCCGCACCGCCGACCATCTCAGATGCCAATATCCTCAAGACTCCTCCCTGTTCGTCCCGTTGCCTATACACGAATCCCTAAACACCGGACAAACCCCGATACAGCTTCGTAAAAGGCTCCCGTATATTCTCATATACCAAGCCTTCCACCTCCAATCACTACCACTCACGTGGTAGCACCCGCGCCGAGCCTCACAAACCCACCACCGGACCCAACCTTACTGGATGGTCGAGCGTATGAAAGACCCGAAAGCCACCATGAGCAAATTTCAAAGCAGAAACGTTCAAATCCACGTATCCGGAATGGTCACGCCTCTCCCGCCAAGTTCGTAATGCCGAGATGGACCGATTCGATGGAACGGAATGTCTCAAACGCACGTCGACACTTACGTTTCGCATGAGAGCAAAAGGAGCAACCCTCCAAAGAAATGGCCGACCACTTCCAAAGATACGCTCAAAAGCTCGGGCCATTACGATGGTTTCGAGGGTCAAGCTCGCGGATCGCCACACTGGGAACAGACGAACATCTTCCCCGGAACGGCATGCATCCAACTTAGAGCTGGGAAACAAGTCGCGAGGACTTAATCACCACCGAGCAGTAAAGCGGATGAAAGTGTTGGGGAATTCTACAAGAGATGGAGCCGGAAACTCTCCGAAATCATGGAGCCACTCTCCAAAGACGAATGTATGCGGATCTTCAAGTCTTGCTTGAGACCGTCCATCGAACTCTCATCGGGCCACAATTTCTTCCTGCATCTCCGGCCATGGTCAATGCCGGCTCACGCTGAGAAGGATCTCAAGGGAAAAGTTGGCTACCGCACAGCCGCACACGTATACCGCTCAACACCGCATTCAATCCCGCACCGGCCCCGCAAAGGGAAAGATACGTCTGTCAACTACGTCCATCGTGGACAATGGGTAATGTAAACCTGGGCCCCGCAAAGCAACAGCTTCTACTCGTAAGCGCCGCCGTACACTTCGACAAGTTGGACATGCCATTGAGCAAGATGCCGGAAGGGCTAATCAAGGAAGGTCTCCTTAAGCCCGCGGCCAATTACAAACCCAAAGTTCCCGTAGCCAATGCGGACAAGAGCAAATATCGCGCCTTCCATCGCATCACGGCCATACCACCGACAACCGTTTGGGGTTACGATACGAAATCCGTAACTTGATAGAAGAAGGCAAGTTAGAGCGCCTGGCCCAATACACCGGGAATCCTTTCCGAATAATAACAAGTGAACTCCATTGAGCGGGTGCCCAAGAAGTGTGCTACGTAACCGCCCGCCTCTTTCACTGGATCCTCCTAATGTTCACATCGCCTACGATGTTTGTGGATCGCTCCGCCCGCCCGGAGTACGAGTCTCGAGAAACCGTCCGAGCAATCCTCCGAGGAAACAAGAAGAAATCCTCTCAACAAAGAATCGAGAGAAAGATACGAAGCCGAGATACCAAAGCAGAGGTACACTGGAGAACTCCTCCGGGAGGTTCGACTACTACGCATCGTACTCCACCTACCCTCTTGCCTCCAGCCATGCAGCCTCTAGAGCGACATGTGCGGGAAAGCCGAAAAGTCCAAACAAACCGTAATCTGCACTGAACACCTAATACCTCGTATCTTGATAGTCTTATCGCGCCAAGCCTAACCTCCGCGGGATCGCCCAAGATTCAACTTGTCCAGCCTTCCGAGCCCGGACCGCAAAGGAAGATCAAGGTCGCCTTGGCAATCGCACTCGATCAATGTGCAACTAAGGGCGGCAACCGCCACAGCAAATTTCAACATACTCCCCGAGGTTCCAAAGAAAGGCTTTACCTCGCAAGAGGAAGACAGAAACGGATGGCCGGATGACTCTCCTTCTACGGATAGAGACGAGATCTACGACTCCCGCCTCGTATGGCAAAGATGATCACATTCTCGTGATTGAAGACTTACCGAGAGACGCCGGCACAATGAAGCTCCGTACATCACTCTCAAACTCAACACCATATCACTCCCCGAGTATTGGTAGATAACGGGTCACCGTTAATGTCCTCCTCTCAAAGATGATGCGAGCTCTCCGCATCCATGAAAGCCATTTGATACCGTCTACTCGACTATCAAGGCCTACGACAACTCGTCTCGCCCCATCCCGGGGACAAGACTCGAACTTTGGTTCGAAACCCAAATGGTGCCAAAGAAAATTCCACGTGATGGACATTCCATCCGAGTTCACAGCCTCTTTGGGACGCCCTTGGCTACACCACATGAAGGCCATAGCTTCCACTCTCCATCAATGTGTCAAGTTCATCAACCGACAGGAGATCTCGAAGTCATCCGAGGGGACAGCTTCTCATAGGAAACGAAGCCGAGACAAGAGCCAAACGTGTCCGCACTCGTGCACCGGTTACCTCCTTCGAATCAACCAAGGGACTATCGGGGCAAATCTCATCGTAATCCCTCGTAGTCCGGAGATGCTAACTATGTAAACGTACTCGAGCAAAGTGCACTCGAAGCAGCCCGATACATCAAGTTCAACTGTCGTTTCCAACACTTGGAGGCAGATTGAAGGAAACGCCGAATATCGCCATGATACGGCACATAAACCCCAGCCTTCCAATCTGAGATTCGCAAGCATTCTCCAAACAAACTCTCTCGGCCCCGCCAGTGAAGAGGTTTTTGTGATCAAGGTCAACAAACATCGTCATTCTCGTGATGAATGCATGGAAGTTGTATGGGACGTCCTCCACGAGGAACTACCCGCCGCACCCCTCTTCTCCAACGAAGAGCATGATGTTTTCCTAGCCGCTCCAAAGAACGCAACCCGACGCAATACGTCCCTACACCTGGATCGAGCGATCGATGACGATGAATCTCGGGACTCTCCGGAGTCGAGGACGCGGCACCCGCAAGCGCACCTCCGCATTCACATGCTCGCTGAGGACGGAACTCCTTCCGATCGTGTCACCTACGACCAAGGTTCCAATACCATGGAAATTGTCAAGCTCAACGTCCAAGCATGCATGCCTATCCGACAATTGGAAGCACGTGATTCACGCAACGAGGAATCCTCTCGATCAAGTGAAGGACGACGACTTCGTCAATATCATCTATTCCTGTGTATCCCGATGAAGCCAAGGATCCCGTCCTGTTATCGATTCTCGCCACACCAAGGTCACCCTCGATGACCGCTCGCTCATGGTAAACGAGGCACCGGCCAAGCGAGCTCGTGAGCTCATCCCTACTTCCAAGTACTCACTCAGCGCAACCGGCCCGTGCCGTCGCCAAGCTTATACCCTCAAGCGCCGCCAAGGCCAAGGGCAACAAAGAAAGGAGACCAAGCTCCTCACCCCGCTACAAGTCGATCAACCTCTGAACGCTTCCACCACCACCCCGAAACATCTCGTGAAAGTCTTCCCCGCAAGGCGTAGCCGCCTTTCCGACACAGAAATGACCACCTCAAAGATCAACATGCTTCGCCGATTCTCGCTCCCACCGTCACGGCCCCGATTCGTATATCCCGCCAATCGATCGCTAGCTTTGATAGACTTGGCGATCGAGCGAGATCACGAGACCGTCAACATTGCAGTAATCCAATACCTGGGTCAATCAAGCGTATACGGGCAAACTTCTTGGTGATCGAGATCAAGGAAGGACGCATGGAATGTCCTGGCCCGACTTCCTTCGTCAATGTAATCCAAGTGTTCCGCCATTCGGCGATTTGAATGTAATCACGGTTCGACACTAGCCGTACGATGCGCACCTACGGAGATCGCCTAGTCTCGCAAGGAAAGCTCTCATGGAGCTAGCCGCTCAAGAAAGTCGTCTTTGGGACGAAGACCAAGCTCGAAAGACCTACAGGACCAAGCCCTTAAAGTGTCACAGCAAATTTCGTACGTAAAGCTAGAGGCCACTCTGCACCCGCCGACCTCGAGTTTTGCCCATGGCAACTTCCTGACTACCGTCTCTGTTCTCATCCAACCCCTTTGCCAACCAAGGGTGGTCAACGGTCCCGATGACCTAGGAGATGGAACGACACACGAACGAATCCCGCCGCTTACCTTCCCGAGGAAAGCAAGTTCTCTCGTGAAAGCGACGACGAAGACGATGAAACCATTCTCTTCCAAGCCGGCATGAAGTCAACAAAACCGACTCCCAAGGGTCCTGGGAGGATGGGAACGGATCATCTCCGCACTCAAATTGAAAGGCCAACTCGTGGAGGAAGGTCTATTTAAAAACAGGAGGAGGATGGAAATTGCCTCGAGCAACTACTCAGTGGAAATTCCACACCCATGCTCTTCATTTACGTAAACGATCAACTGGGACAAAGAACCAAATACATGGGCAGATGTTCGGGAAGCCGTGTACTCACCTTCCGACATACCCGCCACTCGCATAAAGCGTAGAAGAAAACTCTCCCCGATGGAAGTTTACCTAGACCGCCGCACGCAGCTTCAAGGAAGCACCGGCTATTCTCACATGGGAAGAAACGCAGCATTAACTCTCGACGCAGCTCCGCCGCAAGAAGATTGATCTCGGGGCCTGTGAGTGGAGGAAAACTAGCCAACCACGAGTATCGCTGCACCCAACCTGCATCGCCCGAGTATGCTCAAGAAGAAGGAAAGGAACGCGATATACCGCAAGAGATCAAGGAGACCGCTCGCTTGAGCCGAGAACTCTCCAACCTCCCCGAGGGTCGCAACGCACGCTTCGCCAGTGCAATCACCGTTGTGCACCGACATTCGAACAATCAAGGCTAAACCGTAGGCTACCTCCCCGCAGAGGCACCTAAGCCGCATCCCGGGACGTAATCCGCAAGCCGCCGAAGCTCCCGGAATTCATCCACAATCAATGAGTTGAGGGAAGACGCATGGCCCTATGCTACGAGGAATCCTCCTCTAACTATGGCTCAACTCGTGAGCACTGCTCGTAAGGGACCAAACCCGATGTCGCTGTTCTAACCCGATCGGGTCAAATCCATGCATTACCACCTAAGGCCACCAAAAAGCCGACGGAGCCGAATTGCAACCGCCACCCGCAGACGCAAGTTCCTTGAAAGAGGACCCGATCCTCACTCACCAAGCAGCACTCAGCGAACATTTCCTCGTCTCTCGGCTCACCTCCTCTTATCCTCACAAGCTCAAGCTAGAGGAAAGTCTCGGCCCGTACTATGGTCCCCGTGGACGCAACCCCGTATGAAGTCATTCGTATGATTGGTAACATCCACTATGGCAACATTATCACCTTCACGTATTTGGACCTTCCAAAATTTGGGGCCGATCACAATGAGCCGCTTTACATCACAGCCCACTGACGAGCGCCTTCCTCGCGTGTTGGTAGACGGAGGTTCCGGAATGAATGTCTTGCCCGCCAAGATGATGGACTCCGCTTGACATCAAGCCCACGTATCTTAAGCCTTCACCCACACCGTCAAGGCCTATGACTCTACTTCCCGTACAGCCTTCCTGGGTTGCTACTCTTAACATCTCGGGTTCGGCAAGCGGGTGATCCCCACCGAATTCCAAGTGTTGGACATTCCAATCACTTTCACAGCCCATCCCTGGGCGTCCCCGGCCGCATCAAATCAATGGCGTGGCATCCACCCTTCACCAAAGGCCTCAAGTTCATGCAAGGCAACGAAGCTAACCACGCCTACGGCGATGTTGTCACCACCGAGGGGACCAAAGACCAACGACATTCCAGCCCTGGAAATCAAGCATAATGATGACATGCCATTAATCGGATTCACTCGAGACCTCCAAGATCCAAATATGCAACGTGGACCTTCCACTGCTTCACGATCGATTCCTCCCGCCATGAGGATGATGAAACTCATGAACTTCATCCCAGATCGGGCTCGGCAAAAGGCCGCAAGGCCAGCACCAAGTTATTGAAGTCAAGGACCACACCACGGTCCAGTGGGCTTCGCTACGTGCCAACACCGCCGACATCAAGGAAGACAAAAGGCTCGCCCGCACCAAGGCAAAGCAGCCTCACAAAAGGGGAACCTCCGACGGCACACCCAACCTCCGACCTTACAGCTTTGACCTCGCTCATTACTTCACCAAGGGAACCGACAGAACCGAGGGAACCAACAAGGGAACCGACAAAGAACCGAGGGGACCGACAATGAACCGACAGCAGAACCGAGGGGACCGACAGCTGAACCGATGCAGAACCGAGGGGACCGACAAAGGAACCGATGAAGATGAGAAAGAAGCAGGATAGTCAACACCAAGACTACGTATGTAATGGAACAAATAGCACGGACCTCAAGCGTTTCGTAGGACTCAAAGCTAATCCAATAAGTGGGAGCGTTCTCGACATCACAGCCTCTACCTCGGACCAACCGCCACCACACCAAAGATGAGTACACATTCAAGGGAATCCTGCACTTGGAGGAGCAACTCAAGGTACTCTCCACGGGAAACAAGTTGTTCGGATCACCCGCCGAGGCCACATTCGAGACAAGAAATCCAAAGCGTAAGGAACCGTAATTCATAGAAGACGCTCTCAGCTGACCAAACTACGTAGTCCTGTTTGAAGAAGTCATGGAGTTGCCCAACTTGATCGATCGGGGCTCCGACAACAAGATGATCGCCATGATAGGGACAAGCAGGAGCCAAGCCTCTCGATCCCCGCACCCTCCTCAAGCATCCAAGAATGCCATCGAAGAATTGGGTAACTTTCACCGACCAAGGGCAAGCCAAAGTGCAGATTGGAAGACAAGCCGGGCCCGCACCCACATCTCCCTAAACCCGGTCTCAAACCCTTGAGCCGGCCTCCTGTCGAGTCCAGCCCTTCCGAGTCATCCAACGGCCTTACGCCGAGGACTATAATGTTGTAGCCAATCATGTATTCCCGTTCTTGTGTAATGAAAAGTCTCGACCTTTCTGAGTATCCTCTCATTGCCACTTTAACAACCGATAAGTTAACAAACAACTTAAAAGACGTTAATAACTCAATTGATAAAGAAGCGTACACATTAAACGAACAATACATTAAAGAAGTTCTCGAGCGTGTAGTTGACCAAGAGGACAACCGGCCCAAGCCGCCGAAGAGGTTATGACCAAAGTGAACCCGGGGTCGCCGCAAGAGCCTAAAGAGACACAAGTGGCGCTTCGCCGATGCGTAAAAGGAAGCCCCGATAAGCCTCCTCCGGAGTATGTTGACGTGTTCGCCGGTCATATCAGACATGCCAGACTCGATCCTCAATCGTGGAGCACGTAATTCCCCCGATCCCGAATCCAAGCCTCGTCAAATGTAAGCCGCGCAAGATCAAGCCAGAGTGGTCCTTGCAAGTTAAAGAAGAAATTGAGAAAATGCTCCGAGTTGGTTTCATCGCAGTGATTGAGTACCCGACTTGGCTCTCCAACATCGCGACGGTCACCAAGGCCAACGGAAAGGTCGATGCCGCGTGGATTTTCGGGATCTCAACAAGGCCAGCCCTAAGGATGATTTCCCATCGCCTAACATCGACATGCCGGTCGACACCACGGCAAATTTCAAGTAAAGTCCTTCGTGGACGGGTTTGCTGGATACAACCGATCAAGATGTCCGAGGAGGATCGTGCCAAGATCGCCTTCACCACTCCATGGGGACATACTGTTACACGGCCATGCCGTTCGGTCTAAAGAACGCCGGGGCTACTTACTACGGCCGCAATGTGCCTCTCTTCCATGACATGATTCACAAAGAAATCGAAGTATATGTCGACGACATGATCATCCACTCCAAGGGATCGACATGCAAAGACATGACAGATCCGAGGAAGTTCTTCAACGTACTCAAAACACTCCATGAGGTCAACCCGGCAAAGTGCACCTTCGGCGTCAAGCGCGGCAAGGTACCGGGGTACATGGTTACGTAAAGAGGTATCGAAGCCGATCCTGTGAAAATCAAGGCCATCATCGACATGAAGCCGCCTCAAACCCCGATGTAAGTAAAGAGCTTCATGGGAAGACTTCGCACATCAAGCCGCTTCATCAACCAGCTTGACATCTTCTCGCGAGCCCATGTTCAAACCGATGAAAAAGAATGCCGACATCAAATGGGACTCCGAGTGCCAAACAAATTCTTCGAGAAAATCAAGACCTACTTGGTTAATCCCCACCCCGTGCCCGCCACACGAAGACAAGCCACTACTCCCGTATCCGACAAGAATGTACACGTCTATCTGGGCAATGCCGGCACAAGAACAGTAAAGATTCCAAGGTTGAGCATGCAATCTACTTCGTAAGCCGAAAGCTTCAAGGAAGTGAACTCACTTACTCAAAGATCGTAGAAAACCCGTACCGCCTTGGTATGGGTAGTCGGGAAACCGAAACACTACATGCAAGCCGCATTCTGCTCCCGGTCTCCAAAGTGGACCCCGTCCGATATCTCTTTGACAAGCCATCCCTCACAATGCGGCTAGCCAAGTGGTCATTCTTCCCGGCCGAGTTCGACATCAAGTACATGGTAAGAAAATCAACAAAGGGCGTAGTAATGGCAGATCGCCTTGCCGACTTCCCGAGCAAAGGAACCTAAGGGTCCCGATCCGCAATTTCTGACGACGGAATCTTTTCACTTGACAACAAGAAACCGCCGGCAACTCTTCTTCGATGGGGCAGCCAACAAGAAGGGGAATGGCATTGGAATGCTCCTTGTCGATCCCAAGGACGAGCATACTCCCATAGCCATCAAGTCGAATTTTGAAGCAACCAACAATGCAAACAGAATACGAAGCTCGTGGCAAGCAGGTTTGGAAGCCGCCTCGAGCGCAACATCTCGTAGCCGGATGTATATGGAGACTCAAAGCATTGATCATCAATCAAGTATCCAACAAATGGAAGACGGTAGATTCTCGCCTTCGAAGTACCACGCGTACATGGAGGAGCTCATTGCTCGCTCAAGGACATCTCTTTTCACTATTTGCCAAGAGACAGAAACCGCTCGCAGACGCCCGGCAACCTCGCCTCTTGTCGAAATTCCCGAGGGAAAAGCAAGAAACCCTCGTAATAGGCAGACGGGAAACACCCGCCTATTGCCGTAAGATCGAAAAGAAACAGAAACGATCGACGAACCCCGGTACAATCAAATTTACCAAGATCTTCCAAAGCGGAGAAGCTTCCTTCACAAATGAAGATGGAAAATACAAAGAAGGGATCAAAGCCAAAACATGATGGCATTAAAACGCCCGGCATCCCATTTCGTCATTCTCGGGGGTATGTTGTACAAGAAGCGCCACCAAGGGCCACTCCTTCTGTGTAAACAAAGAAAAAGCTGCCGAGCTAATGAACGAAGTTCACAACGGAACCCGCGGTCCGCACATGAACGCCCGAGCATTGACACGCATCATTCTCCGTATGGGATACTATTCGATATCAATGGAAATGATCGCATCCAGCTTCGTCCGAAGCCGCGACAAATGTCAACGGTTTTCCAACCTCAATCACATCCCTCCTCACGAACTCTACCGCATGACTACGCCACGGCCTTTCGCCACATGGGGAATCGACGTCATCGGCAAGATCACTCCTCCAGGAGCAATGGTCACGAGTTCATTTTAGTCGCAGCCGACTACTTCACCAAATGGGTAGAAGCCGATCATACAAGGTACCGAATTCTAGGAAGGTGGCCGAGTTCATCCGAGAGAACATCATGTGCCGATACGGAGTGCCCAACGAGATCATCCCCGACAATGGGACTCACTTCGAAGGAAATTGTGACCAACTACCGACCGAATTCGTAGTCACACGTCACAGTCTTCTCCCTACGTACCACAAACCAATGGTGCAAGAGAGGCACCAACAAGACTCTCGCCATGATAATCGAAAGATGACCACTGCAGGCCTGGACCGGCCCGAAAAGCTACATCTAGCTCCTCGGGGATACCGAACATCGGGCCGAACCGCCACAGGGAGACTCCGTTCGCACTTACCTACGGAATGGAAGCAATGTTACCCGTGGAATTGGAAATTCCATCCCTCCGAGTCCTCTTGGAAAACGGGGTCAATGAAGTCGAATGGCTACAGAGCCGTCACGACGAACTTGCTCTACTCGACGAGCGCAGATTGAAAGCCATGGAACACACTCGAGCCTACCAGAGCGTAATGGCACGAGCATTCGACAAGAAAGTCAAGATCCGAGACATCGAGAAGGCGACTTGGTGCTAAAGGAAAACCTCCTACGTGCACCAATCCCCTCAAAGTGGGAGCCTACCCGGATAGGACCATTCGTGGTACAAAGAATCTTCTCCTGAGGAGCCATGAAGCTAGCAGATTTGGACGGAAACCCTTTCGTTAACCCCGTGAACGGAAGCAAGCTCCGCAGATACTTCGCTTGAGGAAGAGCACGAGTCAACTCACCTTCCCCATACACCGTCCCCGCAAATTAAAGTGCTAAAAGAGTAATACCCAACCGGATACATTCCCGCTAATGATCCAGGTAAAAACAAATGTGGTCGCACTTCTTTTGTCTTGGTTTTTTTCTCAAATTCACCTAAAGTGTCGAACTACGGTGACCTCGAGCCCCTTAGTCCAATTGTAAAAGGGGAACGTAGGCACCATCTTTGGTTCGGTCTAAAAACAAAAATACAATAAGCATCAATTGCTTGTGTTTCGAAAACTCTTTTCATTTAACCTACAAATTCATAACGGTTAAAACATTCTTTGATGAGTTCAAGCACGGCCAACTCTTGACTCGCTACACGCTAGCAAAACTACAATAAAACATTAATCAATTAATGTGTCTCGCAATGACAAGGTGGATACTCCGGGACAAGAAGGTCAACCTAGTTTCCCGTACTAGGTCCTTCATCCTTCTTCCCTTTCCCTTTTCCCCGCGAGTGTTCTTCACCTTCGCAGAAATATTCCGTAGGCCTTCTACCCGGCTCGTGGACTCTTCCCGACGCCTCCGTCAATCCCGTGGCCGTCAATACAGCCCTTTCTCTAGCTCGTCTCGAGCCGCCTCGCTTCGAGCCATCATCGCAAAGCTTTGATTGGCCTCCCGATCAGCACTTGCCACATAATCGCCCACGGCGTCGCCGCACGATTCCTGTGGTTAGCCCTCGCTCGTCCTCCTCAATGTCGAACCGTCTGTGTGATCGCACTCAACAGCCTCACTCCGTCTCCACAAGATAGCCATCTCGTGTCTCCCCATACACTCTTCGTACTACCCGTATATCAAGCGATGCAATGCTGCCCTCTCTCCGCGAAAGAGAACCCCGGGCAGAAAGTGACGTGTATTGCCACCACCGGTGACCAAGAATAGCGTCGAAGGATCCTCCATCCGCAGAGATCCCACCTCAAAGGTAGCAAGATAACTCGTATCGGGCCACTGCATCTCGCTCCAGCTCGCATCGCCGCAGTAACCAATGATGGAATATAGAAAGACGTTCGAGACAAATTTCGCACTTCCGACAATCAATGTACCCTCCCGAGCGGTCCTACAAGTCTCAGAATTTCCAATGGGAACCCACCATCGCAAGTGATGCGTGCCAAGTCTCGGCCATCCGCAGTTCCAAACACTCGATTGCCCCTATCACCAGAGGACGCCGCGAGAAAGACCAAGCGTCACAGACATTCGGGCACCTCGTGCATCATCTCGCAGCCTCTCCTCAACCACATGGCCGCATAGCGGGACTCCCTCCCCACATGTATCGGCCACGGCCGCCATCCGGCCTATGCCCAGAACGTCTCGCCCAAGACCAATGGCACGATGTCTCCTCCACTCCGCATCGCTCACCAGTGTCCAAGACACCGTGATGGCACACACCCGCAGACGTGAATGTGAACAAAGTAGCAATCACACACAGAGCAAACGCGTCCCACGCAAAGACGCTCCTCGCCTCCGGCAAATCTTTCTGGCAAGCCCGAAATGTCAACGTAATCGGTATCTCAGACAAGATCCCGTATGCTTCTCCAAATGAGATACCCAACAAAGACACTAGCTTCTCAACGGTGGCCATGCCACCAGCATACGGAAGAACTAGCTGCTCCTGCCTCAGTCCTCCTGCACGGCCCGGAAATCTTCAAACGTAGGAGTGACTTCGTTGTACGAAAAGCCGTACACATTCCTCCTTACGTCCTGCAACCGAGACGCCGCTCTCAAAAGGTCCCAATCCGGCATGAGCTCCTTCAAAGCCCAAACAGATTTAATCCCGTAATGCCTTCGAAAACCTTTTGTTCTCGCCTCGTGTGGTTCCGTACCCACGATCGAAAGTTGTCCAAATATCGCTCTTGCATCCGAGACGATAACTTGGGAAAAGGAGCCATGTCGAAGGTGAAGAAAACCTTAAGAAATGGAAAAGAACTCACTGTAATGAGCAAAAGCAATGCTAGCTTCTTACAAATTGCAAAGCCGAAACCGCAATTTAAAGAATCTGAAATTCATTTCAAGTCCGGCCGGACTCCCCGCAGCTTGACTTGTCAACTCGCAGCCTACCGCTTTAAAGTTGGAAACATTTCCAAACCATGCCCTCGTTTCACCCTTATGAAATCTCGCGTGCTCGCCCTCGATTTCATTCAACAAATGACAATATCCCTTCCGCCCCTGCTCGTGCAACAAAGGCAAATAATTAAAATTTAGTGCATACATGCTTAATTTTTGACCCGTTCAATTTTTAATGCATTTCTCCTTTTTATTTATTTTTGATTAACCTATTTGCTTATTTGCCGAAAATAACCGAAGGTGATCACGTAATAAATATGCGGGCATGTGTTCCGCCCCACGGCGCCTTTTGCAAATACATTTCAAATCAAAATTTGTTCCCGACAAATACATGCATTTTGTCTAAACAAAATAATAAAGAAAGAAAGCAAGAAAAGGGGACTACTCGAGTCCCGCTCGTCATCCGTACACTCGACGTACCGCCCGCCGCCGCCGGATCTGTCGCAAACAGAACTCGCCGAACTCCTCCAAATGAATAGGCAAAGGGCCTCCTGAGTACGCGAACTCGAGGACTCCTCTCTCGCGCCCGAGTGCGCAGAAGAAGGAGCTCCAAATCCAGCCTGCTCCGCCCGCGAACCGGCCAAACCCCGTGAAGTCCTCCCCACCGCCCGCGGAGCAGGCGAACCCTCGGCCTAGACGGCCCCCGATCGCGGACGTCCACGCTCCTCCGGAACCGCACCGCATGAACTCCACGAGCCTCGGGCATAGGGCGGACCACCCGTCCACCAAATTTCTCACGGCCTCATCAGACGTATGGCCGATACTCGCGAACCAGAAAATCATCGTAAAGCGAATGTAAAGTACAGATGCATCATGTGCGTAATGCTACTATCAAATGCGTAAAATCGTAAAAGATGCTCACCGAAGCATTGGGTCCGCCCCGTATCGTGGTCTCGGCCCGCCGGGAGCGGATCACAAGTCGCCCGCGCGAACCGCCCAGCCCTCGTACGCTAGCCTAGCTCGCGGACAGAAAATGTCGAGGACCTCCAGTGACCTCGCCTCCCTATGCCGCACCCGCGGGCTCTCACCTCATCTCAAGAAAACATCATAGGCGGCCCCCGCTATGATGTACTCTGTGAAGTACACACCCCGAAGGTATCCCTCCACTCATCCATCGGCATCTCCCGGATGCCGCATGTACAGCAGGAGGATCCACCTAGCACCAATGGAAGAGACCCCGCCTATGCCGACGGTCACCCTCTCCCCTGCATACATGGCGTCGCAAAGGAAGTCCCACCAGAGCTTCCGCCGCCGTGTAGTCTCGCCGGCACCCGCACCGCGACATGATCAAACCCGCTTCCACTGTGTCACTGATCCTCTGAGAACTCTGTGTTCGCCGCAGATATCTCCTCGTATGACACTCGAGTGCCAACCTCGAAGAGACCGCCCTCTTCGCCTTCTTCTCGCCAAACCAAAGAAGGCAGTGGAACAGGGACGGTACGGCTCCTTGACGTCCCAAGCTCGCGGACCGAACACCTCGTAGCACTGCACTCCGCCAAGAGAATGGAAAGTTATGTCGCCTACAAAGCGTATACATACGAGTACATAAAAGAGGCAAGGAAGAGAAAAAGCACGTAAACTTACATCCAAGACAGCGTAAGCGCCTAAATGAGTGCTCCTCTCCCCGCGAGAACTCCGTCTGTGGAATGGTAGAGCTCGGCCGCCCAGCCTCTCCCCACGCAAACCCCTCACGGCATCCAGATCCGTCGCCGACCCGAGCAGAGGGAAGTGACAAGACGTGTCGGAAGTCGGGAACAAGGTCGCCGACAATAAGAAACCAAAGGAACCTCGAGCCAGACGCTCCGCGGTCATCCTCAAGGACCCAGCCAGATAATCGGCGACACCCGCCTCAAGTGATGCTCCATCGGCTCGTACCGAATGCCTAAGCCCCCGGCATCGGTAATATCAAACCCAAAGCAGCCTGCATAACCGCTCCGGTGTAACCATCAACTCCACACCAGCCGCGTTGCCATAAGCTCGGCAACCCAAATGATAGCGGCAAAATCTCGTGGGAGTCACCGTCGCTCCCCATCTCGAAATGGAAAGTGTGGGTCGTATCCCACCGCATTTCGCCGCCGCGACATACATGGACTCGCCTCGGCAGATCACTGTCAGCAGCCTACAAGATCGATAAACCCAAATGAGTCAATCACCACTGCCGTGACTCCTCTCTCCTCTCGGCCACGTCCGGATAAGGCCCCACAATACCCGCACCGCCTCAAAGGCACCCCGACTCTTCTCGGGTTGTGGGTATCAACCATCCCCGTCCCCGCAGACAAACAAGACAGAAGCAACGTCAACAAAATGCAACAACGCATGTCAAAAGGATGCAATGCAGATACGGTTCTCATTCATTTCCTACGTATATTCAAAATCATTTCGAAAACTCCGTCGAATCCGGAACTTTCAAAATCTTTCGAAAACTCCGTCGAATCCGGAACTTTCAAAATCTTTCGAAAACTCCGTCGAATCCGGAACTTTCAAAATCTTTCGAAAACTCCGTCGAATCCGGAACTTTCAAAATCATTTCGAAAACTCCGTCGAATCCGGAACTTTCAAATTCTTTCGAATTTTTCGAAAATTTCGCTCCGTCCCGAATTAAAGTTACTTTAATTTTGGAAAATGCCTTTAGACATGGAATTTTGCAACCAAAATTTTTATGTTATCTACCCATGATGTCAATTGAACTACGTCCTAGTCAATTTCGACAACGATTCATAGCAAAGTCAAAAGCCCCAAATCGGGCACCAAAATCCCTAAGTAAATTCCTAACAAATTTCTAACATTTAAAGAATGCACATTCTTGAAATTAATGGAATTTGTAGGGAACTTACGTGTCTTTCGATCCCTCCCTCGAGTTGTGGCGTGTCCCTCGCCGGATAAAACTCCGTCGGATTCAATGGAAGAGTGGTGGTTCGAATGGTCCGAACCAATCGAGTGCTTTCGTCGTCGGTCCTTCCGTGGCGAGCCATTGGTCCTCCTTCACCCTCCATAGCGATTTTCCTCACAAATTCGAGCAAACCTTGCAATTTGGGTTGGATTTCTCTCTCTTTCTCTCCTCTCTCGCCGGCAACAATGGAAGAAAGTGAGTTTTTCTTCCCCAAATTTCGCATTTAAAAGGTTTTCGAAAATGCAGAAAAGTCCCACGACTCTTACCGCACTGCACAATTTTTGCCCCTTTTGCCCTCGCCTGCAATTCCAATTTTACCACTTTTTGCCCCGAAAGTGTAAAATTTCCCGCTAGACATTTCTAACGCCCTATCCCCCGAGGATAATTCCCAGCTAGTTTTCACTAACGCCGTCTCCGCACGTTAAATTCCCGCTAGTTTTCACTAACGCCGTCTCCGCACGTTAAATTCCCAGCTAGTTTTCACTAACGCCGTCTCCGCACGTTAAATTCCCGCTAGTTTTCACTAACGCCGTCTCCGCACGTTAAATTCCCAGCTAGTTTTCACTAACGCCGTCTCCGCACGTTAAATTCCCGCTAGTTTTCACTAACGCCGTCTCCGCACGTTAAATTCCCGCTAGTTTTCACTAACGCCGTCTCCGCACGTTAAATTCCCAGCTAGTTTTCACTAACGCCGTCTCCGCACGTTAAATTCTCGCTAGTTCTCACTAACGCCGTCTCCGCACGTTAAATTCACCCATGACGTTTGACATTCAAACGTTCAACCATGTCTCCTGACATTTTAGTTACGATTCCGTCTCCCGACGTTAAAATTTAAATGGTCCTCACCATTAAACTCTCAATCGTGACCTTTCACGGTCCGATTTCAATTCTCAATCGTGACCTTTCACGGTCCGATTTCAATTCTCAATCGTGACCTTTCACGGTCCGATCTCAATCCTCAATCGTGACCTTTCACGGCCCGATTTCAATCCTCAATCGCGACCTTTCACGGTCCGATTTCAATCTCAATCGTGACCTTCACGGTCCGATTTCAATCTCAATCGCGACCTTTCACGGCCCGATTTCAATCTCAATCCTCAATCGCGACCTTTCACGGTCCGATCTCAAACAAGCTGATCCCGACCTTCGCGGTCCGACTCCACTCTCTTACCAAGACCTTCGCCGCCTTCTTCGCAATCGCAATAAGCCCGAACCCCAAGGTACGAACGCCTTGCAAAATTCATCTTCTAAGAACCGCAATAAGCCCGAACCCCAAGGTACGAACGCCTTGCAAACAGTCATCTTCGGCAACTGCAATAAGCCCGAACCCCAAGGTACGAACGCCTTGCAAATAGTCATCTTCGGCAACAGCAATAAGCCCGAACCCCAAGGCACGAACGCCTTGCAAATAGTCATCTTCGGCAACCGCAATAAGCTCCGAACCCCAAGGTACGAACGCCTTGCAAATAGTCATCTTCTAAGAACCGCAATAAGCTCCGAACCCCAAGGTACGAACGCCTTGCAAATAGTCATCCTTCGCAACCGCAATAAGCTCCGAACCCCAAGGCACGAACGCCTTGCAACAATCCCTATTCGGCCATCCTAGTAAGCCCGAACACCTTTTCACTTCAAAGCAAGTGAACATTCATCTCCCGCCGCCGCCGTAAGCCCGACTGCTCCACTTCACGGCAAATGCAATAAGCCCGCACAACAATCCCTCTTCGGCCATCCGTAGGCCCGAACGCTCATCCTCTGCCAGGATAAAACCGGCAACAAAGCAATAAGCCCAAAGACCCAAGGCACGAACGCCCTCGTTAGCATCGCAACTCCGGCTTGAGGCACCACACGCCTCGAAGGTTTCGTAAGCCCTGTGTTCGACGCTCCTAACAGCTTCCATTCGTGCATGTGTACCTCGCGAATGGTCTTATCCAGGTTTAGACGCCTCCTAACAAGCTCGCTGTGTCAAGGTCCCCATGCGCGGCCCTTGCCCCTTTTCGAACTACGATCGGCTTGATTCCCGCCGGATACGTAGGAATCCTTTTCGCTAATGGTCCACCACCGACCGCCTGTGTCTCTTTCAAAGTAAGGCATCCCGATTTGGATCCTTATCTTTTCGACGACCCCACTTCCTTCGAAAGTGACGTCGCCGAGGGGCTAACTGTAAGTACCCAAATCCGATCGTCCAAATCCGTCGAAAGTTAACCGAAATCCGTTAACCGGCCCGCTCAGTTAACCGAACTCGTTAAACTCCCCTGCTGCTGTGCTAACGAGACGCCCCGGATCGCCCCGTGCATCCCGACGCCAAACCGTACTTATCACGTGACATCTCACGTAAAAGTATGGCTTTCCCCGAAAAACGCATTTTCCGCACTTTCCGGGCGTTTGACATTTCCTGATCGTTATTTTAAAAACGGACAAAACCGGACCGGGAACGAACTCCCACACTTCGGGTGAGTCACAGACACGTGTCCCGCATGCCACCTCCCTCTAGTCACTCGTCAATCACAAATCAAGGCCAAAAGACCAAAATACCCCTGGTTTGCAAGCCAAGTCCGCCGACTCACCGTGCAATTTTCCCGAAATTGCCAACAAGTCCTCCGCATTTCCAAAATTCCCAAAACCCCGAAATTCACCCAAGTCCCACGGACTCCTACTGCAATTTTCACCCTATAAATAGAAGTTGCTGTCAAAGGCAAGAAAAGGATTTGAAACACCAAAAAATCTCATACCCCACGGTCCAAACTGGTTTCCACCCCTCCCGAGCTCCCGTTTTGTCTCGATTCGCGTGAAACCTTCGTATTTCGATCAAATACGCACCCTACAACTTCGAAACAACCTTTCGAATAACTTTCCGTGTCCCGTGCACACCTCCCTAGCCAAAGGAGTCGACCCTAGCCATAGGTATAACTCCCTCTCTCTCGAATCTTCCGTTCCGTCTCTGCTTACGCGCCGCCGCTATAATCGCTTTCGAACGTCATTGTCAAAATGTAGACGCTCCGTCTAACGGGGTCCGATACGTTTTAGCCCTCGATCCTCTTCTCTTTCCGTAAGAGAAGTAATCACGGTTAAAACGGCGTTCCGACCCCGTTCCTGCTTACTTTCACGTCATTTACAATTCCGAGCCGTTTGGCCTCGTTGATCGTCATTTACAATTCCGAGCCGTTTGGCCTCGTTGATCGTCATTTACAATTCCGAGCCGTTTGGCCTCGTTGATCGTCATTTACGATTCCGGATCGTTTGATTCCGTTGACACCGCTTTAAATACCGTCATTTACCACCCGATCCGTTTGGATTGTGATAGTATTTACTTTTCAAAAGTCCGAGTCGCAACCCGATTCGTTGATCGCATATCATTTAATACGCATTTTTCCCGTAAAAATCGTTAACAATGTAATGCCCGGTTCAAAACCGGAGTTCGTCCGTCGAACTCTCTTTCAAAATGCGCGAAATGACGTTCGGCCTCCGAACGCTCATCTTCAAACTCAAAGCCGCCATTTGACACTTAAAATCATTTAATACGCATTTTTCTCGTAAAAATCGTTAACAATGACTCATCTTCAAACTCAAAACCGACGTTTGCCACGCAAACGCTCATTTTCAACTCAAAATCGACGTTTGCCACGCAAATGCTCATTTCAACTCAAAATCGACGTTTGCCACGCAAACGCTCATTTTCAACTCAAAGTCGACGTTTGCCACGCAAACGCTCATTTCAAACTCAAAACCGACGTTTGTCATTCAAACGCTCGTCTTTTCAAAAGTCACCTAATCAACGTTTGTCACTCAAACCAAGATTAAAGCTTGTCATTCAAGCCCCCATTTCAAAGGACACACACACACACACACGATTTCGAGAAAGGTAGAAAGACTCGTCATGCGAGGCGTTTCGAGCGATCTCGTAATACTCTACCCGAAACGTAACCTGACCTCCGAACCTAACAATCTCTCGGTACAAAAGCTTTTACTCGTTTTTGCTGCCAATAAAAATGATCCCTGTTTTCAAAGCCTTTTCCTAAGTTTTTGCTACCAATAAAAACGACACCATTTTCGCAATAGCCGTTTCTCAACGTTTGGGCTCAAAATACAAAACCGCGTGGCGACTCCTCATTCTGCTCCTTCCCGTGAAGCGAGGTCTCAGACACCAACCCCCCGCGAAAGACAACCGCCTTTTCCGCCGCGCCCCGCGCGCGGAAAAGATCGGGTAATTTCACGTGTGTTCATTGTTGGAAATGGATAACGGAAAGTTAAGTCTAACGTAACGTTGATCTAGTTTCTAACAGAAGTTCGTTAAATGTTAACGAAACTAGTTACAAATTGTATTCTACATTTGTTGTAGATTACTAAACTCATTGAATGTCTCAAAACCATTTAGGGTGAATGAGAATTAATGATAAAGTCTTTGTAACTTAACAAGAAGTTAGTTAAAAGGTCAATTTGATCATTTGGTTCAAATTGGATTCAAACTGTGTTTTTGGATGATGAAATTGTGCAATCTGGTGATCAGAACGAGTGGGGACTCTGAGCACGAGTCGTGAGCACGAATGGACCTTAATGGACTTGGCTCAAAACTGATCAGAACGAGTGGAAAGCATTGGAACGAGTCGTGGTCACGACTCGTGCCAAGGGGCACGAGTCGTGCCCTGGTGCTGTTTCAAACAATGGTTGCACCCTTTCATGCGAAAAGCCACAAAACCTTTTGACTCTCTTTAAATACTTCCCCCTCCGAATTTCAATTCACTCATACTGTATTTCTACCCTTCCTTGGAAACAATGAGACAACCAAGTTATAAGTTCTAGTAGAGTTACTTGGAAACAACAACTCGGTTTATTAACCTGGAAATGTTGAATACTCATTCCCAGAACATCCAAGTACAAGCACATGCAGCAGTGGTAAGGATAAGTTGAGAAAACTTTTAATGATTTCTATACCTACGGGTGGAGTAGTGCATGATACTCCTTATAGTGAGAATCACCTATATAAGCGAGAGGTAATCAGGCCGCCTCTAAATGAACGCTTATGAATGAGATACGGTCCAGGGCCAAAATGGACAAAACGTGAGAACAACAATTGTTAGAGCTGTTATTATGTGAGTATTATTGTATTGGTATCCATCCGACAGTCACTGGTTCAAAGCGACTCGCTACCAAATGGCTAGTATATCCGATAATATTTCACTAGGGAGGATTCAAGGCCACAAGCTATCTATCCCGATGTAATAATAGTTCGCCGGAACTTTGGACGAAATTGCATACATGCATTAATTGTCATTCATGTGGGGGATTGTTGGAAATGGATAACGGAAAGTTAAGTCTAACTTAACGTTGATCTAGTTTCTAACGGAATTTCGTTAAATGTTAACGAAACTAGTTACAAATTGTATTCTACATTTGTTGTAGATTACTAAACTCATTGAATGTCTCAAAACCATTTAGGGTGAATGAGAATTAATGATAAAGTCTTTGTAACTTAACAAGAAGTTAGTTAAAAGGTCAATTTGATCATTTGGTTCAAATTGGATTCAAACTGTGTTTTTGGATGATGAAATTGTGCAATCTGGTGATCAGAACGAGTGGGGACTCTGAGCACGAGTCATGAGCACGAATGGACCTTAATGGACTTGGCTCAAAACTGATCAGAACGAGTGGAAAGCATTGGAACGAGTCGTGGTCATGACTCGTGCCAAGGGGCACGAGTCGTGCCCTGGTGCTGTTTCAAACAATGGTTGCACCCTTTCATGCGAAAAGCCACAAAACCTTTTGACTCTCTTTAAATACTTCCCCCTCCGAATTTCAATTCACTCATACTGTATTTCTACCCTTCCTACCCTCTAGTAAGATAGATTAACATACCCAAATCATTGCATATTGTTGCATTCAATCCTTCAAAGTCCAAAGTTCAAAACAAAGTGTTGTTCGTTAGAGTAATTGATTTGGAGTGCTCCTATCATTTACTTGTAAGTCGTTTTATCTTACTAGAAGATTGCCATATAAACCGTAAGTACCTGTGCGGGGCAATAACTTCTTACGGAGATTGTATTTAATACAAGACTCGACTTGTTTTATTGTTCTTTCAATCTCCGTTATCTTTTTCTGTTAAGTTTCTAGTTAAGTTCTTGAGAAGCCTACACAATTTTGTCCAACAATCGTAAGAAGTTATTGACGCTTCTTCAAGATCATCAAGATGGCAAATGAGAAAGATTCCACCGAATCAAGTCAAGGGAATGTGACGCCTCCTTCGCAAGGTGATACTACATTCAACCATGTTGCTCCCGCTCCTACAACTCATCACCTCGGTCATGGTGAGAAACCCGCGAAATTCACTGGTGTGGATTTCAAGAGATGGCAACAGAAGATGCTCTTCTACTTGACCACCTTAAACTTGCACCGCTTCTTAAAGGAAGATCCTCCGGCGGTGGAAAATGGTGATCCCGATCCCCAAAGGCAAATGGCAAAGGAGGCTTGGGCTCACGGTAATTTTCTTTGTAAGAACTACATCTTAAATGGACTTGACGATTTACGCACTTATACAATATGTATAGTACCGTCGAGTTAGCCAAGGCGTTGTGGGACACCTTGGAAAGGAAGTACAAGATCGAAGATGCCGGGTCAAAGAAATTTGTCGTCGGTAAGTATCTTGACTTTATGATGGTCGATTCCAAATCGGTAACAACTCAAGTAGATGAATTCCAAATCATTCTACATGGGCTAGATGCCGAGGGAATGATCATGAATGATCCATTTAAGGTGGCTTCTATCATTGAAAAGTTGCCTCCTTCATGGAAGGATTTCAAGAACTATCTCAAGCATAAACGCAAAGAGATGTCCTTGGAAGACATTGTTGTTCGTCTTCAAATTGAAGAGAACACTAGAATGAATGAGGCCAAAGTTGCTAAGGGCAAGATGGAGGCAAAAGTCAATCTCGTCGAGGCTAGCACAAGTGGAACAAAGAGAAAGCATTCCGAAAATGCCGGGAATGCTAAGAAAGGAAAGAAGAAGGGCTCTAAGAAGTTCAAAGGGTCTTGCTATAATTGTGGCAAACCGGGCCACTTGTCAAGGGATTGTCATCTCCCGAAGAAAGAGGAGAATAATGTTGACCACATGGACCTAGACTTTGCGGCAATGATCTTTGAGGCCAACGTTGCAAATTTGGAGGAGAATCCTAAAGCTTGGTGGATAGATACCGGTGCTACCCGCCATATTTGTGGTAACAAGGAAAGTTTCTCCTCCTATACTCCCATCTCCGGAAGAAAGCTTTACATGGGAAATTATGCGACCTCCGATGTTCAAGGCATTGGAAACGTGATTTTAAAGATGACTTCCGGAAAACAAGTAACCTTGTTGGATGTGCTGCATGTCCCAGACATCCGTAAAAATTTGGTGTCCGGCGCTTTGCTTAGTAAGGCCGGTTTTAGACTAGTATTTGAATCCGACAAATTTGTACTAACCAAGAATGGTTTGTTTCTTGGAAAAGGTTACCTCGAGGAGGGCCTTTTTAAAATGAATGTAATGACTGTGATCCGCCAAAGTGCGATGAATAAAAATTGTGTTTCTTATGTTTATTTGTAGGAAAGTTCTAATTTATGGCATGATAGATTAGGACATGTAAACCTCGACACCATTAAGAAATTAGCGAGACAAGATTTAATCCATATGACTAAATCCGACTCGACTAATAGGTGTGAAGTTTGTGTTGAGGCAAAAATGACAAAGTCTCCATTTAATGCCATACAAAGAAACACAACTCCTCTCGAGTTAATTCACACCGACATATGTGATTTAAAACTTGTGCAAACTCGAGGAGGTAAAAAGTACTTCATTACATTTATAGATGATTGCACTAAGTACTGCTATGTCTATCTCTTAAGAAGTAAGGATGAAGCCTTAGGGGCTTTTGAGACTTATAAGAAAGAAGTTGAGAATCAACTTAACTTGAAAATTAAGAAAATTAGAAGCGATAGAGGTGGAGAATATGAAGCACCATTTGAAGGATTGTGTTGGGAATCCGGCATAATTCATCAAACAACGGCTCCATATACCCCTCAATCTAATGGAGTTGCTGAACGCAAAAACCGTACTCTCAAAGAGATGATGAACGCGCTTTTGATAAGTTCAGCTACTCCGACAACTTGTGGGGGGAAGCAATACTCACTTCTAATTATGTTCTTAATAAAATACCCAAGAAAGGTATTGATAAAATGCCCTATGAATTATGGCATAATCGTAGGCCATGTTTTAAATACCTTAAAGTGTGGGGGTGTTTGGCCAAGGTTGAATTACCTAAGCCGAAACAAGTCAAGATTGGTCCAAAGACCATTGACTGTGTCTTTATTGGATATGCCAATAATAGTAGTGCCTACCGTTTCATAGTGCACAAATCGGACATTCCTGATATGCATGTAGGAACTACTATAGAATCAAGGAATGCGGTATTCTTTGAAAACATTTTTCCGGTTAAGGACAAGAAAGATGTAGGTTCTAGTAAGAGAACATATGAGTCTACAACCGGTCCTTCTCAAATAGAAGATGAAGAACCGAGGCGTAGCAAAAGGACAAGAGTGGAAAAGTCTTTTGGTCCTGATTTTCTATCTTACATGTTAGAAAATGAACCAAAGAATCGTTAAAGAAGCTTTATCCGGTCCGGATAGTTCGTTCTGGAAAGAAGCTATTAACAACGAAATTGAATCCATAATGCTCAACAATACTTGGGAATTGGTTGATCTCCCTCCAGGTAGCAAACCATTAGGTTGCAAATGGATCCTTAAAAGGAAGTATAAGGCGGATGGATCAATCGATAAGTACAAAGCTAGGCTAGTTGCCAAAGGCTTTAGACAGAAAGAGGGATATGATTTCTTTGATACATACTCCCCTGTCACAAGGATCACATCTATTCGTGTTCTCATAGCTATTGCAGCAGTGCATAATCTTGAGATACACCAAATGGATGTGAAGACTGCTTTCCTAAATGGAGAACTTGATGAAGAAATTTACATGGAACAACCCGAAGGGTTTATAGTTCCTGGTAAAGAAAGGAAGGTGTGTAAACTCGTAAAGTCCTTGTATGGACTAAAACAAGCACCTAAACAATGGCATGAGAAGTTCGATAGAACCATGTTATCGAATGGATTCAAGATTAACGAATGTGACAAATGTGTCTACATTAAAGAAACATCTAAATCATTCGTTATCGTTTGTCTTTATGTAGACGACATGCTCATAATAGGAAGTAATCATGATTTGATCATGAATACCAAAGGCATGTTAAAGAAGAGCTTTGACATGAAAGACATGGGATTAGCTGATGTAATATTAGGGATAAAGATCTCTAGAACATCTGAAGGATTAGTTCTTTCACAATCCCATTACCTAGAGAATGTTCTTCGGAAATTCAATGTCTTTGAGGACCCTCCGGCTAAGACACCTGTAGACTTAGCTCTACATTTAGCCAAGAACAAAGGGGAAACAGTTTCTCAACTGGAATATGCAAGAATAATTGGCAGTCTGATGTACTTAATGAATTGTACTCGTCCAGACATTGCATATTCAGTAAGCAAACTAAGTAGGTTCACAAGCAATCCTAGTACTGATTATTGGAAAGCACTAATGAGAGTACTAAGATATTTAAAGTATACATTAAACCATGGGATACTTTACAATAAATATCCAGCAATATTAGAAGGATACTGTGATGCCAATTGGATATCGGACACGAAAGACTCTAAGTCCACAAGTGGATATGTATTCACAATAGGTGGAGGAGCAGTGTCATGGAAATCCTCCAAACAAACATGTATAGCCAGATCTACAATGGAATCTGAGTTTATAGCTTTGGATAAA
The DNA here is from genome assembly GCA_022495995.1 of Adenophora triphylla var. japonica. Lineage (NCBI taxonomy): Eukaryota > Viridiplantae > Streptophyta > Magnoliopsida > Asterales > Campanulaceae > Adenophora > Adenophora triphylla. The sequence goes on from JAFEMH010000955.1 coordinate 26,298, forward strand.
GCTGGGGAAGAAGCAGAATGGCTTAAGAACTTCCTGGAGTATATTCCTTGTTGGAACAAACATGTGCCTGCTGTACTAGTCCATTGTGATAGTCAATCAGCAATTGGAAGGGCACAGAATAGTATGTACAATGGTAAGTCTAGACATATTCGTCGTAGACACAATACCATTAGACAGTTGATCAAGAATGGCGTTATCACTATTGATTATGTGAAATCATGTGATAACCTAGCGGATCCGTTTACCAAAGGTATAAATCGAGATCAACGGTATAAACTGTTAAGGGGAATGGGTTTAAAACCCACAACAAAAGAACTTATAGCGGACACTCAACCTTGAGAAATGGAGATCCCAGCCCTCGTTCAATGAGACAACCAAGTTATAAGTTCTAGTAGAGTTACTTGGAAACAACAACTCGGTTTATTAACCTCGGAAATGTTGAATACTCATTCCCGTAACATCCAAGTACAAGCACATGCAGCAGTGGTAAGGATAAGTTGAGAAAACTTTAAATGATTTCTATACCTACTGGTGGAGTAGTGCATGATACTCCTTATAGTGAGAATCACCTATATAAGCGAGAGGTAATCAGGCCGCCTCTAAATGAACGCTTATGAATGAGATACGGTCCAGGGCCAAAATGGACAAAACGTGAGAACAACAATTGTTAGAGCTGTTATTATGTGAGTATTATTGTATTGGTATACATCGACAGTCACTGGTTCAAAGCGACTCGCTACCAAATGGCTAGTATATCCGATAATATTTCACTAGGGAGGATTCAAGGCCACAAGCTATCTATCTCGATGTAATAATAGTTCGCCGGAACTTTGGACGAAATTGCATACATGCATTAATTGTCATTCATGTGGGGGATTGTTGGAAATGGATAACGGAAAGTTAAGTCTAACTTAACGTTGATCTAGTTTCTAACGGAATTTCGTTAAATGTTAACGAAACTAGTTACAAATTGTATTCTACATTTGTTGTAGATTACTAAACACATTGAATGTCTCAAAACCATTTTGGGTGAATGAGAATTAATGATAAAGTCTTTGTAACTTAACAAGAAGTTAGTTAAAAGGTCAATTTGATCATTTGGTTCAAATTGGATTCAAACTGTGTTTTTGGATGATGAAATTGTGCAATCTGGTGATCAGAACGAGTGGGGACTCTGAGCACGAGTCATGAGCACGAATGGACCTTAATGGACTTGGCTCAAAACTGATCAGAACGAGTGGAAAGCATTGGAACGAGTCGTGGTCACGACTCGTGCCAAGGGGCACGAGTCGTGCCCTGGTGCTGTTTCAAACAATGGTTGCACCTTTCATGCGAAAAGCCACAAAACCTTTTGACTCTCTTTAAATACTTCCCCCTCCGAATTCAATTCACTCATACTGTATTTCTACCCTTCCTACCCTCTAGTAAGATAGATTAACATACCCAAATCATTGCATATTGTTGCATTCAATCCTTCAAAGTCCAAAGTTCAAAACAAAGTGTTGTTCGTTAGAGTAATTGATTTGGAGTGCTCCTATCATTTACTTGTAAGTCGTTTTATCTTACTAGAAGATTGCCATATAAACCGTAAGCACCTGTACGGGGCAATAACTTCTTACGGAGATTGTATTTAATACAAGACTCGACTTGTTTTATTGTTCTTTCAATCTCCGTTATCTTTTTCTGTTAAGTTTCTAGTTAAGTTCTTGAGAAGCCTACACAATTTTGTCCAACATTCATTTCGTTTTTAATTGTTTAATTCCGCTGTTGTTCTTGTTGATGTTAGTACTGGTGTGATAGCATTAGGACTCACATTAGTCTGTTTTCTTTCCTGTGTTGTTCCTAGCCGCTCCATTTCTTTCAATCGGTATCAGAGCTCCACTCGACTTCACTAAGTGAGATCCAAGAAAGAGTGGTCATTATGGAAGGTCACTTAAACCTAAATCAATATCATCCCCCGGTTTTAGATGGATCTAACTATGCTATTTAGAAAGCTAAGATGCGTCTCTTCATCAAAGCAATTGATGAACGAGTGTGGCTTTGTATTATTATTCCATGGTCACCTCCTAAGGTTGAAAGTAAAAGTAGTGAGGAAGGAGAAACCTCAGAAAAGGTCTACAAACTCAAACCTGAGGAAGAATTGACCACTGCTGAAGTCATCCTTGCTAACTATACATCCAAGGCTCTTGGTGCTATATCAAGTCATGTGGATGAACACATGTTTAGACTTGTAATAAATCAAAATGTAGCAAAGACTGCCTGGGATATTTTGCAAGGTCACTGTGAGGGTGATGATAGTGTTAAGGCTACTAGGTTGAGAATTCTCATGACCAAGTTTAAAAACTTGAGAATGAATGAGACTGAGGACATAAAAAGCTATTATGCTAAATTGAGAGAAATCTCAAATGAATGTCTCTCCCTAGGTGAGCCTATATCAAATGCTAGATTAGTGAGCAAAATGTTAAGAACTGTTACTGATAAGTTTAATATTAAAATTGTTGCTATTGAAGAAGCACATGATACTACAACCATGGGTTTAGATACTCTTGTGGGTAAACTAACCATGTTTGAGATGAACACATCTATTCAGCAACAACATAAAGCTGAAAGTGTTGCTCTTGCTTCTGCTCTCTCTAGAGTATCCACAGTACCAAAAGAGATTGAAGAAATCTCAAATGAAATTGATACTTCAAACTTGGAAACTGAAGATGTTGCCCTTTTGACTAAAAAATTTACATCTTTTCTCAAAAATAAACGGGACAACAAATTTCCTTCTAAAAAATCACATAATTTTGAAAATCCAAAGGAGGATACTGAGAGTAGTTTCAATAAACCTACTAGTTTCACTAAGAATAGATCTGATACTGTTTAATGTAGAGCCTGTAAAGGCTTTGGACACTATGCAAATGAATGTGCCAACACTCTGAAGAAAAAGGGGATGAGCTTTTGTGCGACCCTTAGTGACAGTGAGGACGAAGATGAAACGCTAAACTTAGCAATCATGGAAATCTCGCCTCCAAGTCATGAACATCAATCTAATGTAGCTTCAGATGCAGTCACATCTACCATCACATCTTCTAACTCTGTAGTCAACTGTTTTAATTCTTCGCCGACTAAGAAAACAGAGAATGAAGAAGAGGATGATGGAAGTTATCAAGAACTTCTTAATGCTTACGCTGATTTATATGCAGATTGGGAAAACATGTAGAAAAGATTACTATTTTTTAAAAAGTCAATGATAAACTCTCTACTGAAATTTCAACTTTAAAAGGTGAACTTAAAGAAGTCACCACTGAAAATGACAACCAAAAAGATTCCATAGCCAAACTTGAGGTCATGCTCACTAAACGTGACATTGAACTTGAGAAAACCAAAACGGAACTCACAGAGGCCAAGAAAACATTTGCAAAAATGAATACTGGAAAGGCAACTCTTGATGAGGTTCGAAGTATGGGTCAAATTTCAAAAACAGGTCTCAGCTTTGAATAAATTTTTTAAAAGAAGGAGAGAGTTCCTCAAAACCTAAAATCTTTCACAACCCTAAAACAATATCCAAGAAAAAGAGATTTGTGTGCCATTACAACTTTTTACCAGTTCACATCAAACCTTTTTGTTATAAGAGAATTCACGATCTGGGAAAGAATGCTCCTCAGATGAGTTCGCGGATGCACTCACACCACCAATCGCATCGTCAGAAAACAGGTCAGTTCGTGTGGATGGAAAAGAAAAATGAGGAATGCTATGTTGTTTTTACTTCCCTCAAGAGCAACATAACTAGCTCATAGTATTTCGATAGCGGGTGCCCGAGGCACATGACAGGTAATGCCGAATTCCTAACTGAATACACCACAATCAAAGGTGGAAATGTGAATTATGGGGGAGGATCCCAAGGTAAGATTGTTGGTAAGGGAACTTTATGTGTTAATAATATGCCTAAATTGAAAAATGTCTATCATGTAGAAGGCTTGAAAGCTAATCTCATTAGTATAAGCCAACTATGTGATGACAATTTACATGTCAATTTTGACAAACATGAATGCAAAGTGTTTGAAAACACTAATCAATGCTTGTTCACCGGATTAAGGTCTCAAGATAAATGTTACAAATTTGGTGACAACTTGTGGCACCCCGACCCGGGACCTTAGCTCGTGCCCCGAGCGGGAGAGTCCAAACCACCTCAATTTAAAAAAACTTTTGTTTAACTTAAAAAGTAAAAATAAACTTTAACAAACCAACATAAACATCTCCACTTGGAGGCAAGATATTAACCAACTTGGAAAAGAAACAACCTGTTTTAGTTACAAAACAACTACAAATGTAAAGGTTTACAAAAACTAGCTTTGAAAGAAAACCAACTCCATATTTAGTTACAACATAAACATAACGGAAAATGTTTTATAAAAGTGCTATATACAATCTCCCAAAAGAATAACATCCACGCCTACTCCCAAGCTCAAACCATATACATACCCTGATAACCCAAAAAGAACGCTGTCCAAACTCCTTCCCGACCTCACTGGTCTGGTCCACCTGTCTCAGCGCGATCTAAAACAGTAAAGGGAGAAGGGGTGAGAATAAATCTCAATAAGTTATTATGAATGCAACAATATGCCATATAAGATGCAACACATAATCAGGTTGCTCACACATATTGTTAAAGCGGTAAACACATTACGTTACCTCAGTTTACCTTTCCCGTCTAAGAAATAAGTCGTACAACCGGGAGTAAAACTCCACTCTTTTGTGAACTGCTTGAGCATATTCACATCTTATAAGACTCATATTTCATAGAACCATATAAGATACTAGCAATCTGTAAGGCTTTTGGCTCAATACAGAAGCTATAACCCCAATCTGTGGCCACATAAGGGGACAATCACAGGTATAATGTAATTCGATCACCTTATAGAACAATTCTCATAATTGATCGTATTCCATTATACCCCTAAATATCAGCTGATTGAAACACATTCAAGCACATAATAGATACTTGAAAATAAATCCACACTTGGGATATCAATACAACAATATGGTATTAATACTCATGTTCAAATCAATAAAATAGTGCAACATGTATTTCATACACTATTTGAACAACAACCATGAATATGTAATCAAATATGGGCACAATGTATCACAAGCAAGCCCTACATATTCATTTCACAACCTTGAATACACTTTATAAAGGCTCAAGATTTATTTACCAAGTTTTATCAACTTTGGCTAAGTTTTCATAATGCCTTTCAACCCATTTCAAAACCATATTTAAGAACCTTCCTTATATCATTTTGGACAAGTTAAAACTTCCTTGTAAAGCTCTAATGTAGTACTAGGATTAGAGTCAAAGAGGAGTTAAAAATATATTAGGTAGATTAGGGTTTAATAGATTGAAAATTGATACAGATTGATCAGAGTAGAGCACGACTCGTGCTCCCTCCCAGCACGAGTGCATTATGGTTCACGACTAGTTCTACGAGTGACCAAAGGGTGGAACGACTCGTACCATAGGGCACGAGTTGTGCCTTCAGCTAAATTCCATGTTGATGTTTAAACATCAGCAACCTGGGAAAGGAAAGGAAAGGCCATTTTTGCTCATCTCCTTATACCTTAACATCAGTATACAATTTCCAAATCACCTAAAATGTTCCCACAAGGCCATACAACATAACATATCAACTTTATCACTTCCACCCAAACCCTCATGCCAAGAACTCACAGTACTCAACAAAAATCCATTTTCCATTTATTTCAAAACCCAAATAAAATACCAAAAATACCAAGAATCATTTATTTCACCATAATATCATCATTAAACATGGAATGAGCAATTATTGAAAGAAGCCCTAATAACTTACCAAAATAATTTGAAAATAAGAAAAACTCTAATCGGCTAGAAATGTTCCACTTGGCTTCCTGAACGTTTATATGAAAACAGATCAAAGAACAGAACAACGGTTGATTTATGAGAATTTTAGGAAGGTAACCCTAGGTTGATGGTACGTAGAGAAGAAGAAAGAAAGAGCTGATAAGAAAATGAAGCTTCTGGTATAAATGAGGATTTATATAACACAATTTACACCTAGGCTCCTCCAAGTATTGAATTACTACAACCAACTACCTTAATTCCACATTTACACTAAAGCTCCTCAACAACTTTTATAAACTTTTATTTAAAATTTTCAATATTATAACTTTACTACAAAATTTTCTATTTATTCCATTTAGACATTATATAATTAAAATTAATTTATTAATATCCTAAAATCACATAAGTTATCAAAATATAAAAATAAACACATAAATATTGAAATTATCATATAATGCCTAAAATGAGATGCAATGCATGTTGGAACTTGTGTATGGCTTCTTTAAGACTTAACAGAAAAACTAACGGCAAAAGTAACGGAGATTGAAAAAACAAAATGAAATCAAGTCGAGTCGAGTCTTGTATTAAATACAATCTCCGTAAGAAGTTATTGCCCCGCACAGGTGCTTACGGTTTCAATGGCAATCTTCTAGTAAGATAAAACGACTTTTAAGTATATGATAGGAGCACTCCAAATCAAATACTCTAACGAACAACACTATGTTTGAAACTTTGGACTTTGAAGGATTTGATGCAACAATATGCCAATGATTTGGTTATGTTTTTCTATCTTACTAGAGGGTAGGAGGGCTCAAATTACTGTATGAATAAATTGAAATTCAAAGGGGGAAGTATATAAAGAGAGTCAAAAGGTTTTGTGCCTTTTCCCTTGAAAAGGTGCAATTTTTCGAACAGCAGTGAAGGGCACGAGTCGTGCTCCTTGGCACGAGTCGTGCCCACGACTCGTTCCCAAGCATTCCACTCGTTCTGATCAGTTTTGAGCCAAAGTCCATTGAGGTCCATTCGTGCTCACGACTCGTGCTCAGAGCCCCCACTTGTTCTGATCAGTTTTGAGCCAAATCTCATCACCCAAAAACACTGTTCAAATCTAATTAAATCCAAATGATTTAATTTACCTTTTAACCAACTTTTGTTAAGTTACAAACGACCTTTGTCATTAATTCTCATTCACCATAAATGGTTTTGAGACATTAAATGAGTTTAATATTCTACAACAAATGTAGAATACATTTTGTAACTAGTTTCGTTAACAAATAACGAACTTCCGTTAGAAACTAGATCAACGTTAAGTCAAACTTAACTTTCCGTTACCCATTTCCAACAATCCCCCACATGAATGACAATTAATGCATGAATGCAATTTCGTCCAAAGTTCCGGCGAACTATTATTACATCGGGATAGATAGCTTGTGGCCTTGAATCCTCCCTAGTGAAATATTATCCGATATACTAGCCATTTGGTAGCGAGTCGCTTTGAACCAGTGACTGTCGGGTGTATACCAAGACAATAATACTCACATAATAACAGCTCTAACAATTGTTGTTCTCACGTTTTGTCCATTTCGGCCCTGGACCGTATCTCATTCATAAGCGTTCATTTAGAGGCGGCCAAATTACCTCTCGCTTATATAGGTGATTCTCACTATAATGAGTATCATGCACTACTCCACCCGTAGGTATAGAAATCATTAAAAGTTTTCTCAACTTATCCTTACCATTGCTGCATGTGCTTGTACTTGGATGTTCTGGGAATGAGTATTCAACATCTCCAGGTTAATTAAACCGAGTTGTTGTTTCTAAGTAACTCTACTAGAACTTATAACTTGGTTGTCTCATTGAACCAAGGGCCTGGGATCTCCATTTCTCAAGGTTGAGTGTCCGCTATAAGTTCTTTTGTTGTGGGTTTTAAACCCATTCCCCTTACTGCATTTTGTACAGTTGATCTCTATTACTACCCTTAGGTAGACGGATCTGATTTTGACTTCACATGGCTAGTTGTGACAGTCGCATTTTGAGATCAATTGTACTATGGTAGTGTGTCTAAGACCATTGTGTCTTGACTTACCACTATGTTCTACACCTTTTCCTATTTTCCATTGTCGTCACAATGCCTTAGGTCATGCAGACATAAACTTATTCCACAAAGGAATATCTTTTCCAAGAATTTATTAGACCAATCAATTCATATTCTTTACAAGATTGAGTTAGCTATATTTTCTTGGAAAGTGACACCTTTACTCCAACTAATGTGAGCGCATTCTCAATTTGGAATATGTTTGTGTCGAATATTCAATCAGTATATTCTTTTCATACTTTTGAATATTTCAGGTATTGTAATTTTTAATCATAAGTATATCCTTAAGTACACCAAGTACTATGACTATACTATTCCGGTGATTTTAATCATAGGTATATCTTTAAGTACACTAAGTACTATGACTATACTATTCCGGTGATTGATTACAATTTCAAATTGACTTCTAGTCTTTCTAGAATGATCAGTCCCTTTGAGTGATCAAATTACTAAACGGTTAGTTTCTTCGAGTGGTCTATATCTCTAAGTGGTCCGACTTTCCGAGTCTACCTTTCTAGAGTTCACCTCTCAAGAATCTACCGGAGTCTTAGCTGGAGGGCTATCAATGGCATTGAACTTCCGAAGAACGTTTTTCTAGGTAATTGGATTGTGAAGGAACTAATCCTTCAGATGTTCTAAAGATCTTTATCTCTAATATAACATCGGCTAATCCCATATTTTTCATGTCAAAGTTCCTTTTTAACATGCCTTTGGTATTCATGATCAATTCATGACTACTTCCCATTATTAACATGTCGTCTACATAAAGACAAACAATAACGAATGATTCAGATGTTCTTTAATGTAGACATATTTATCACATTAATTAATCTAGAATCCATTCGATAACATAGTTCTATCGAACTTCTCATGCCACTGTTTAGATGCTTGTTTTAGTCCATATAACGACTTTACAAGTTAATACACCTTTCGTACTTTACTAGGAACCACGAACCCTTCTACTAGCTCCTTATTTAGGAAGGTTGTTTTCACATCCATTTGGTGTATCTCAAGATTATGCACTGTTGCAATAGTTATGAGAACACGTATAGATGTGATCCTTGAGCGTTTAAGGACTATCTTTCGAGAATCTATCTCTTCAGATTCTATGCCTTTAGGGACTATCTTTCGAGATCCTTTTATCAAGAAAAAATCCGTCTCATTAGAGTTTATTTCATAAGATTTTTTTTTTTTATAAAACTGTATCTTCTGAAATTGTAACTCTTTAGGCTAGACCTCTTGAAAATCCTTCCTATTGATTTCAAGAGTCCAATATTTAATAGTTTCATCCTTGGCACTTCTAGTTTTGCAACCCAATGGTTCGCATAGGAAGATCAACCATCTTCCAAAATAGAATAGGATGAACTATTAACTGTTACCATAGCCAAATACCCCCACATTTGAGGTATTTATAAAACGGCTTATGAATAATTCATAATTCGTCATCATTGAATATTTCCTTTCTAAGGATCCATTTGTAACCCAATGGTTAGCATTATGGAGGAAGATCAAATAACTTCCAAATATATGATGATCTATTCTTTTAATCTATTAATGCTTTAACGGTTCTGTTAATACTAGAAGTTCATATCTATATAACTTATGTATTTAGCTTGTACCCCCACACTTGAGGTGTACCTCCACATATCAAATATTTTATGAATATCCTAATTCATATTTAATATTTTCCTTTATGTGGAGTCATTTAATTGTAATAACCATGTTATCTACAATGTATTTCATCTCCTTGAGATGAACCGACGACATAGTCATAACTATGTTTAAGTGAGGTCTCTTCAACCATTTTCCTTGTAAGGAACCTTGTTTTCGAAGAATACCGCATTTTCATTTCAAATTTGTTCTTTACAAATCTATATGCACTACTGTTAGTTTGCATGTCCAATGGAAACGTAATCCATGGTTTTGGGTCCTATCTTAACCTCTTTAGGTTTAGATATTTCTACCTTTGCTAGGTATACCCACGTTTTGTCGAGTAAGACGGAACTTTTCAACATCTCTTTATAAGTTCTATTCTTCCTCTCTAATGATTCAATAAATAAGTGTCAGCGTCCCAACAATTATTTTTCCAAACGATACTACATACTAACCGCCTCTATCACTACGAAATTCTTAATTGATAATTAAGATGAATCACAAACCTTATTGTTTACTTAAAACTTTAAGGTTTTACTTTTACTTTTCCAAAAGATGAACTTTGCATAAATGCAATCATAAATAGAAGTAATGAACTATCTATTTACTATCTCTGGTTTGAACTGATTTCTACAAAAGAAATCACAATTGATATGTGAATCAAACTTCATCTTAGGTAGTATTTTTAAATTAACTCGTCGACTTAGTGAATTTAAATTTACCCGACCTAATTGAACACGTCATAACGATTGGAACACTTCAAACCAAGTGAATAAAATTTGAAATTTTATTCTTCGCACTTAGGCGGATAAAATATTTACAATTCAAGTTAAGGAGTCCTTCAACAAGGTACTCTTTACTAACACAATAACCACATTTGGTCAGTTCAAAACTTATCCCGATAGACTAAGGGGGTTTTTGTTTTTTTTAAGTGATAAGTGTTGAAATCTGATTTCAGTTCTGAAAATGGCTGAATGATTAAGAGGCAAAGAATCGAATTACGAATTGGATAAGTTGTTTGATTTTCTATCTGAATTCATTATCTGAAACAGTTAAAAAAAATTAAAAAAAATTAAAAAAAATAAACGTAAATGCAATATGAAACAGTAAACAGTTTAAAAAAAAATTAACCAAAACCAAATATGAAACAGTGGCTTTCAGAGGCTTTCAGAGGCAATTCAGCAACATTTTAACCACTTAAAATTAAGAGGACTTTAAGAGCCTAACAAGACTTATTTCAAAAAAAAAACAAACACACTTATTTCTCTAATCCTCTTAATGAATAAGTGTTAAGAGGCAAACAAGACTTAAAATAAAAAAACAAACGCCCCCTAAGTTGCTCGAAATTCAATGGAACATTTCTATCTTCATTCACATTGGCTTGAAGAGGGGTTCCACCTTGGTTGTTGATTCTAGGATGTCGACATTCCCTAGCCATATGCCCGGGTTTGCTGCAATTAAAACAACTACCTCTAACCTTCTTGGCGGTCCTTTTCACTTTCCCGGTGTTCTTTCTCTTGTTTTCGGTACTTTTTTCCACCAAGTTCACTTGCGGTCTTTTAGTCACAATACACATAGTATTGTGCATCTCGAGAAAATCCCAAAGTTCTCTCGCGGTCTTTATGCCACGACACACCTTGTATTGTGCATAATCCAAACCATTAAGAATATAGTTGCGACACAAGAAATCGCTGTGATTCCATGTATCCAAGTCATTCTTTGCTTTGGATTCATCCTCGTCGGATATCAATGGTGGATATTCCCAAAGAAATCGCACCAATTTTAATGTTGTCAAATAGACCAACATTTTCTGTTGCCACCTCTTAAAGTTCATTCCGGTAAGAATACCCGGTCATTCCGCATGTACGAACACATGAGACGGAGGGAGAGCATTATGAAGTGCAACCCTTGAGGTTGTACCTGAGTCACGTGAAGGAGCTTTCTTACCATGAACCGAGTGATGTGGTATAGGAGCGGGTGCAACATTGTTGAACGTAGCGTCACCTTGAGTTGGAGGCGTTACATTCCCTTGACTGGATGCAGTGGTGTCTTTCTCATTTGCCATCTCTTGAAGGTCTTGAAGAAGCGTCAATAACTTCTTACGATTGTTGGAACTTGTGTATGGCTTCTTTAAGACTTAACAGAAAAACTAACGGCAAAAGTAACGGAGATTGAAAAAACAAATGAAATCAAGTCGAGTCTTGTATTAAATACAATCTCCGTAAGAAGTTATTGCCCCGCACAGGTGCTTACGGTTTCAATGGCAATCTTCTAGTAAGATAAAACGACTTTTAAGTATATGATAGGAGCACTCCAAATCAAATACTCTAACGAACAACACTATGTTTGAAACTTTGGACTTTGAAGGATTTGATGCAACAATATGCCAATGATTTGGTTATGTTTTTCTATCTTACTAGAGGGTAGGAGGGCTCAAATTACTGTATGAATAAATTGAAATTCGGAGGGGGAAGTATATAAAGAGAGTCAAAAGGTTTTGTGCCTTTTCCCTTGAAAAGGTGCAATTTTTCGAACAGCAGTGAAGGGCACGAGTCGTGCTCCTTGGCACGAGTCGTGCCCACGACTCATTCCCAAGCATTCCACTCGTTCTGATCAGTTTTGAGCCAAAGTCCATTGAGGTCCATTCGTGCTCACGACTCGTGCTCAGAGTCCCCACTCGTTCTGATCAATTTTGAGCCAAATCTCATCACCCAAAAACACTGTTCAAATCTAATTAAATCCAAATGATTTAATTTACCTTTTAACCAACTTTTGTTAAGTTACAAACGTCCTTTGTCATTAATTCTCATTCACCCTAAATGGTTTTGAGACATTAAATGAGTTTAATATTCTACAACAAATGTAGAATACATTTTGTAACTAGTTTCGTTAACAAATAACGAACTTCCGTTAGAAACTAGATCAACGTTAAGTCAAACTTAACTTTCCGTTTCCCATTTCCAACAATGCACCCCACCCCCACGTGCCCAACACATGACCAAAATAGTGCTTAGGATTAGGGTTATGACACTCTCTCCCCCTTAAAGAAAATTCGTCCCGAATTTTAAATTCACTTACCAAAATGCTCAAATAACCAAGGATACTTCTCTCTCATTTCAGATTCCAACTCCCAAGTAGCTTCCTCAATGGTATGATTTTTCCATAAAATTTTCACAACCGGAATGCTTTTGGTACGCAACTCCCGGACTTGTGATTCAACAACTCTCAATGGTTCCTCCACATAAGTCATATCCGCCTGAACATCTTCTGGAGGAGAACTCAAAACATGCGAAGGATCATAGCAATACTTTCGCAACATGGAGACATGGAATACATCATGGAGAGACGAAAGAGATGGAGGCATAGCTAATCTATAAGCTAACTCACCCACCTTTTCTAAAACTTCAAATGGACCAACGAACCTTGGTACCAACTTGCCCTTGTTACCAAACCTCTTAATCCCAGTCCTCGAAGAAATCTTCAAAAATACAAAATCACCAACTTGAAATGACAAATCTCTTCTTCTGTTGTCGGGTTAGCTTTTCTGTCGACTTTGAGCTGTCTTCAATCGATCCCGAATCACTTTAATCCTTTCTATTGAATCTCGAACCAAATCTGGCCCCCAAAGTCTCGTTTCACCAACCTCATCCCAACACATTGGAGATCTACATTTCCTACAACGCCTCATACGGTGCCATCTCAATACTGGACTGGTAGCTGTTATTATATGCAAACTCAACCAACGGCAAATGATCTTCCCAAGATAAGTGGAAATCCATCACACACGCCCATAACATGTCCTCAAGAATCTGAATAGTTCTCTCAGACTGCCCATCTGTTTGAGGATGAAACGCCGTGCTAAAATTCAACTTGGAACCCAGAGCCTCGTGCAAAGCCTTCCAAAACCGCGATATGAATCTCGGATCCCGATCTGAAACAATGTTGACCGGTACTCCATGAAGTCTAACAATCTCGTGAATATACAACTGTGCCAACTTCTCCATCGAATACTTTGTTGGAACAGGTAGAAAATGAGCCGACTTTGTCAATCTGTCCACTATCACCCATATAGCATCCATCTTCTTCGAGGTAGGAGGTAATCCAGACACAAAATCCATCGAGATTCCTTCCCATTTCCATTTCGGAATATCCAATGGTTGAAGTAGTCCCGTCGGTCTCTGATGCTCGGCTTTGATTTGCTGACAAGTCAAGTACTTTTATACAAATTTCGCAATTTCCTTTTTCAAGCCATTCCACCAATAACCTCTCTTCAAATCCTGATACATCTTTGTGCTTCCCGAATGATTGATTTTCGGTGAAGAAGGTACGTAAATTTTGCCTTGGAAGGTTAAAATCCCATCTTTGCTTAACACAAACTCCCCGGTCTTTCCATCTTGTAACTTCCCCAAAATTTTCTTCAATTCAGTATCAATTTGCTGAGCTTCCATAAGATCTCCATATAAGGTAGGAATTACTTGGACATTCGCAAATAGCATCTCACTCCTCGACTCACAAGACACCAATGTTGATTGATAAGCCTTTTGGCTAATCGCATCCGCCACCACATTAGCCTTCCCAGGATGATAGGAAATGACACAATCATAATCTTTCAATAGCTCCAACCAACGCCTCTGTCGGTTGTTCAACTCTTTTTGGGTAAACAAATATTTGAGGCTCTTGTGATCAGTGAAAATCTCAAATTTTGCTCCATATAGATAATGCTTCCACTTATGCAACGCAAAGATAATTTCAGCCAACTCCATGTCGTGAGTAGGATAATTCTGCTCCGCTGGTGATAACTTCCTCAAAGCATAAGCAATTACTTTCCCATTTTGCATAAGAACACAACCCAACCCTTCTTTTGAGGCGTCACTGAAAATCACAAAATTCTCGCATCCATCTGGAAGGGTAAGAATCGGGGCTGAAGTCAATCTCTTCTTCAACTCGGAAAAGCTAGCTTCACACTTAGAATCCCACACAAAAGATATGTCCTTTCGAGTCAACCTTATCAATGGAGTTGCAATTCTCGAAAATCCCTCTATAAATCTTCGATAGTACCCCGATAACCCCAGAAAACTACGGACTTCAGTCACTGTTGAAGGCTATTTCCAGTTGACTACGGCATCAATCTTCATAGGATCCACGACAATACCCGTACTCGACACTACGTGACCCAAGAAAGAAATCTGCTCAAGCCAAAATTCACATTTGATAAACTTTGCAAACAACTGTTGCTCACGAAGGATGGACAACACCATTCGCAAATGCTTCTCATGGTCTTCCCGGGATTTTGAATATACCAGAATGTCATCAACAAAGACCACAACAAAACTGTCAAGATAAGGCTTGAAAATTCTCTTCATCATATCCATAAATACCGCCGGTGCATTAGTCAACCCGAAAGGCATAACAACAAATTCATAATGACCATACCTCATTCTGAAGGCTATCTTGGATATGTCATCCGGTTGGATTTTCAACTGATAGTATCCGCTACGCAAGTCAAGCTTGGAATAGATAACATAACTTTGAAGCTGATCAAACAAATCATCAATATGAGGAAGTGGATATTTATTCTTGATAGTAACTTGATTCAATAATCTATAGTCAATGCACAATCTCAAGGTACCATCTTTCTTCCTTATAAACAAGACCGGTGCTCCCCAGGGTGAAACACTCAGACGAATGAAGCCCCTATCTAAGAAATCCTGCAACTGAATTTTCAATTTTTTCAACTCAGCTGGAGCCATTCTGTAAGGTGCTTTGGATATTGGTGAAGTACCTGGCAATAAGTCAATATAAAACTCCACTTCTCTATCCAGAGGCATAGAATATTCAGTTGAAAACACATTAACAAACTCATTCACAACTGGAACATGAGATAACTCGGGTGACTTCTTACTCGAGTCTAACACATAAGCCAAGTACCCTTCACACCCCTTAAACAACAACTTTCTAGCCTTTAATGCAGATATAACATGAATGCCAAATAAGGATTTACCCGCATCAAACACAAACACAGGTAAATTAGGCATAGAAAAGGAGACTCGCTTCTTGCGACAGTCTACCAAGGCATGACAATTACTTAACCAATCCATGCCAAGAATAACATCAAAATCACGGATTGGTAACTCTAACAAATCCACTGGCAATACATGCCCACATATAATCACGTCACAACCATGATAAACCAAAGAAGATTCGTGGAACTCTCCCATAGAAGTAGAGACCTCCAGCACATAAGGCAAAAACTTAGGCAGTTTATGCAAAGTAAATGCAAAATGCGATGCCACATAAGAATGGGATGACCCAGATGAAATTACCCGGATTCGCGCGCGGGGCTGCTCGGCGAAGCAGTTGTATTTCGCGGATTGTTTGGGACCTCGCTTTCGGGAAGGAGAGGAGTCGCCACGCGGTTTTGTATTTTGAGCCCAAACGTTGAAAAACGGCTTACGAAAAAGGGTGTCATTTTTATTGGTAGCAAAAACTTGGAAAAGGCTCTGAAAAGGGTGTAATTTTTATTGATAGCAAAAACATGACAAAAAGCTCTTTTAGTACCAGAGATTGTTAGGTTCGGAGGTCACGTTACGTTTCGGGAAGAGTATTTTAAGATCACCCGAAATGCCTCGCATGACGAGTCTTTCTACCTTTCTCGAAAATGTGTGTGTGTGTGTTTGCATTTTGAAAATGGGGGCTTGAATGACAAGCTTAATCTTGGTTTGAATGTCAAACGTTGATTTTGTGATTCTCTTTGGAAAAAGCGTGCGTTTGAATGACAAACGTCGGTTTTAGAGCTTTTTTAGGAAAAGTGATGCGAGTGATGATTTTGAACTTTTAATTTAAGTGTCAAATGTTGACTTTTAAGAAAGGAGCGTTTGAATGTCAAACGTCGGGTTTTGAGTTTGAAGATGATCGTTTGGATGCCAAACGTCACTTTGCGCGTTTTGAAAGAGAGTTCGAATATCGAACTCCGGTTTTGAATCGGGCATTACATTGTTAGCGATTTCACGGGAAAAAAGCATCAAATGAGATTTGAATGTCAAATACCGGGTTTTGAGTTTAAAGATGATCGTTTGGATGACAAACGTCACTTTGCGCGTTTTGAAAGAAAGTTTGAATGTCGAACTCCGGTTTTGAACCGGGCATTACATTATTAGCAATTTTACGGGAAAAAAGCATTAAATGATATGCGATCAACGAATCATTTTGCGACTCGGACTTTGATAAGTAAATACTATCACGAGCCAAATGGCTCGTACTTGTAGATGACAGTATTTAAAATGCGGTATCGACGGAATCAAACGATCCGAATTTTAAAGGTGCGATCAACGAACCAAACGACTCGGACTTGTAAAGTTGCGTAAAGTAAATGACATTCAACGGATCAAACGATCAGGACCGTTAAATGACTATCACGAACCAAACGGTTCGGACTATAAAGTTGCGTATCGAAGGATCAAACGATCCGAAATTGTAAATGACATAAAAGTAAGGAAACGGGGCCGAAACGACGTTTTAACCCGAGATTACTTCTCTTACCGAAAGAGAAGAGGATCTTGGACTAAAACGTATCGAACCCCATTGACGGTGATGTCTATATTTTGATAACTTTCGTCTGAAACGGTTGTAGCGACTGGCGCTTAAACCGAGACGAAACGAGTGTTTAGGGAGAGAGAGTGTTACCTATGGCTAGGGGTTAACTCTTTTCACTCGGGAGACGTATACGGAATATGATTTAGTGTTTGGAAAGGTGTTTCGAGGTCATTTGGTTCATGTTTGGTTGAAATATGAGGTTTTCACACAAATCGAGACAAAACGGGGCTCGGGAGAGGGTTGAAATGGTTCATGTCGTGGCTAATGGAGAAAATTGATGATATTTTCCTCTCTTCAAAATGTTTGACAGCCCTCTGTATTTATAGGATAAATTTGCAGAAGAGTCCGGATGGACTTAACCTGAATTTCAGGGGGTTTTGTGGTATTTTGGAAACTGGGAGGACTTGCTGGCAATTCTGTTTTGCCTGAAAAACAGTCCGGACGGACTGTGACAACATCTCAGGGGTATTTTGGTCTTTTCACCCTGAAATCTGATTGATGTTAACTAGGGGGCTGTGGCATGCGTGCCACGTGCCCCTGTGACTCACCAGGGCATGGGTTTTCGTACCATTATTCCCGGTTTTGTCCATTTTTTAAATAACTGTTCGGAAAATATCTGAAATGCCCCCGAAAAGTGCCGAAAAGTGCGTTTTTCAGGAAAAGCTGTACTTTTACGTGTGACAACGTGTGTTGAGTATGCTTTGACGTTGGGATGCACTGGGCAGTCCCGGGACGTCTTGTTGGCTTGAGAACGGGGAGCTTAACGGGTTCCGGTTAACCTGGAGCGGGCCAGTTAACGGATTCTGGTTAACTTTTAACGGATTTTGACGATCCGGATTTGGGTACTTACACCAGGGTCTATAAGAATACGAGCCCTGACTCCTGAGATAGGTACTATATCTCTAACGATAGTTGTGGGATCTACCTCTCCTCGACCCAAGGCAAAAACTCTACCTTGCACTTTCTCCTTCGGTTTCCCTTCATTATCCCTCTTCACACCACCCCTTGGTTGGCCACCCTGCTGTCCACTTTTCGAAGCTTGCCCCCGCTGAAATCTAGGACAATTCCTCCTGAAGTGACCCACTGCTCCACACTCAATGCACTTGCCTTGCTTGCTCCAACAACGATCTTCAGAATGCCCCACATTCTTACAAAAGTTGCAAACAGTCCCAAACTGACTGGATATTGGACGAGTTGAAACTGTAACATTTCCTCCTCGAATCACCCCTAGAGCTGAAGGCTTTGGCTATCCTCTATTCTGCCCTGAGCCTTGACCTTGGAACTTTGGCTTGATTCCACTACTACCTTCGGGTCTGCCACGGTGCTCCTCAATGTCATTTTCAATCCGATACGCCATGTTCACTGCTGTTTGATAGTCGGTGAAGTCGTGTGTCAACAGTTTCTTCCGGAATTCCAATCTCAGCCCTTTCACAAACCTGTTGACTCTCCTCTCCTCCTCTGGTACCAAGTGAGGGAAATACCTAGCCAACTTCGTGAACTTTGCTGAATATTGGGCCACCGTCATTGTTCCCTACTCGAGCCTCAAGAACTCAACCTCTTTCTTGTCCCGGGTAATCATATGAATAAAATGTTCTTTAAACCTCCTGGTGAAATTCTCCCAAGTCTGGAGCGTATGATCTCGCTCCCAAGTCTCCTTCAAGATCTGCCACCAGTGCTCCGCTGGCCCTTCAAGCTTGAAAACAGCATATCTAACCTTCTCCTCATCAGAACTTTCCATTACCACAAAGATTTTGTTCATAGCTTCTAACCATCTTTCTGCCTTCAACGGATCAGGATCCCCATTGTAACTCGGTAGAGCCATCTTCACAAACTTCTCTAACCCATGTCCTGGACGTCCCTCAGGATGCTGTTGAGCTTGACCTTGAGTTGCCATGTTTTGTAAGAAAAATCTGAACATGTTCATCATCTCTGCATTTTGGTTTCCTCCTGCTCCCACATTTCCTTGATCCCTTTGTTGATCATCACCATTTCCCGCCATTGAACAAAACCCTGCATCAAATACTCGTCGTCAGTTATCACACACTCCCCCTTAACTAGACATCTACCCGAATTCTAAATCGCGCTCTAATACCAACTGTGGGTACCTCGACCCGGAACCTTAGCTCGTACCCCGAGCGGGAGAGTCCAAACCACCTCAATTTAAAAAAAAACTTTTGTGTTAGTCCCAAAGGTGGCAACAAGGGTGAAAAATAGCTAGAGGGGGGGGTGAATAGCTGTTACAAATTTTTCGCCCTCTTTTAAAAACTAAACCTCTTGGCTTACAGAACCGCTTGCAGTGTGTTAGAAACTGCAAGTAGAGTTGTAAAATGCACAACGGAATATGTGAAGATACAAAGCAATTTTGAGGTGCGGTTTATAGTGCGGTTTTGAGAGTGTGGTTTACAAACATAAAAGTGTGGTTTTGACAAAGTTAACTTCAAACACAATTCACAATAATGGATAACTGTTAAGAAGATCAAACAGAGAAAAAGATAGATAATTAATAAGCACAAGAAATAATAAATGCAGAAATGTAAGAACACAATACTTGGAGTGGTTCAATTGATAGACGATCTACGTCCACTACCAAGATGGTTAGTCTTGGATTTTCTAAGAGTGATTTTAATATTGAGTATGAGAGATTACAAAGTACAAAGTACAATACTCAGATTTAAAATCTATTTTATGAAGAACAAATCCTAGACTATAATCGGTGTTTCTCAAATGAATAATCTATGTGATTAAACAAGTGAGGTGTATGTGTGTAAGCAAGATCAAGGCTCTTTGAATCTAAGATATGTAGAGCACAATGATTCTTGATGGTGTTAAGTCTTGATTTCTGGGCTGGGATATATTTCTTGAAGTAGAAGATGAAGATTCAAAGGACTGGAAATTTTCTGGGCAGAACTTCAACTTCGTATGAACTCACAGCAAATCAATTTCTCAAACAATCTTCAAGTGGTGAAGATTTGGGGTATTTATACCCAAGCACCAAGGAACTAGCCGTTGGATACAGCTGTTGCAAGGACTGTACTGGTGCTTTCCCATTGGTCCACAATAACCACTTTTGTCCTTTGATACAGCAGTTGCAGGTAAAGTTGATCAGGCTCCAGCTACAAATAAGGTAGTTAGGACATCTGTCACCTTTTCAAGATCCTTGCATATCTTGTCTGATAAGTAGTCACGTGACAAGATATGGTGGTTGACATTTGATATTGCTGACGTGGATTCCAACGGTCAAATGTGGTTCACTTCAAGTCTCAATCATTGGAGCGGTCTGGTGAAGGGTGGTTTAGAAATGAGCGGTTTCACCAAGAGGAGGTTCCATCAGTGTGGTTTGAGATTGGAACTGCAGTGCAGTTTGCATGAGCGATTCAACAAGGCAGTTTACACACTGGAGTTCACAAGTGGTTTCAGACAAAGAATTCCACAAGGCAGTTAGCTTGGAGCGGTTCTGCAAGGCGGTTTTGATGAAGCGGTCTGATACATTTGAACTGCATCCTCATATCCAATGAGTCTTGTGTCAATCTTTAAGCCTAATTTATCCTATTCTATAAAATGGACTTAGCTAAAAAATTGAAGTCTAAGCTTCATTACATAGGGTTCTAAAGTCCTTAAAATAGAGAGGAGGTTATGGTATCAATCAAATCTTAAGCTAATCTAGGAGGGTTAAAATATGCATACCCAACAATCTCCCCCTATTTGATTGATGCCATTACCTACTACAGCAAAAGCAAACATTGTACTTGGTAAAAACATGTCCATAAGAATTAACATGGTAAGTCATGTCCCAGGTCAATGCACACACTAGCTTAAGCTATAGATTTCTATACTATTTGAAAGATTGAAAAACTTACAACTTGAAGGTATAGAAATGCATTCAGTGTACTTGAAAAATATGAGATTAAGTTTAAAGTCTGGTTTAAACTGAATGTTTAAACTTCATTTCAAAAGTATGATTTTAAGTTAGAAAATATTTGAATGAGGTTTAAAACCATTAGCGGTTTCATTGTTCTACAAACAAGCAGTTTGATATGAACAAAGTTTTGGAACCATGATGCAATTTTCATTAATACCTAAAGCGGTTACAGGTACAAGGTATGAAATGAAATTACATGGTTGCAAAAGCAAAAATATAGACCAAAAGAAATACATGGAGAATGCGGTCTAAAAAGCAAAAGGGAATCAGCAAAAGGAAAGAAATTACAAATGAAGCGGTCTATTGTTGACGCGGTTGCTGATGAGGCTTGTTCACTTCATCTTCTGCTTGATGCGGTCCAGCATGGGCAGATTGATCAGTGCCCATAGCTTTCCTCATTCTTCTCACCTCTTCAGTGGTTCTGGCAATGGTTGCATCTAGTTTCTTCACATAACTTTCTTGCTTAGCCAGCCTTAAATTAACTTCACCCACTCCTCTAGAGTTTCCTCTAACTTACTCAATCTGGTCATTGATAAGTGTATGGAAGGAGGAGTTTAAAGAATTGAAGCAAATGTGGATTTCATCTTTGATGGCAGCAGTTTGGGTGGCAATGGCATTTTCCATAGGCTCAAGATTTATGGTGACCTTCAAGGAGGATTTCAGATCATGGATTGCAGATTCAATCTTAGAGTTAAATCCTGTCTTTAGATTGTCCAAGCGGTCGTTAAACTTATCTTTTACCTCATTAATCTTGGCCTTCAGAGTATCTTCAACAATATTCATTTTGATGGCCAGCTCTCCTTTATGCAAGTCCATTTCTTCAAGGAGTCTGGTCTGAATGGATTCAAGGACAGGCTTGAGGTTGTCTTCTGATTACGATCTGGAGTCAAGCATTTCAAGGAATTCATGCTTCAGCAAGGTGAGATCTTTCTCAATGGCTTTGCAGATGTCCTCACCAAGCTCCTTGAGAATTTTGTTGAGCTCGGCAAGAGAGGCTTTATCACCCAAGGCTTTGATCATACCATCTTCAAGAGATTGCTGGAATGCATTGAAGCAGTTCTCAGCAGTGATTTTGACCACAGAAGCGGTTTGATCAGTAGAGGTGGATGCAATTGCAGTAGGTCTCTCCCCCTTAATGGCATCAAGAAAAGAGGATTTTAGATTGTCCATCTCAAGGGTTTGAGAATCCACCTTGGCAAGTAGGGTGCGGTTGGATTCAGTGAGAGAGGAGTTGGAGGCTTGAAGGGAGGCATTCGAAGTGGTTAGCTATATGACATGGCCTTGGTTTATTATGAGCTGGCTTTGGATTAGGTTAAGGGTTGAAAGAATTTGAGAGTATTCAGATGGAGGGGCGGTTGAGGTGGAAGCGGTTTGGAATGTAGGAGGCGATTGGAAATAGGTAGTTTCAGGTGACTTGGTAGGAGCGGTTTGGGTTTGAGGGGGAATTTTTTGAGGAGGGGATTTGGATAGTAAGTGTGAAAGAGTAGTGTGAGGGGAAATTGGAGGGGTTCTTTGTCTAAGAGGTGAGTTGGGAGGAGTTGGGGATTTGGCATGTGAATGAGATTTAGAGCGGTTTGAGTTATGAGGGGGTGATGGAGATGGATCTTGTCTAATGGATCTGGAAGTGGCTTGGCCAGCAGAGGGTTTGGAGGTCCAAGGCTGGTAGGCATTTGAATGAGGTGGGGTTTGGTTTGAGTGTATAGAATTTATGGAGTTAGAATGTTGGGGGGAATAAGATATGGATTGGGAGGATAAGGGTGAAAGAGATTTTCTAGGAGAAGGTGAGGGAGAAGGAGAAGGTTCAACAGGTTTACCTTTCTTGAAGGATTTCCTGGCAGACATTTTCTTTCTCCTTATAGGTTTCTCCCCCTGAATTGGTGAGTCCTTTTGAGGTAGAGGAGAAGGAGATTTGGATTTGGAAGGAGAGTGGACAAGGGATTGGATTGGAGATTGGACGGGTGAGATATTTGAAGATGGAGGCGGTTGGGTTTCAGGTTGCGGTTGAGGTTGGGGAGAGGTTTCCTCAGCAGCTGATTTTCCTCTGGCATTACGCCTCTCTTCCTGTTCCTTCTGCAATCTTTCAATCTTGTCCTGATAGAACCATATCTGTTCCTCAAGAGTCAAGTCCTTTGTCACATCCTTAGCCTTCTTGGCCCTAGCAACCAAATCAGGAATATTTGGATCTTCAGCTTCTTCTTCATCTTCTTCATCCACTAAGTTAAGTGGTTCCTTCTGCTTATTAGATTTGTTGGGTCCAGCTCCATCATCACGCGGTTTGGAGACAGGAGCGGTCTTGGTCTTCTTGGCAAGCCGTTCAGCTTGACCCTTTAGCTTTCTGGTTCTCTTCACAGCCTTCCTGACCTCTTGAGTTGTGGTTTCAGGGTTCATTGGAGCATACTCTTCCTTTTTAGGATAGGTATCTGCATCGTAGAGTGATTTGTATAAGGCATCTCCATTGGCATACCTGAAGCTGTGGCACACCAAAAATCCAAGAGATTCTTCAGTCCCAAAGTCTATCATCAACTCAGGATTCTTCTTTCTGATGTTTTCAAGGTGGTCAAAATCTAGTAGGAGAGCGGTTAGGATCCTGCAGAATGGTCTCCATCTCTGCTCCTCTCCTTTCTTCTTGGATTGGTAGGTCTCCACACTATCACATATTTCTCTGAACAAAATCCTTGGCCAGTGCAACTTGATTTCATTGTAGATAGCTGAACAATACATCCATTGTTGGGATGTAAAGTTATTATGGTTCTCAGTCTTGCCACATACTGACTTTCCAACCAAATATCCCAGGTGGCTCATCAGCTCACCAAACCCTTTCCTTGGGATCTTCTTAAACTGACCAACCATGGATTTAACTTTTGCGGTTGCCATAGCAGCAACATCCTGAATAACTTGATCAATAGACTCAGCTGCTTAAGGAACTCTAAAATTGTATGAGCTCCTGATGTCAATATAATCAAAAGAAATTTTGAGGCCTTCTACTACAGCTGTCAGGCATGAAACTTTAGGGCCATCTTCTAATTGTCTGACTTCAAGCTTGGCGGTTGAATAGAACTGATCTATGAAGGAAGGAATTATGAAGGTTTGCTTCTTGGTGAAAAGGGGCAGAATTCCAGAAACTCTTAGCTTTTTCAGCAACTCCCTTCCTAGAGCATCATTCCTTAGCTCTAGCTCATTAACTTCCCAGCCAGGCAGGAAGGTATTTGGATCCTACAAAGTAAAACATTGAGTGTTAGATCCATTTTTGTATTCACAGTTCACAAGCGGTTTGAGCACCCATGCGGTTTAGCAATGGTGCGGTTTGAAAAATGAAGTATTTCAAACCCCAAGTGAACTATGAATACATGAGAAATAAATAACCATGAAGATTTGAGAATAAAAATTACTAGTACGTGGCATTGTAATCCAAATTTATCCCACACTTCCAATAAGTGCTTGCAGGGGAAGGTCTTGGTTTCCAGTCTATATACTAAGTAAAATCTCAAAAATAAGAAAGGAATTAAATAGCATGCGGTTTCAAAAGATTTTGAAAAGGCGGTTCCAGCATGAGGTTTAGCTTGAAAAGGAGCATGCGGTTTGAAACAGAAAACTTAAGCGGTTTTAACACAAGCAGTTTCAAACATGGCAAGCATGCGGTTTTAGAAGAAAGCGGTTCAAGGTGTGAGGTAAATTCTAAAAATTTTCTTGAAATTTTCTAAGCATGGAAAACACTATTCAAGAATCATAAGATCCAAAATATTAAGAAATTCTTAGAAAAACATATGAATTTCATGAAGAACATGAAGAACAGATCAAGAACACAAAGAACAGAGCTTATCAAAAACTTAACCAAAATCAACAAAAAGGATATCAAAATTTGTATACTAACAATATATCATCAAAATAACAATTTTTGTATAGAATCATCAAGAAACATCAAGAACATGAAATGGGTTTTCAAAGTGTGAAAACTATAAAATTCAAAATTAGTGACTTAAACATGGATGGATCATGAAATAAACAACATATATTGAATCCATGCCTAAATCCGAGCAAAACCCAATTATTTTTATAAGAAATGAGCAAGAAATCAGCATATAATCAAGCAAAAATAGAAAGGGCAGACGAAGGGTTTCTCAAAGTTCATCAATGACAGATTTCAGAAATTGAAAGAGTTAGGGTTAGAAATTGTTACCATCTCAAGAATTGGTTTCTTGGGAGCCCTAGTAACTGCAGAAGCTCATTGTCTCTTAGAGGTTTTTGAAGTCATTTTGATTAAAGTTTTGAAAATGGAGGGTTTTAGAGAGAAGTATAGAGAGAGAAAGAGAGAGTACGTGTGCAGAGGGTTTGGCAGAAAAAGTTTCGAGGTTTCACCAAACCAGGTTTATATAGGTGAAGGGGGTAGGCAGAATGTTCAAAAAAAATGATTGAAATTACCAACTGTTGCACCCTTTCACTTTCTGCACTGCACTCTATGATGGCTGATATGAGGGTTTTTAATGCTCATGTCCCCTTTGCATTAAATGCATTTAAATTTTGAAATAACGTGGGAAAAAATTTGCAGAAATACCCTTATGTCAAACTAAGGACTAAAAAATAAATAAGAGAATTTGAACAATTTTTTTTTAAATAATTAAAAATAAGAAATAGACAGAAATTATTCTAAGTTGAAACGCAGTTTGGAATCAAGCGGTCAAGCTGCAGCAAGCGGTTTGAAAATAGGCGGTTGGCTGCAAGCGGTTGACTGCATGCGGTTTGATACACGCGGTTTCAACAGAGATGAGATTTGAAGTCTCAACAGGAATTTCAACCTAAATTCCACATACTTAACACACAAGTTAGTCAAATAAAAAGTAAGGACTCATTTAAGTTTAAGCATACCCATTTCTCCTCTGAGAAAAGAAAACCTCTTGGAGTCCAGAGCTTTGGTGAGGATATCAGCAATCTGGTTGTCTGTGCCCACATACTCTAGATGGATATTCCTCTTTTCCACATGGTCTTTGAGAAAATGATTCTTGATATC
Organism: Adenophora triphylla var. japonica; assembly: GCA_022495995.1. NCBI lineage: Eukaryota > Viridiplantae > Streptophyta > Magnoliopsida > Asterales > Campanulaceae > Adenophora > Adenophora triphylla. The sequence goes on from JAFEMH010000955.1 coordinate 52,429, forward strand.
TATATTCTTGGTCTTGGAATGCATGAAAGGGTTGTTGGAGACTGAAATTAATGAAGTGTTATCACACATGATTGGGCAATTTCCTTCTTCAATTCCATAGTCCACCAACTGCTGCTTCATCCAAAGGATTTGACAAAGAACAACTTCCAAAGAGAATATACTCAAACTCTATGGTTGACACCAAACCGATGCTTGCTTCTTGCTGGCCCAAGCAACTAGTCTATTCCCGAGGAAATGACAAGTCCCACTAGTGCTTTTCCTGTCAATTGTGCAAACTGCATAATCTGCATCTGAATAACCTACGAGATCGAAATTCGAATCTTTGGAATACCAAAGTCCAAGGTTAGTGGTTCCATACAAATAGCGAATTATACGCTTGACTGCAATCAAGTGTGCTTCTCTAGGATCTGCTTGATAGCGTGCACATACACAAACACTAAACATGATATCAGGCCTACTAGCAGTTAAATAAAGTAATGATCCAATCATACCTCGATATAATGTTTGATCAACCTTCTTACCTTTTAGATCCTTATCTAGCTTATTGCCGATGGCCATAGGAGTATCATATGCTTTTGCATTTTCAAGTCCAAACTTCTTTATCAACTTCTTTGTGTATTTGGCTTGGCTGAGGAATATACCTTCTTCACATTGTTTGATTTGAAGCCCGAGGAAGAATGTTAACTCTCCCATCATACTCATCTCAAACTTGCTTTTCATTAGCTTCTCAAAACGCTTACAAAGCAACTCATTAGTAGAACCAAAAAAGATATCATCAACATATATTTGAACGAGTAAGGAATGATCATTGTATTTGGCAATAAAAAGAGTTGTATCAATTTTACCGCGTTTAAATCCTTTTTCTAGTAAAAATTTAGATAGAGTCTCATACCATGCCCTTGGAGCTTGTTTAAGTCCATACAAAGCCTTCTGAAGTTTGTAGACATGATTGGGAAATTTGGAGTCTTCAAATCCAGGTGGTTGGGCAACATACACGGTCTTTTGCAGGCCACCGTTGAGGAATGCACTCTTCACGTCCATTTGATATAACTTGAAATGCTTGTAAGAGGCGTAGGCTAAGAAGATTCTGATAGCTTCCAATCTTGCAACTGGAGCAAAGGTTTCATCATAATCAATTCCTTCTTCTTGCCTATATCCTTGTGCAACCAACCTTGCTTTGTTCCTTGTGATGCTTCCATTCTCGTCCATCTTATTCCTAAACACCCACTTAGTTCCTATCACTCCTTGATCCTGAGGTCTAGGCACCAATGTCCAGACCTTGCATCTTTCGAACTGGTTGAGTTCTTCTTGCATAGCAATGACCCAACTGGAATCTTGGAGTGCTTCATCAATCTTCTTGGATTCAATTTGAGATAACAAGGAGGTATGCTCATCATAGTTTGATCTCCTTATTTGAACACCAGAAAACAGATCACCAATCACATTAGAGAGAGGGTGACTGCTGACTTCACGAACCTCCGGGGGTAAATCTGGTTGAACTGAGGTTTGCTGAAGATCTTCAATTGGAACATCGTTAGATCCTTCAGCGAAGTCATGGAAGGTAAGTTGACGAAGAGGTTCAATTAGATAGATGGGGGAATTTTCAACAACATCTTCTTCCCTTGGAGTTGCATCTGGAGTGGAAACTTCAGGTGCGGTTTCAAATGTGCGATTTGAGGGAATTTCAGTTGAGGGTGCTGGATTTTGCGGTTGAGGTTCAGGTACGATTCTAGAGGATTCACCTGTTGCATTATGCTCAGCAAAATCATCAGCAACATTTGGAGCCAAATGTGGCTCAAGGAGAGAATGCTCATCGAATGTAACATGGACAGACTCAACTATCTTTAAACTAGTTTTATTAAAAACACGAAAAGCTTTTGAATGTTTAGCATACCCATCAAAAATACCTTCATCGGCCTTGGCTCTGAATTTACCTCTATTTTCTCTTTCGTTGTAGAGGATAAAGCATTTGCAGTCAAAGATCTTGAAGAATGCAATGTTGGGGGTTCTTCCTCTCCATAGCTCATATGGAGTCTTGTTATAGGTCTTGTTGATGAGGGAGCCGTTATTTTTAAATTCTGTTCCATTATCTGATCGAACACTAACGATGTCATCTTCTTTTTGAGTCTGGAGCCGTCTAAAAAGGGAGGTTAAGATGTCATAGCAATCATCCTTAGAAATCATCATCTCAACCCATGTATATCTTGAATAATCATCCACTACCACTAAAGTGTATCTACTTCCTCCAATGCTGGCAGTGGTGACGGGTCCAAACAAATCGATGTGAAGCAGTTGTAAGCATCTTGCATTTGAGGGCGCGGTCTTGCTGGTGAAAGACGACGCGGTTTGCTTACCAAGTTGACATGCACTCCATTTCTCTGGATGGTGGTCAGCCACTTTGGGTAAACCACGAACGAGGTTTTCCCTTCCAATCTTTGCTAGATACTTGAAGTTCAAGTGGCTCAACCGCTTGTGCCATAGCCAACTATTTTCGCTCACATTTTTAGCTACAAAACAGAGATTAGTAATACTACATGCAGAATCTAGATCAATAATGTAAATAATACTCTTATGAATCCCTGTGAGTAGGGTGACTCCGGAAATGCTATCTTTGATAAAGCAATTTGATGACGTGAAGTTGCAAAGCATTCCTTTGTCGCAGAATTGAGAAATTGAAAGGAGGTTGTGCTTGAGTCCTTCAACAAGAGAAACCTTCTCAATTGTTAGGTTTCCTCTCCTTATTACACCATACCCATTGGTTTTGCCTTTGTTGTTGTCACCAGAGGTTACAGACGGACCACTTGCTTCAATGACATCTTCGAGTAATGATCTATCTCCAGTCATATGTCTTGAGCAGCCACTATCAAGATACCATTCATTATCCTTGGAGTGACCAACCATTAAGTACAGGATCTGAAATGTAAACATTAAGAACGAGGTCCCCCTTTATTCCTTGGGTCCTGAGGTTAGCAACCTTTCACGACCCACACCTGTTTGACAGAAGGAGGTTTGCTCTTCCTGGCATTGGGTGTGAACCGTAAGAGGCATTCTGCAGCCTTGTGACCTAAACCATCATACACAGAACATTTATGAAAGCTACAAGCATCATGAGCTTTTACTAATTCCTTACTTTTCTTAAGAGCTGCATGCGGTTTGGGAACAGCAGTTTTAGCCTTAACAAAGGTGGTTGCTTTTGGTTTGATCGCGGTTTTTCTAGGAACGCTCCTCTTGCTTTCAAAGGCAGGAGGTGCGGTCGAAGAAGAAGGGCGGTCAGCCTTGCAGTTCGCAGCACCACCTATTCCACCAGGAGCGGTTGGAGAAGAGGTGCGGTCAGCTGCATAAGAAACCTCCTCTGCATCTTCACTCTCAAAATCTTTTCCTTTCATCTGAGAGTTTTTCCCAAACTGTTTCTTTGGGTAGACATAATGAAAGTTAAGTGGAGCATTTTGTTCCTGTCCTTTACCCTTAGAAGCAGCATGCTTCTCCTTAGGAATTTCTTTAGTTAGTTTAGAAATTTCCTCATCCTTTTCACAACAGGATGCACACTTCTCCTTTTCACCTGTTTGAAATCCCAGACCTCTTTAGCACTGGTCGTTTGGGAATCTATAATTTGATCCAAGGTGACTTGTGACTTGATCCACCAATCAATAATCTTCTGGAGATCGTTGATTTGAGTGACCAGATCATAGTTCCTAAGTTGAAGTGCAGCAACCTTAGTTTCTAGGATGCGGTTTTGATCAGCAAGAGAAGACATACTTTTGATTTGGTTCTTAAGATTTGAAATTTCAGACCTCATCACAATTTTCTCCGTCTTGTACTGAGAAAGTTCATCATGAGCTAAACCTAAAGCTTTCTTAACATTGGAGAATTTTTGGATCATCATTTCTGCTTCCTTGAACATCCTTTCATGTTTCATGGGAGAAACTTCTTCCACCACCTTTTTCAAAATTTTCTTCTTTGGAGTGTTTTTGAAGGTGGAGCATTTGTAGGAAGGAAAACGGGACGTGAATACGAACAATTTTTCTATTTTAATGCTTGGAGTAAGTTTGACATCAGCATTCAATTTAAAATTTGGAATTTTTATAGAAACCTCTTCATCCTCCATATCTAGCAACTCGATTGACTCAGTATCTGACTCATCGGAAGCATCTGCAACTAAGCAGAGATTAACCTCTTCGGTTTCTTCATCAGTTCCACAGAGTCTATTTCAATCCAAGTTGCTAATTCCTTAGAATTCTCTTCCTCAGCAACCATTCGCTTGCGACGAGAAAATTTCACAGGAGAGGTTTTCTTTTGCATGTATTCATATTTAGGCTATGGACAATCAGATGCAAAGTGACCAGGTTTCCTACAATTGTAGCAAACTAGATCACCCTTTTTCTTTGTATCTGTAGCCCTTGAAAACGTTGCTGGAGGTTTGCCTTTAGAAAAAGATTTTGTGAAAGGTTTTGAGGATTTTCTAAATTTTTGAAATCTTTTCACAAACATGGCAAAATCATCATCATCCATTTCGATGAGTGATGAGGTTTATATGGAAGGATCAGCGGTTTGATTGAATGTGGTTGGTTTCTCCTCATGCTCCATGACGGACATAGAAAGTGATTTGGTTTTCCCTTCAATCTCTTCAATATGATTCAATTTAAGCTCATAGACTCTAAGATTTGCATACAAGTTACTTAATGACCAAGTATTCAAAACTTTGGAGTCTTCTAGAGAGGTTGCTTTATTTACCCATCTAAAACCTAAAGCAGCTAGGAAAGTCATATTGATTTCCTTATCAGTTAAAGTTTTGCCAAGAGATCTACATGCATTAACTACCTCAACATAGCAGTCATAGGTCTGACGCAAGGTTTCCTTGGATTTCCTGTTGAAGTTGTTGTAAGATCTTTCAACGGCATATAATTTGTTCTCCTTGCACTCGTCATCACCTTCGAGGTACCTCTCTATGGCAACCCACATCTGCTTTGCGGTTTTCAGATATATCACCTTTTGAAGAGTTGAAACGGGAAGGGTTCCAGAAATGATGTGCCTCGCCTTGTTGTCCAAGGCAGCTAATCTCTTCTCTTCATCCGACCACTCGCCTTTGGCTTTTGGACCTCTGGAGTTGCTGCACTGGTGGCTGGATTGGTGTTTGCCTTCATGGGAACGAACGGGCCATTTGTCACGCATTCCACCAGCATCTCATCAATAGTTTCCAAATGAATAAGCATTCGGACTTTCCAGATATCGAAGTGGTCTTCGTCCAAAATGGGAATATGTGAATAGTTAACAGTTGTCATTGTTTTTGAGTTTTCCATATCGAATCGGCACACAAGCTGTTAAGCTTGAAAAACAGTGGTTTTATAAATGTGTTTGCTCTGATACCACTTGTTGGTCCCAAAGGTGGCAACAAGGGTGAAAAACAGCTAGAGGGGGACTGAATAGCTGTTACAAATTTTTCGCCCTCTTTAAAAACTAAACCTCTTGTACAGAATCGCTTGCAGTGTATTAGAAACTGCAAGTAGAGTTGTAAAATGCACAGCGGAATATTTGAAGATACAAAGCGATTTTGAGGTGCGGTTTGTAAAGCGGTTTATAGTGCGGTTTTGAGAGTGTGGTTTACAAACATAAAAGTGAGGTTTTGACAAAGTTAACTCCAAACACAATTCACAATAATTGATAACTGTTAAGAAGATCAAACAGAGAAAAAGATAGATAATTAATAAGCACAAGAAATAATAAATGCAGAAATGTAAGAACACAATATTTGGAGTGGTTCAATCGATAAACGATCTACGTCCACTACCAAGATGGTTAGTCTTGGATTTTCTAAGAGAGATTTTAATATTGAGTATGAGAGATTACAAAGTACAAAGTACAATACTCAGATTTAAAATCTATTCTATGAAGAACAAATCATAGACTATAACCGGTGTTTCTCAAATGAATAATCTATGTGATTAAACAAGTGAGGCGTGTGTGTGTAAGCAAGATCAAGGCTCTTTGAATCTAAGAGATGTAGAGCAAAATGATTCTTGATGGTGTTAAGGCTTGATTTCTGGGCTGGGATATATTTCTTGAAGTAGAAGATGAAGATTCAAAGGACTGGAAATTTTCTGGACAGAACTTCAACTTCGTATGAACTCAGAGCAAATCAATTTCTCAAACAATCTTCAAGTGGTGAAGATTAGGGGTATTTATACCCAAGCACCAAGGAACTAGCCGTTGGATACAGCTGTTGCAAGAACTGTACTGGTGCTTTCCCATTGGTCCAAAATAACCACTTTTGTCCTTTGATACAGCAGTTGCAGGTAAAGCTGATCAGGCTCCAGCTGCAAATAAGGTAGTTAGGACATCTGTCACCTTTTCAAGATCCTTGCAGATCTTGTCTGATAAGTAGTCATGTGACAAGATATGGTGGTTGACATTTGATATTGCTGACGTGAATTCCAACGATCAAATGTGGTTCACTTCATGTCTCAATCATTGGAGCGGTCTGGTGAAGGGCGGTTTAGACATGAGCGGTTTCACCAAGAGGAGGTTCCATCAGTATGGTTTGAGATTGGAACTGCAGTGCAGTTTACATGAGCGGTTCAATAAGGCGGTTTACACACTAGATTTCACAAGTGGTTTCAGACAAAGGATTCCACAAGGCAGTTAGCTTGGAGCGGTTCTGCAAGGCGGTTTTGATGAAGCGGTCTGAAACATTTGAACTGCATCCTCATATCCTATGAGTCTTGTGTTGGTCTTCAAGCCTAATTTATCCTATTCTATAAAATGGACTTAGCTAAAAAATTGAAGTCTAAGCTTCATTACATAGGGTCCTAAAGTCCTTAAAATAGAGAGGAGGTTATGGTATCAATCAAATCTTAAGCTAATCTTGGAAGGTTAAAATATGCATACCCAAAATTTTGTTTAACTTGAAAAGTAAAAATAAACTTTAACAAACCAACATAAACATCTCCACTTGGAGGCAATATATAAACCAACTTGGAAAAGACACAACTTGTTTTAGATACAAAACAACTACAAATGTAAAGGTTTACAAAAACTAGCTTTGAAAGAAAACCAACTCCATATTTAGTTACAACATAAACACAACGGAAAATGTTTTATAAAAGTGCTATATGCAATCTCCCAAAAGAATAACATCCATGCCTACTCCCAAGCTCAAACCATATACATACCCTGACAACCCAAAAAGAACGTTGTCCAAACTCCTTCCCGACCTCACTGGTATGGTCCACCTGTCTCAGCACGATCTAAAACAGTAAAGGGAGAAGGGGTGAGAATAAATCTCAATAAGTTATTATGAATGCTACAATATTCCATATAAGATGCAACACATAACCAGGTTGCTCACACACATTGGTAAAGCGGTAAACACATTACGTTACCTCAGTTTACCTTTCCCGTCTGAGCAATAAGTCGTACAACCAGGAGTAAAACTCCACTCTTTAGTGAACTGCTTGAGCATATTCACATCTTATAAGACTCATATTTCAGAGAACCATATAAGATACTAGCAATATGTAAGGCTTTTGGCTCAATACAGAAGCTATAACCCCAATCTGTAGCCACAGAAGGGGACAGTCAAGGTATAATGTAATCCGATCATCTTATAGAACAATTCTCATAATTGATCATATTCCATTATACCCCTAAACATCAGCTGATTGAAACACATTCAAGCACATAATAGATGCTTGAAAATAAATCCACACTTGGGATATCAATACAACAACATGATATTAATACTCATGTTCAAACCAATAAAATAGTGCAGCATGTATTTCATACCCTATTTGAACAACAACCATGAATATGTAATCAAATATGGGCACAATGTATCACAAGCAAGCCCTACATATTCATTACACAACTGTTGGGCCCTACATTTTTCAGTCAATATGTTTTACAACTTACGCCTAACAACTTGAGTTGTTCTATTTACAACTTGGCCCTCTGCAGGTTGGGACGCAGTAACGCTTTTCCTATTTTATAGGACATGTGCCGAAGGAAATAAAGACCAGTTCAACCACGTTTCTTCAGCAATGGACCTTATCTTTTCCCTCAAACAATAAATGGCGAATATATCTCTATGTGATCAACCTCTTCCCCGATTTTATAGGCGCATAATCCTTCTTTGTTAATTAGTTTTATTTTGAGGTATAAAAGGGAGAGATACACTGTATTTACACACACGTTCTTCACTAGCTTAAGCTCCCTTTTTCATACGCTCTTAGCATTGTAATCTCAAGAGAATTCTTAGTAAACTTTCGGTCAAGGTAGGAGCCAAATCCTCCCGGGGTTTTATGCCGGCGAACAAGTTGTTCAAGGGCTTTCCCTAGTCAACAAACCATTCGTGTCCATTTCTATTCAACTTAATAATCATTGTACCTAGATTCATATCACTTTAGTCACTTTTCTTCTCATCTAATTCGCTTGTTGAAATTTGACCAAAACAATTTGGCGCCGTCCGTGGGAAACTTTGATTATTTACGTAGAAATGGTTAATCCATCATCCACAAATGTAGCCTCGCCGCTTCCTGTTTCTAACACCCAAGGTAATCCACCTCAAAGTGCAGAAGCTGTCAACTTGGAGATATTGGCCAACATGACCGATATGTTGAGAAAAATGAGCGATCGGTTGGATGGCCAGGAACATACAAACATCATGATATCCAATGCCATTGACAGCCTACGTAAAGGGAAGCAAGTTGAAGCTCAAGTATCCACCCCATTTTCACCTTTATTGCCTAGATCTTTGTTTGGTACAGGTACAGGACCAAGCCATTTCGGAGATATCCCTATGTCCGGCACCTTACCAACGGAGAGCACGATTGTGACATCTATTCCGATCGAACAACCAAGAGTCAGCTTACCAACCAGCCAACCTGCACTGTCATCTTGCTACACTTATGCTACACCCTCAAGGGGGCAAACAGGGAGTTTCTTTAATACTTTCGATACTTTCACACCTCAGTTTAATGCTGCTCCTCTTTTCGCAGAAAGCCAACTTGTTAAAGAAATGCAAACCATTAAAGAGTTGCTGCGAAGCATGCCTGGAGTCAACTTGCCATATCACCAAGTCTCCCCAACTTGCTACAACGAGTCTCGTTTCGTGCCAGCAATAGCCAGTGTGGAGATCCCGAAGAAATTCTCGGTCCCTCATATGAAGAAATATGACGGGAGTACCGATCCGGCAGAGCATGTATTGTTGTATCAGGAATCAATGGATATCATAAGTATCCCTCCTATGTTTAAAGAAGCATGTTTTTGCAGGGGCTTTGGCTCAACCTTGTCAGGACCGGCCTTAAAATGGCTAACAGGGCTTCCTCTAAACTCTATTTCATCTTATGCTCAACTTGTCAATATGTTCATTAATCAGTTTTCATGCAACAGGGCATTTGACAAGTTGACTAGTGATCTTTATAGAATTGTGCAACAGCCTAACGAAAATCTTAAAGAGTATTTGCACAGGTTCAATAAGGAGGCAGTGACTATACCCAACTTGGACGTGTCCACAGCAACGGAGGCATTCCGCATAGGCTTGAAGAAGAACTCATTGTTCTACAATGAGTTGGTGATGAATTCGGCGAAACAACTTGAGGAGATCAGAACCAGGGCCTTGCCTATCATCAGATTGGAAGAGGATAGCTTGGCAATGGGGAAATCAACTGGGAGGAATCCTACTCCTCTATTTGAGCCCTCTGACAGACGATCGGATTCCCATCACTATAAGTCCAACAGGGGCAAACCCCCTGTTAAAACTGAACCTTCTAAAATTCATGTTGTAGATGACGATCAAGAAGGAGATGATAATGATTATCCACAAATTTCTGAATATTGCTTTTCTGTGGACATTGCAGGAATCTTGTGCGCCATGGGAAATCTTGGAGATAAAGAAATATGGCCCAAGAAGAATGACCAGTCAACGACTTGGAAGGACAAGTCCAAGTGGTGCGCATTTCATGAAGATTTTGGGCACACCACCGAGAACTGTTTCGCCTTAAGGAAAGAGATTGCTCATTTATTGTCCAAAGGTCTTCTCAAGGATTTGTTGGGCAAGAAGAGGGTCCGGAGTGAATCCAAAGAACCTGATTCAGGGGAACAGTCTAGACCCGAGAAAGTTGCACCCCCTCCAGCCACCAAGGTAGTGAATGTTATTTCAGGTGGGTCTCATATTTGCGGCACAACTTACTCTGCTGCCAAGCGTCATGCCAAGAGCTCTAAGGAAGATCAATCAGAATTGCCTTCAAGGCGCCGTGACTTCACAGATGGTCATATCATTTCTTTTGAAGATGAAGATAAGGACAACACGTTGGACCCTCATCATGATGGTCTAGTTGTTCAGGTGCAGATTGCCAATTGTGTAGTCAAGCGGATTCTGATCGACGGTGGCAGCTCAGTCAACATCATCTTTACTCATGCTCTTGAAGATATGGGCATTCCTTTGTCCGAAGTTGTGAAGAATTCATCCGTACTGGTAGGGTTCAGTGGTGAGGTGAAGCAAACAGTGGGAGAGATCAAGTTGCCCATCTACCTAGAGGGTATGAATTCCATGGAGAGGTTTTGTGTGATCGAATGCTCTTCCTCGTACAACGTTATATTGGGAAGACCTTGGATCCACAACATGAAGGCTGTACCATCAACTTACCATCAATGCGTCAAGTTTCCAACACCTTGGGGTGTTGCCAAGTTGAAGGGAAACCAGCAAGTCTCTAAGGAGTGCTACAAGGTCAACATGAAAGCAAGTTCAGTCCCTCGGCAGGCATAGCAACTAAAGAAAAGGGACTAGGACGTTCTTGAAGCAGTAGAGCATGATACAAAAAGCGTTCCTGTTGATGCATCAAATCCTGAGGCCCAAGTGCAAGTTGGAGTAGACCTACCCTTCGAAATTGAAGAGGAGTTGATCGAGTTCCTGAAAAGCCAGAAATGTTGTTTCGCTTGGAAACATGAAGACATGACAGGGATAAGCAAGGATATTATTACTCACAAGTTGAACATTGACCCGACCATCCGTCCTGTCCATCAGAAAAGAAGGAAGTTTGCCCAGAGCGGAACCGCATCATAAAAGACGAAGTCGACAGGCTTCAAGTCCAAGATGATCGTAGAAGTTCAAGTATCCAAGGTGGTTGGCTAACGTCGTAGTGGTGGAGAAGAAGAATGGTAAGTGGCGAGTGTGCGTGGACTTCACCGACTTGAATAAAGCCTCGTCCAAAGGATCCATTCCCTCTCCCTCATATTGACTCTCTAGTTGACGAGACACCGGCCACGACATCTTAACATTCATGGATGCATCTTCCCGTATCAACAAATTCAAATGGAGCCTTCGCACCAAGAAGATACAAAGCATTCATGACTCCAGAAGGTATATATTGTTATATTTCTATGCCATTTGGTCTTAAAAATGCAGGGGCAACTTATCAGAGGTTGGTGAACAAGATGTTTAAAGATCAACTTGGCAAGACGATGGAGGTCTACATAGATGACATGGTAGTAAAGTCCAAGCGTATTGAAGATCATGTGGAGCACCTTGCTGAGGCATTCAACATCTTGAAGGCCTTCAACATGAAGCTCAATCCAGCGAAGTGTAACTTTGGTGTTAGAGCAGGTAAATTCTTGGGATATATGGTGACCAAGAGGGGAATCGAAGCAAGTCCTGAACAAATCAAAGCCATTCTCAACTTGGAATCCCCTAAGAACATCAAAGACGTACAAGGTTAACAGGTAGAGTAGCTGCTTTGAATAGATTTATATCCAAATCGTCTGATAAGTGCAGGTTATTCTACGAAGTATTAAGAAAAAACAAACTTTTTCAATGGACTAACCAACATGAAGCAGCCTTCAAACAACTTAAAGAATACTTGATGACGTCACCCCTACTTGCCAAACCCAAACATGGTGAGCATCTTTATTTATATTTAGCTGTATCTGAAAATGCTGTTAGTGCAGTATTGGTGAAGGAAATCCAAGGTGAACAACATCCTGTTTACTATGTAAGTAAGTCTTTATTAGATGCTGAAACAAGGTACTCTCATCTTGAAAAATTAATATTAGCCTTAACTACTGCTGCTACCAAATTACGTCATTATTTTGAAGCACATTCCATAATCGTTAGAACTAATTATCCTATAAGAAATGTGTTGAGGACCCCAGAGATGTCGGGCAGGTTGGCCAAGTGGTCAGTCAAGTTGAGCACGTATGAAATTTCATACGAGTCGAGAACAGCCATCAAATCGCAGGCCCTAGCCGATTTCGTAGCTGACTTCAGTCCAAGTTTGCAGCCTGAGGTAGAACTGGAAGTGCAACAACTTGAAGGTAAAACTATTCCTCGATTTTGGACATTGTTTACAGATGGAGCCTCAAATTCCAAAGGGATTGGCTTGGGAATAGTCCTAAAATCCCCTCAAGGTGATATCATACCTCAAGCTGTATCTTGTGAATTCAGTGCAACAAATAATGAAGCTGAGTATGAAGCCCTAATCATGGGTTTAACTACAGCTTTGAGTTTGAATATTACACATTTAAATGTATTTGTTGACTCTCAATTGCTAGCTAAACCACTTTAATGGCAGTTATATGGCGAAGCATTCCAAGATGACTCTGTACCTCCAACATGTTAAGGCTTTAGCTTCGAAATTTCTATCATTCTCTTTGGAACAGGTCCCTAGAGAAGAGAACTGATAGGTTGGTTTTTATATATGGTAATTCCTCGATTTTCGTAGACATTTTATAGCAATATGTTTATATTTTGTATTTATTTTAGTAATATTGCTATATTATGTATCAATGAGGAACAATGAAATAGGGGAATTATTGTTAGCATTTTTATGTAAGTTGATGATTTTGATATTGTTGGAGCACTGTTATTGTCAAGAAGTTATTTGGAATGTCCATCTTCAGTCAAAGTTAGTGCAACAAAGTAAGAGGCAAGGCAAGAGGCAAGGCAAGAGGCAGGTTCCTGGAAAGAAGGCTCTCAAGCTGGGACACGACTCGTGGCTGTGTGCACGAGTCGTGCAATTGATCTGTATAGGATGCCTGGATTATCACGAGGCGTGGCACGAATGACTGGGAAGCTGTGCACAAGGAGTAAAGACCTGCACGACTCGTGGTATCTTGCACGAGTCGTGATATCCTGCACGAGTCATGCTCCAAGCGGTTTCTGACGTCAGCTTAAGCAACAGATCTACGCGTTTTTGGTTTTTGGGAATATTATTTTCTTGTTATTTTCCTTTTTAATTTAGTTTCCTTATCCTTATTAGTTTAGGTTTAGGGTTAAGTATAAATATTAGGTTTTAACAATTAAGTGGGTTCTACGTTCTTGTTTTTGCAATTAGTATTATTATTAGTTTTTAGAGCATTCAGCAGTTTTTCATGGAAGCTTAAAACCTTTGCTTCAGATTTGGATCTTGAACCGTTTGTTAATTCGATTGAGGTATTAATTTCTTTGTTTCTAAATTCCTATTCATAGTTTTACTTATTATTAATTGATAAATCTTTTCTAGGGTTTTGAGATTTGATCACTTTCTTTTCCCTTGTAATTGATTTAATGCTAGTTTAATCTTAAGTCTGTGTCAGATTAGGATTTTTCACAAGTAGCATCTTTGAGATTTATGCACGTGTCGTGGTAAATTAAAAAGGGGGTAAAACTAGGTTTTGATCTATTTGAAAAAGAATAGTGAAATTCTTGATCTTAATTTCTTAAAGCTTTATCAATCAATATTGTGAATCTAGACTGTGTCAGTTAGATTTAGGTATTGATTAGGGGAATAGGTGAGTGTGTCACTGCTTATAACCATTAATAAGAAAGAAATAGGAATTGAAATATATTCCGGATCAAGTGAATAGGGAGGAAGAAAAAGAAATTGTACCGATGATATTGAATTGATAAACGGGGACGGAAACAAATCTGAAGTGCTTGCCTTTAATTGTTTTTACAACTTAGTTTTCTTAATTTCTGTTTTAGGAATTTAAATTATAATCAAACAAATCCCCCAATCTTGTCAAGTGACAATTGTGCAATCAATAACCGTTCTTCAGTGGATCGACCCTGGACTTGTCCTAGCTGCAGTTTTTGTAGCCGAGTCTTGTCTTGGTAATTTAATTTGTAGGCGTGCGACTTTAGACCTATCAAATTTTGGCGCCGTTGCCGGGGAACGGTTTTATTTGTTTGCACTCTTATTCTTTACTTAATCTATTTCTTTTTCTTTTTCTTTTTCTTGTTTCCTGTTAATTGCACATTATTATTATTGTTGTCTTGTGGTGTGGAACCTTTTATGGTCCATACCCGTTCTGCTAATCAATCTATTAGTCCTTTTGTTCCAGAAATTGAAAGATATTTTAGGTGCAGGAGAAATTTACAAATGGGACGAGATGAATAATAATAACGGTGGGAATGATGATGGTCCGGAGGTTGTGAACAATGGGGGTAACGGAAGAGGCAATAACAATCCCCCACCTCGGACATTGAGGCAGAGGATTGCTCCTAACTGGAATGAGCAACCGCAAGCAGTGCTATTTCCGGATTTGCCGGCTGGGGTCACTTTTGAGTTGAAGCCGGGGTTGTTGAACCAGTTGCCCCATTTCCATGGTATACCAGGGGAGAATCCGAATCAACATATTTCCCAGTTTGTGCAGATTTGCAAGAGCATGAAGCCGGCTACATTGCCGCTTGAGCAGTTATTGTTGAGGGCGTTTTCCTTTACTCTTAAGGATAATGCGAATGCATGGTACTACCACTTGCCACCGAATAGTATTACAACTTGGCAGCAGTTGAAGGAGGTGTTCCTTGATGAGTTCTTCCCTCCTGATCAGATTAATGTCATGAAAAGGGATATCAGTAATATGGAGCAGCGGTCAGATGAATCACTATATGACTATCATAACAGGTTTTACAAGCTCTGCAGAAGCTGTCCATATCATGGGTTTGATGATGAGCAGCTTATTGTGTACTTCTATGGAGGCTTGACTGTGCAGGACAAACGGTGGATAGATTCTGCTTGTGGAGGTAGTATTTTGAACAAAACTACCAGGGATGCAGAGCAGTTGATAGAGGAATTAGCCAAGAGCACGAGGACTCATGGGAGGAAGTCTAGCGTTAGACAAGTCAGTGCTGCAGGATCGAGTGATGCAACGAGTGAGTTGAAGACTGAGTTGGAAGATGTTAAAAGTCTGTTGAAGACTTTGGTTTTGGGTCAACAACCTCGGGCATGTGGTATATGTAATGATGTGACCCACCCGACTGATTCTTGTCCTACTCTTCAGACTGAGGAGGTGGTAGATGTCAATGCTATAGGGTTCAATCGCCAGGTCGAGGCCACCGCAGCTCAATTACAATGCCGCGAATAATGTTCATCCGAACCTTAGATATGGTCCACCACAGGGCAACAAGGTTTCGCATACTGCTCAACAATCGCCAGGATTTCAGCAGGTCACAGCATCGTGGCAACCACCAATCGCATGCAGACCAATTGGACAGAAGCAGGGCAGCCTACGTAAGATATGTTCCGTACGCTGGCTCAGAGTATGACCACCTTATCCAACGGTTTTCAGCAGTATCAGCAGAGGACCGATACGAGTATCAGCGGTCTTGAGAGACAGATGGGGCAAATTGCAGATGCGGTGGGCAGGTTGGAGGCTCAGAATTCAGGGAAGTTACCATCTAGAACGGAACCAAATCCGAAGTCTAATGTTAGTGCAATGACTTTGCGTAGTGGGAAGAAGCTAGAGGAAGTGGTTGTCGAAGAGGAGCCCGAGCTAGTGGTTGAGAGAGTTACACCCGAGGTAAAGACTCCTGAAAAGGAGAAGAGTACTGCACCAGTATTTCCTGTGTATGAGCCAGTCCCCACGTTTCCGTATGCACTAAGGGAGGACAGAAATCCGGAGCCTGATAAGGCTATCTTTGACACATTCAAAAGGCTTGAGGTAAACATTCCATTTCTTGATCTCCTGCAGTCGGTTCCAAGGTATGCTAAGTTCTTGAAAGAGTTATGCACGATGAAGAGGAATCAGAAGGAGCGGAGTCGAAAAGGTAAAAATCAAAGGAGCATGTGTCTCAGCCTATCGAAGAGGATGCCGAAAAGTGTAGTGATCCTGTATGTTCGTGATTCCTGTCTCTTGGGGATAATTCGGAGCATATGGCTATGCTTGACTTGGGGGCTTCAATCAACGTCATGCCCTATGCGTTGTTTGAGAACCTAAAGTTGGGACCTCTCGGGTGATTATACAGCTTGCCGACAGATCGAATGCGTACCCTAAGGGGTTGATTGAGGATGTTCTAGTTCGGGTTGGGAAGCTCATTTTTCCTGCAGATTTTTATGTCTTGGAGATGGATACGGACCCTAAGGCTCCCATTCTGTTGGGGAGGCCTTTCATGTCGACTGCTCGTACCAAGTTGGATGTCACGAATGGGTCGTTGACTATGGAGTTTGATGGGCAACAAATGGAGTTCAATATCTTTGATGCCATGAAGTATCCTAAGGATGTGCACTCGGTGAACTTCATTGATGTAGTTGAGCCCATAACTCAAGAGGTGTTTGAGGTGTGCGGAGGAGATGATGACATGAAGTCGGTGTTGGAGAATGCGTTAGAGTATGCTGGGTTAGAGTTTGACATTTCCGATGAGATGAAGGAGGCGGTTATGAGCCTTTCTGAGGATGCCATGTATGTCTCACAACCGAGTTATGGTCAAGCTACGCTTGGAGATGCCACCGGAGAAACCCTTGCCATCTGTTGAGAAGGCACCTGTTCTTGAATTGAAACCCCTTCCCGAGAATTTGAAATATGCTTTCTTGGGTGAAGGGAAGACACTTCCTGTGGTGATCTCTAGTGTTCTGACGGAGGAACAAGAGAAGAAATTAGTTGATGTGATCCGGGAGCGGAAAGAAGCGATTGGGTGGACTATTGCCGACATCAAGGGCATAAGTCCTTCTTTATGTACTCACCGGATTTTACTAGAAGAGGGTGCTAAGCCGGTAAGGCAACCGCAGAGGAGGTTGAACCCACCTATGATGGAGGTGGTAAAGAAGGAAGTTTTGAAGTTGCTGCAGATGGGGATCATATATGCCATATCAGATAGTGAGTGGGTGAGTCCTACTCAATGTGTAGCCAAGCGGGGTGGAATCACTGTCGTCATCAACCACAAGGGCGAGTTGGTGCCAACTCGGGAGCAAACGGGATGGCGTGTTTGTATTGATCTTCGTCGGCTGAATGAGGTAACTAGGAAAGATCACTTCCCCCTCCCATTTATTGATCAAATGTTGGAAAGGCTTGCCGGAAGGGCATACTATTGTTTTCTTGATGGTTATTCCGGGTATTTTCAAATACCAATTGCACCGGAAGATCAAGAGAAAACCACTTTTACTTGCCCCTTCGGCACCTTTGCCTATCGGAGGATGCCCTTTGGTTTATGCAATGCACCTGCGACTTTTCAAAGGTGTATGATGAGCATCTTCTCCGATTTTGTGGAAAATTTTATGGAGGTTTTCATGGATGACTTCACCGTCCATGGAGACTCGTTCGACCAATGTCTTGCTCACCTTGCTTTAGTTCTTGACCGATGTGTTGAAACAAATTTGGTTTTAAATTTTGAAAAATGTCACTTCATGGTTGAGCAAGGCATTGTGTTGGGACATGTGGTTTCGAAAAAGGGTATTGAAGTGGATAAAGCAAAAATTGATGTTATTTCCACACTTCCTTACCCTACGAATGTGCGTGAAGTGCGGTCGTTCCTTGGTCATGCGGGGTTCTACCGTCGCTTCATAAAAGATTTTTCAAAATTGCATCACCTCTATGCACCTTGTTGCAAAAAGAGGTAGATTTTAAATTTGATGATAATTGCAAGAAAGCGTTTGATGAGTTGAAGGGTAGGTTGACATCTACTCCTATTATTCAAGCCCCCAATTGGTCTCTACCTTTTGAGATCATGTGTGATGCGAGTGACTATGCCGTGGGGGCGCTTGGGTCAAAAAGTGGATCGTGCCTCTCATGTGATTTATTATGCATCTATGACTTTAAATGAGGCACAAAGAAATTACTCTACTACAGAAAAAGAGATGTTAGCGGTGGTCTTTGCATTAGAGAAGTTTAGGTCCTATTTGCTTGGGACCAAAATCATTGTGTACACCGATCATGCTGCCCTTAGGTATTTGATGTCTAAGAAAGAGGCGAAACCGAGACTCATTCGGTGGATTCTTCTGTTGAGTGAATTTGACATAGAAATCAAGGATAAGAAAGGAGCCGAAAACGTTGTGGCCGATCACTTGAGTCGTTTGGTGAGAGAGGATGACAAGCCTTATAAGCAAGCCCCTATTAGGGGCGAGTTTCCTGATGAGGCTTTGTGGGCGATTAAAGAGGTAATTCCTTGGTATGCGGATCTAGTAAACTTTTTGGTCTCTAATAAATTTCCCCAAGGATTTTCTAAATCCAAGAGAGACAAAATCCGCAGTGAGGCTAAGTATTATGTGTGGGACGAACCAAACTTGTGGAAGCATTGCGCTGACCAAATTATTCGTAGGTGTGTCCCGGAAAATGAGGCGGCCTCTATCCTAAAGTTCTGTCATGAGTATGCATGCGGTGGTCACTTTGGGGCCAAAAACACCGCTAGGAAAGTGTTAGACAGTGGCTTCTTTTGGCAAAGTTGTTTATGGATGCCACTGCCTTTTGTAAGTCTTGTGACCGGTGCCAACGTGTTGGAAATATAGGACGTCGCAGTGAGATGCCACGAAACATCGTAATTAATTGCGAAGTTTTTGATGTGTGGGGAATCGACTTTATGGGTCCGTTCCCTATTTCTTTTGGTTTTGTGTACATCTTGCTTGCAGTGGACTACGTTTCCAAGTGGGTCGAAGCAATCCCTACACGCACCGATGATTCTAAAGTGGTAGTGAGTTTCCTCAAGAGTAATGTTGTGTCTAGATTTGGGATGCCTAGGGCCTTGATTAGTGATAGGGGGACTCATTTTTGCAATAGGATGGTGGAGGCCTTGGTTAAAAAGTATAATATCACTCATAAGGTCTCTACCGCCTATCACCCCCAAACGAATGGCCAGGCCGAGGTGTCCAATAGGGAAATTAAATCGATCCTCGAAAAGACCGTAAATCCGAATAGGAAAGATTGGAGTCTTAGGCTAGAGGATGCTCTATGGGCTTATCGTACGGCCTACAAGACACCTATTGGTATGTCCCCATATCGATTAGTGTTTGGGAAGCCATGTCATTTGCCTGTGGAATTAGAGCACAAAGCCTTTTGGGCAATTAAAAAGTTCAACATGAACCTAGTTGGATCCGGTGAGGAGAGGAAATTACAATTGAATGAACTAGATGAGATCCGGAGAGAGGCCTATGAAAATAATTTGTCCTACAAGGAACGAGCAAAAGCGTGGCATGATAAAATGATCTTGAGGAGGGAATTTAAAGTCGGTCAAAAAGTCCTCCTATTTGACTCCCGCTTGCGCTTGTTTCCCGGTAAATTGAGGTCCCGGTGGACCGGTCCCTATTTGGTGAAGGAGGTATTCCCGCATGGTGCGGTCGTGATCGCTAGTCTTTCCGGAGACCAAGAGTTTAAGGTTAATGGGCAAAGGTTGAAGCCCTATTTTGATGGGAGTGATGCTACTGTGGAGGATGTGGAGATGATTGATCTCTACGATCCTAATTATGTTTGAGCCATGTGCTATGCCGGGGGCATTAAACCCGGCATTGGGTCTAGCTAAAGACGGTAAAGAAGGGCGGCTTACCGGGAGGCAACCCGGGATTTTCATTCCGTTGTTATTATTGGTTATTTTTATATTTTTTATTTTTTTTAGAATTGGTGCTACTAAAAGTTTTGTGTTGTGGTGGTGTGCAGAAAAGCAGTGGAGGAGGAGAGCAAAGATACTGTGCCCAGGCTAAAAAAAAAAAAAAGAAGTTGAAAAAAGGCCTGGGCACGACTCGTGGATACATGCACGACTCGTTGCAAGAACCTGCACGGGTGATCAATTTTGCACGCCTCGTATCACGACTGAAAGGTGGGGAACGACTCGGGCTTAAAAGCACGAGTCGTGCGTTGATTTTCTTTTTAAAAAAAAAAAAAAAAGTAAATAATTAAAGGGGGGCGTTGACTGGGGTCCCATTACTCCTCCTTCCCCATTACTCCTCCTTCCCTATTTCCTTTCCCCCATTAAACGCCCCCACAACACCCAAAACCGCCGCCGTCCCCCTTCTCCAATCTTCTTCCTGTTCTTTTCTTCTTCTCCCTCTTCCATAATCCGCACCTACCCTCAACCCCTCCATCCCCAAATTCGGCCCCACCCACCATGAACCCACTTTCTCTTTCTAAACCAAAACCCACGAAATTGAAATCACCATACACCAAATTCCTCCTCCATTAGCAACCCTTCACTCTCTCCATATCCGAAACCCCCCCCATTAAAACACTCTCTCTCTCTAACCTTAAACCCACCAAATTACAGCCTTTAACCCTTGAAATTGAACCTACCCACCTCCTTCCCCAAAAATTTCGACTTTGAGGCATGTTGGCATAATCTGTGAAAGCTTGATTTGGAGCAACAAGGTGGATTTCTAAGGGGTTGTGGAAAGCATTGTAAGGTAATTTTCGAAATTAATTCCTTGTTGAGCATTAAATTTCTTGGGGAGCTGTGGAGGATTCGGTTGGTATTGACAGGAGAGTTTTTGTCTGAATTGGTGTTGTTTGATTAATTTTGGTTTCTGTGGTTGTGTTGTGGGAATACTGTTAGTGCATTGCATTGTGTTGTGGTGTCTGTGTTTGCATTGTGTGAGTTTTGAGTTTGTGTGGATTAAACATGGTGAGAACAAAAGGAAAAGGTGTTGATCCTAATCCTCCGGCTAAGAAACAAAAGCGGTCTGTTTTCTTGCCGGAAGAGCAACCCGATGATTTTATGGGATTAAGAACCTTGAATGAAACACAGAAAAACAAATGGAGGAACTTGTGTAAAAGGGGACGGGAGATTCAAGTTACAAAATTTTTGAGCATCCCGACATTGGAGAAGCTTGGGGTTAATGAATTGGTGATAGAATTGTTGTTGAATGCGGGCTTGGGAGGATTTTTAGGAAAAAGTGCCGCAACCTATAAGCGGTATACTCTAGAGTTTTTATCTACTATGGAGAGATACGTGGATGATGAGAATGAGCAGTGTGTGAGTTTTAATTTGAATGACGTTCGCAGAGTGATTAAGTATGATGTCGTAAGGGAATTGTTTGGGGTGGAGATGAGTCCGGAGGATGAACCAAAGAAGGACAAGTCGGTGGAGTTTTTCTATTTTGAGTTGACTGGAAAGTTTATGCAGAGACCCTATGTGAGGGCAAAGGAGTTCTATCATCCGGCGTGGAGATTCTTGTACAAGGCCTTATCTATGACCTTCTTTGGCAATGGGGAGCCGGCCCAAACAAATGCCACTTCTATTGCCTTCATGCAGTGTGCTGTGTCTGTTGACAAAATCCCGGATTGGGTCGATTACTTTTTCAGGAGATGTGAGAGTTATTCGGGGCATGCGAGTGGGAATATCCCTGTGGGAGGGATGATTACGTTGTTGGTCCTACATTTTGTGAAGAAGCCGTTGGATTCAAGAGCTTGATTGGTGGTCCGAAATTTTATGACCACGAGTATTTGTTGAGGTATGACGGTGCTTTTTCTAGAGTGGATGGGTCGGTTGATGCGTTGTGGTTGACATATGGTAATGGTTTGAGAATGAGATGTGATAGTGATGCCGGTTTATCCAAGTGGAAATCGCCTAGAGATTGGCGTATGCCCGGAGTGGTTGATATCTCCAAGAGACAAACTTGCTATTGATCGGGGTGAGATACCGTAGAGCGAGGATGATGATGAGGAGGAGCCGCATGTGGAGAGGCGGGAGCCTAGGAGACAGAGACTAGTAGTTCGAGCCGGCGGGGATCATTTGGTCGGTGGCATGAGATGCGAGCATATTTAGATGAGCGTAACCGGGCACATACGGCCCGATACGAGCGGATAGAGGAACATATGAGAGGGCGGACTTGCAGAGAGAGGAGTTAGCCGACAGGCTGAGCTCGGTTGAGGATGAGATCTCGAGGATGAGTAGGAGGCGACGACGGTTGGAGGCTTATGTGCAGCGGCTCGAGCCGAGAGTTTATGAGCCGGTCCCGCCGAGTACACCGAGATGATGGATGGCGAGCAAAGACGGAGAGGACAGAGACGCACCGAGAGAGGAGTTCGATTTGGCGAGTCCTCTCGATCTTTTTGGAGTTGCTGGCGTTGATGGTATTCTCCTTTCTCCCTCACGTTTTATTTTCTTTGATATGATGTTTTTGTCACACTGAGGGCATTGTGAGAATGAAGCGTGGGGGAGGGGATTGATCTATGTTGTACATTGTTTATTTAAAAAAAAAAAAAACCAAAGAAAAAAAAAATAATAAATAAAAAAAAATGAGGGGCTAAGCGAAAACCCGAAAGGGCGCTTAGGCAAAAGGTGAGGAGTTGAAATTTGTGACATCTTGTATATCACCGGTGAGGAGACATAAGGGAGGTTTGGAGCGAAGGGTAGGTTTGACTATTCTTGGAGTAGGAGGTTTGATTTAGAGGCGGTAGGTTAGAAAATCCTCGTGTTTCTTTTGGTGATATAAGGGGGGTTGGCGTATTTTGCGAGGTGAGTCTTTGTTGGGACATTGACTTGGGTTGAGGAAGTAGTAGAGTGAGGACAGCGTGGGGGAAGGGTAGGACATTATATTCCCCCTAGCTTTTTGATTGTGTGGGCCTTAGTTGGATGTCCCATTTTTGCATATTTGGAGTTGGGGTCAACTAAGGCCATTGGTATCATTATTATCTTTTTGTTGGAGTGATAAGGAGCGGGATTCATTTTCCGAGTTGTTTGGTTGACATCACTGATTGGGAGTTTAGAGGAGTTAGGGAAATCATTCTTCCCCTCGCGCATCTAATTTAGACCTGGAGTTAGCGAGGATTTAGATATTTACTCAGGGACGAGTAAAAGGTCTAAGCGTGGGGGAATTTGATAGGTTGGTTTTTATATATGGTAATTCCTCGATTTTCGTAGACATTTTATAGCAATATGTTTATATTTTGTATTTATTTTAGTAATATTGTTATATTATGTATCAATGAGGAACAATGAAATAGGGGAATTATTGTTAGCATTTTTATGTAAGTTGATGATTTTGATATTGTTGGAGCACTGTTATTGCCAAGAAGTTATTTGGAATGTCCATCTTCAGTCAAAGTTAGTGCAACAAAGTAAGAGGCAAGGCAAGAGGCAGGTTCCTGGAAAGAAGGCTCTCAAGCTGGGACACGACTCGTGGCTGTGTGCACGAGTCGTGCAATTGATCTGTATAGGATGCCTGGATTATCACGAGGCGTGGCACGAATGACTGGGAAGCTGTGCACAAGGAGTGAAGACCTGCACGACTCGTGGTATCTTGCACGAGTCGTGATATCCTGCACGAGTCGTGCTCCAAGCGGTTTCTGACGTCAGCTTAAGCAACAGATCTACGCGTTTTTGGTTTTTGGGAATATTATTTTCTTGTTATTTTCCTTTTTAATTTAGTTTCCTTATCCTTATTAGTTTAGGTTTAGGGTTAAGTATAAATATTAGGTTTTAACAATTAAGTGGGTTCTACGTTCTTGTTTTTGCAATTAGTATTATTATTAGTTTTTAGAGCATTCAGCAGTTTTTCATGGAAGCTTAAAACCTTTGCTTCAGATTTGGATCTTGAACCGTTTGTTAATTCGATTGAGGTATTAATTTCTTTGTTTCTAAATTCCTATTCATAGTTTTACTTATTATTAATTGATAAATCTTTTCTAGGGTTTTGAGATTTGATCACTTTCTTTTCCCTTGTAATTGATTTAATGCTAGTTTAATCTTAAGTCTGTGTCAGATTAGGATTTTTCACAAGTAGCATCTTTGAGATTTATGCACGTGTCGTGGTAAATTAAAAAGGGGGTAAAACTAGGTTTTGATCTATTTGAAAAAGAATAGTGAAATTCTTGATCTTAATTTCTTAAAGCTTTATCAATCAATATTGTGAATCTAGACTGTGTCAGTTAGATTTAGGTATTGATTAGGGGAATAGGTGAGTGTGTCACTGCTTATAACCATTAATAAGAAAGAAATAGGAATTGAAATATATTACGGATCAAGTGAATAGGGAGGAAGAAAAAGAAATTGTACCGATGATATTGAATTGATAAACGGGGACGGAAACAAATCTGAAGTGCTTGCCTTTAATTGTTTTTACAACTTAGTTTTCTTAATTTCTGTTTTAGGAATTTAAATTATAATCAAACAAATCCCCAATCTTGTCAAGTGACAATTGTGCAATCAATAACCGTTCTTCAGTGGATCGACCCTGGACTTGTCCTAGCTGCAGTTTTTGTAGCCGAGTCTTGTCTTGGTAATTTAATTTGTAGGCGTGCGACTTTAGACCTATCAAGAACGCAGAAGCAGACGCCTTGGCTAACTTGGGTTCAACTTGCAAATCAATGTTGCATTCTAGTATACCCATTATTTATGTTAAGTACCCGGCAATAGACCAAGTTGAGGAAATTCAAGTGGTTACACCACCTACTGGGGCACAAGATGCTAAACCTTATTGGACCCAACCTGTAATTGAGTTTCTTCAACTTGGAACTATTCCACCCGATGTTAAGAATGTTAGATCTTTTAAGATTCGTACTTCGACTTTCGTTTTGATAGATAATGTGTTGTTTAAGAAGTCTTTTGCAGGACACTACTTGAGATGTGTCGATAATGATCAAGTTGAAGTGGTGCTTAAAGAAATCCATGAAGGAATATGTGGGAACCATTCTGGAGGAAAGGCATTATCATCCAAGGCCCTCAAGACGGGATACTATTGGCCAACCATGCGTCGAGATGCCATGAGCTACGTACAGAAGTGTGATGCCTGCCAAAGACACAGCAACATCTTGCATCAACCTGCCGAGCCTCTACATCCTATAGTCTCATCTTGGCCTTTCATGCAGTGGGGCATGGATATTGTAGGCAAGTTGCCTAAAGCTCCCGGAGGCAAAGTGTTCATGTTGGCTCTAACCGATTATTTCTCGAAATGGATCGAGGCAGAAGCTTATGTACAAGTAAGAGATAAAGAGGTAATTTCATTTTTAAAGAAAAATATCATTAGCGGGTTTGGTGTACCATCGGAGATTGTATGTGACAACGGGTCACGGTTCATAAGTAAGAAGACCGGGGATTTTTGTACTCAGGGCATCAAGTTAGTCATGTCGACGCCTGGCCACCCTCAAGCCAATGGCCAGGCTGAGTCAAGCAACAAGTTGATCATCAACAACTTGAAGAAGCGTCTAGATCAAAAGAAGGGAAAGTGGGTCGAAGAATTACCACTTGTGCTATGGGCGTATAGAACTACTTCTAAAGGAGCCACGTGTAGAACTCCCTATTCTTTAGTATACGGAGTGAAGCCGTAATTCCAAGTTGAAGCGACAGTCCCACAAAGAAGGTATGGCTTATTGACTCAAGATGAAAATAACCTCTTGCTAACTCAAGATTTAGATACAATTGATGAGATCGGGGATTTAGCCAAGATAAGGATGGCACTTATCGCCAGCCGAATTGCTAGGTCTTACAACAAGAATGTCGAGTTAGAAGGTTCCGGGTTGGTGATTTAGTTTTAAGAAAAGTATTTCAAAATACAAGAGAATTGAATGCAGTAAGCCGGCTCCCAGTGGGAAGGCCCATATCTCATCGATGCTTTGAAGCCGGAAAAGGTGCATACTGTTGTCAACCCCAAGTGGAGACAGAATCCCTAGAAGTTGGAACGCTATCCACTTGAAACTTTATTTCATGTAAGTCCAGCTTATTTATAACTAGACTCCTCGTGCACGCTTTAAATTTATGTCAAGTTCAATTACGCATTTCAATTTTTCACTCTTATTAAAACATTACTGACTTGAGCGTCGGAGGGGCGTTAGCTATGCTAACGCCCAACCCTAACATGAATTTGTTTTGCAAGGTGTAACTTGAGCAAACGAGATAAGCCCAACATGTTGACACGCCAGTACGGTTGATACTTGTTGGGACCCAAAGCTAGAGTAGGTCTAAGCATGTTGACACGCCAGTACGGCTGATACATGTTTGGACCTAGGAAGAAGAATTTCAACATGTTGACACGCCAGTACGGCTGATACATGTTGAAACTCTAGCTGGAGAGGGATAGAACTTGTTGACATGCCAGGACGGCTGATACTTGTTCTATCTCTTCAAACGATTTACCTCTGATCAAAGGTACTTATGGTTAAAAGATATTCATCTTTTCTTACGAATTAAGGTTTTGACACCTTCGCACAGGCGCACGTTTTCACACTTCTTCAAGTTGTGAACTATTGGTTGTAACATTTTCATGTTACCTACGGTTTATAACATTTACATGTTATCTAAAGAACAAACAAGCGTCTCTCGTGAGACATAAGATACTTTGCTAAAAACCATTAAGTGTTTTCCAAAAGATTTTTTGCAAACTAAAGGACAAGTTGGGTAAGCCAACAAGTCCCTAAAAACCTAAAAAGCTTGGAGTACTAGACCAACCTAGTACCCCCAAATAAATTGTCTCGGCTCTTATGAGCCATTACAAACTAAAAAAACCTTGTTTTTGGGGACACTCCCCCCATTTGTTGTACCGACAGAGGTACACAAATAAAGCAAAAATTGTTTTTTCATCCAAAATACCCAAAGTTTTAAAATGTTTTTTAAACTTCCTGGCCTGCTGCCGCCGGTGTTGCATTTTCCCCTTGACCATTCTGAGCTACCACTAGGGTGCTCAAGGTCCTATCGTTGTCTTCAACTAGAGCCTCCAAAGCCGCGAGAATTCACTTCCTCTGCATCTGCGGCTCACCAACGAAATCTTCTAAAGCCCTTTTCTCTCGCTTCCACATCCCACTCCAAAGCCACCCGTTCTTGTATTCTTCCATAAGTTCAATCCTAGCTTCAAACACCACTTTGGTGGCATTAAACGTGAAGTCTTTCTTCGCAGCATCCAATTCCTTCTCATGGGCTTCATGTTCCTTCGTTTTCTCGGCCTTAACAGCTTCCAACTCCTTCTTTTCAAATTTCTTCAAGATTTTCCTTCAACTTCTAAATCTCCTCAAAGATTCTTGGTAGCCTCGCTTCTTGTATTCCTCGGCTTCGTAATTGTGCACAGGTCCTTGATTTTCACAAAGATCAAGTTGGTCCATGATAGGGACCATGATATCCGCAACCTAAGCAAAAGAAATGTTAGCATTTCATCAAAAATCATGGGCAAGGTTCAAGTTTTCTCATTTTACCTTGTCGACAAAACAAGCTATAGCCTCCTTTAACTTTTTCTTCTTGTCCCCATGTCACCAATCTCATTCCCATCCGTAGCCTCGATTTCATATAACTTCCTTTTCTTCACTTCTTCCTTTTTCTTGGAAGCATTCAAATCTGAGCTAGAGGCCATGGACATTGGAGTTGGAGGTTTATTGTCCTTCTTGGCAACTTTCTTTGCCTTAGCAGCGGCCATCAAGTCAGCGGCACTTACATTGGATTTGGATCGTGTAGCTACAACAAGGAAACAAGGGATTGAGATAATCGAAATACTCGTGAAAAAGTACAAAGATTTTTGAGGACTTAAACCTGTAGACATCTCAGGTAGAGTTGGGGGTAGATTTTCCTCTGCTTCAACCTCTGCTTCACCTCCAACCTCCTCAACGAAAAACTCGATAGGGAATGCCTTGAAGGACCTATCAGATACACCCAACTGAAGAAGCTGGTTTACGTTCGCTTGTGTCCCTTCTTGCTCCGGAAACAGATCTGACAACTTAGAAACTTCTACAAAGGAAATTTTAAGAGTTAGTTATCCTAGTATTGAGAAGCATTTCGTGAAATAAAAGAACTATTTTCACTACCTTGAAACCTCCATTTGGAAAAAACACCTTCCTCTTGACCCAAGGTGTCCCTCCTTGCAAAGAAAAATTTATTTTTCCACCCTCTATCAGCAATGTCATGGTTGGAAATCAGAATAGGCTCACCATTTTTGACCCTAAAACCAAACCTTCCTGGACCAAAACTCCTTAAATCCACAGTATACGCCAACTCTTCTAAACCGGCAACCAAATCAGCCCTCTCTCCTAATCTAACTAGGGTTTGCAAGTACCTCCACCCTTGAGGCATCATTTGGGCATAGTTGAGTTTGGTAGAGGAGAAGAACTTCGTAATCAAGTCGGGAAAAGGGAATCGTAAGCCTATAACAAAGGGATACTCCGGGAAGCATACCCAAGTGGGAGAATAACATTCGGAGGTCAAATCAGGGTGGGTGAAGTAGACCGTTTCATCAGGCATGGCGTGGTTCTTCTTAATAACCTCTAGGTTAGCCTTAGGCATCAGACATTTCTCATTATCAGGTTCCTTCAACAAGTTTTGGGTTATGAAACCCTTGGGCAAACCCTCGTCACTCTCAATCACGACTATCTTCTTCCGACCCATTTTTTCAAACTTAAAACAAGAAATCAAAGATAAAATTGAAGAGAAGACAAGAAACTCACCGTAAATATCTACTCGATTTTTCGCCCCAACCGTCTTCCTTGGTTCTTCTCCTAGAAACCTCTGCGAAAGTAACGTTTTTGATTTGGTGAAAGGGAGAGTTGGAGAAAGAGACTACTTATTTATGAAGGTTGAAGGTCGTTGGAACTCTAAAAGCGATCAAATCTTTTTGCCTCGAGAAACTACTTAAAACCGTCCCATCGCGTCCCTTTTAAACCGTCGTTCTTTTCTTTCTTATTTTGGCAAACTTTTTGAATTCTTTTGTCTCTTTCTATTCTTCATTTTAAAATTCAAAAAGTTTGGGGGCAATTGTTGGGCCCTACATTTTTCAGTCAATATGTTTTACAACTTACGCCTAACAACTTGGTACTAACAACTTGAGTTGTTCTATTTACAACTTGGCCCTCTGCAGGTTGGGACGCAGTAACGCTTTTCCTATTTTATAGGACATGTGTCGAAGGAAATAAAGACCAGTTCAACCACGTTTCTTCAGCAATGGACCTCTTTTCCCTCAAACAATAAATGGCGAATATATCTCTATGTGATCAACCTCTTCCCCGATTTTATAGGCGCATAATCCTTCTTTGTTAATTAGTTTTATTTTGAGGTATAAAAGGGAGAGATACACTGTATTTACACACACGTTCTTCACTAGCTTAAGCTCCCTTTTTCATACGCTCTTAGCATTGTAATCTCAAGAGAATTCTTAGTAAACTTTCGGTCAAGGTAGGAGCCAAATCCTCCCGGGGTTTTATGCCGGCGAACAAGTTGTTCAAGGGCTTTCCCTAGTCAACAAACCATTCGTGTCCATTTCTATTCAACTTGATAATCATTGTACCTAGATTCATATCACTTTAGTCACTTTTCTTCTCATCTAATTCGCTTGTTGAAATTTGACCAAAACAACAACCTTGAATACACTTTATAAAGGTTCAAGATTTATTTACCAAGTTTTATCAACTTTGGCTAAGTTTTCATAATGCCTTTCAACCCATTTCAAAACCATATTTAAGAACCTTCCTTATATCATTTTGGACAAGTTAAAACTTCCTTGTAAAGCTCTAATGTTGTACTAGGATTAGAGTCAAAGAGGAGTTAAAATATATTGGGTAGGTTAGGGTTTAATGGATTGAAAACTGATACAGATTGAATAGAGCAGAGCACGACTAGTGCCCCATGGCACGACTCGTGCTCCCTCCCAGCACGAGTGCATTATGGTGCACGACTAGTTCTACGAGTGACCAAAGAGCAGCAGAATTCCATGCTGATGTTTAAACATCAGCAATCTGGGAAAGGAAAGGTCATTTTTGCTCATCTCCTTATACCTTAACATCAGTATACAATTTCCAAATCACCTAAAATGTTCCCACAAGGGCATACAACATAACATATCAACTTTATCACTTCCACCCAAACCCTCATGCCAAGAACTCACAGTACTCAACCAAAACCCATTTTCCATTTATTCCAAAATCCAAATAAAATACCAAAAATACCAAGAATCATTTATTTCACCATAATATCATCATTAAACATGGAATGAGAAATTATTGAAAGAAGCCATAATAACTTACCAAAATAATTCAAAAATAAGAAAAACTCTAATCGGCTAGAAATGTTCCACTCGGCTTCCTGAACGTTTATATGAAAACAGATCGAAGAACGGCACAACAGTTGATTTATGGGAATTTTAGGAAGGTAACCCTAGGTTGATGGAACGTAGAAAAGAAGAAATAAAGAGATGATAAGAAAATGAAGCTTATGGTATAAATGAGGATTTATATAACACAATTTACACCTAGGCTCCTCCAAGTATTGAATTACTACAACCAACTACCTTAATTCCACATTTACACTAAAGCTCCTCAACAACTTTTATAAACTTTTATTTAAAATTTTCAATATTATAACTTTACTACAAAATTTCCTATTTATTTCATTTAGACATTCTATAATTAAAATTAATTTATTAACATCCTAAAATCATATAAGTTATCAAAATATAAAAATAAACACATAAACATTGAAATTATCAAATAATGCCTAAAATGAGATGCAATGCACCCCACCCCCACGTGCCCAACACGTGACCAAAATAGTACCTAGGATTAGGGTCGTGACACAACTTATCCTGCCTTAGCTCCAAAACTAATGATCTTGAAATTTGACATCAAATAGGTCATGCTAGTTTTAGAAAAATGGAAGAATTGATGAGATTTAATGATGTTAAACACTTTTCCAAACTTAATTTTAAACAAGCAAGTGTATGTGGTCCTTGTCAAAAGGGCAAGCAAACCAAAGCCTCACATCAAAAGGTTGATAAAAGTTCAACTTCTGAAATTTTGAAATTAATCCATACTGACCTTATGGGACCTATTGAGGTTGAGAGCTTAGGTAAAAAGAAATACTCATTTGTTTGTGTAGATGATTTCTCTAGATACACTTGGGTGCTATATTTGAAAGAAAAATCTGAAGCTCTTGAAGTGTTTAAAGTTTGGTATAAAAAGGTAAAAATTTTGCATGGTAAGAAAGTGATTAAAATTCAGTCCAATCATGGAACTGAATATGAGAACACCTTGTTCTCAGAATTTTGTGACTCAAAAGGAATAACCCATGATTTTTCAGCCCCAAAAATTCCTCAACAGAATGGGGTGGCTGAAAGAAAGAATCGTACCTTACAAGAGATGGCTCGTGTTATGCTTAGTTCTAAAAACATCTCTAAACGATTCTGGGCTGAGGCACTTAACACGGTATGTCACATAGGAAATAGAGTCTACTTGAGGGTTGGATCAACCATGACTCCTTATGAAATACTTCTTGGTAAAAAAATCTACTCTCAAGTACTTTCATGTGTTTGGATGCATATGCTATGTTTTAAATGATAGAGAGTATTTATCTAAATTTGATTCTAAGAGTGACAAGGCTGTGTTCCTAGGGTATTCCACAAATAGTCGTACTTATAGGGTTTACAACCTTAGAACTAAAACTGTGATGGAGTCCATTAATGTTACTTTTGATGATACGACTGATTTAAATCTAAATACTCTTGAAGATGATGTCTCAGGATGAGTAGAAACAATGGAGGATACCCAAATTCCAACTGAATAGACGCAACAAACAGGGCTGCAGAAAGATGATGCAGGTGCTGGTGTGATCACATCACCACCTACATCAGGACAAAAAGGGCCTGTTTCAAAATTAGAAAGTTCAGACTGTGAAGAGGAGAATCTGGACCTGACCAGAGACATACCTAGCAGAGTTCAAAAGAATCATCTAATCACCCAAGTGGTTGGCAATGTAAATGAGAAGGTAAATACTAGGGATAAACTAAGAGTTGACTACCGTGAATTGGATGGATTGAGTTGTACAAACTCACAGGTAAGCAAGGTAAGTTCTTGCTGTTTTGTGTCACATCTTGAACCTAATAATGTCATAGAGGCAATGAAAGATGATAATTGGATAGTTGCTATGCAAGAGGAATTAAACCAAATCGAGAAAAATGATGTGTAGGTCTTGGTTCCTAGATCTAAAGGGGGAAATGTAATAGGGACCAAGTGGATTTTTAAGAATAAGACAGATGAAAATTGACAAATAACTAGAAATAAAGCTAGGCTTGTAGCCCAAGGCTATACCTAAATAGAGGGGATTGATTTTGAATAAAGCTTTGCCCCAGTTGCTATGATAGAATCCATTAGACTTTTGCTTGCTATTGCATGCTATTTGGACATCACTCTATATCAAATGGATGTAAAGAGTGCTTTTTTAAATGATGTTCTCAATGAAGAAGCCTATTTTGAGCAACCAAAGGGCTTCACTGATCCCCATTGCCCTGACCATGTCTATAAGCTAAAGAAAGCCTTGTATGGCTTAAAATAAGCCCCTAGGGCTTGGTATGGGAGGATAACTGAGCACCTCATACAAATGGATTTTAAGAGAGGTGAGGTAGATAAAACCTTATTTATATTGAAAGATAAAGAAGAGATTTTAGTGGCCCAAATTTATGTTGATGACATTGTCTTTGGATCTTCATCCAAGGATATGTTAGACTATTTTGTCACAAGTATGACCACCACCTTTGAGATGAGTATGGTTGGTGAGTTAAATTATTTTCTAGGTCTTCAAATAAAATAAAATAAGGATGGAATATTTATTTCAAAAAGTAAATATGCCAAAAACTTGGTTAAGAAATTCTCTCTTGACAATGCCTCTCATCTTAAGACTCATATGGGATCATCCCAAAAGTTGTGCAAAGATGGGGATGGTGAGGATGTTGGCCCCACCTTGTATAGAAGTATGATTGTAAGCTTGTTGTACCTTTCAGCAAGTCGTCCTGACATCATTTTTAGTGTATGCATGTGTGCTAGATATCAGGCTTGCCCAAAAGTTCTCACCTTAAAGCTGTAAAAATGATCATTAGATATGTTGGTGGAACCATCAATCTAGGGCTAAGCTATACTCATGAGACTAATACAAATCTGGTAGGATTCAGTGACTCTGATTGGGCAGGCAACACTGATGATATGAAAAGCACAACTGGAGGGTGTTTTTATCTTGGGAACAACTTAGTATCTTGGTATAGTCGAAAACAAAATCGTGTATACCTCTCTACTACTGAGTCGGAATATGTTGCTGTAGGCAGTTGTTGTTCTCAACTTCTTTGGATGAATCAGATGATTAAGGATTATGGTCTTAAAAGTGATATTCTAACTGTCTTTTGTGATAGTCTAAGTGCCATAGAAATATCAAAAAAATCCTGTCCAACACTCACATACTAAACACATTGACATTAGACATCATTTCATTCATGATCTTGTTGAGCAGAAAATCATTAACATGGAATCAATAAGTACTGAAAAGCAGTTGGCTGATATTTTCACCAAATCCCTTAATTTTCAGAAATTTTCTACCCTAAGGAAGTCTCTGAGTTTGTGTGACATCTGATGATGTGATCCCCTGTGTGATCACATTAGAGCTTACACCTGTATATTTTATTTCTAACAAAAAAAATCAAAAAAAATGTATTTCATGATGTTTCTCAGTGTGGTCACTTGTATTACATCTTTGACTCAACTCCTCTCTGAATTGTGAATTATTCTTAAAAAGTGTCAACAACTGTTGACTCAAAATTTATTCTATTGGATGTCTCTTGGTGGGTGCCTAATCTAAAGGGAAACAGCTGCTCCACTCATGGTATGAAGTCATTTCAATGTGATCAAAATAACCCAAGAGAAAGTTTGAGTCAAATTGACAAGATCATTTGAAAGAGGGCTATCCATGAAAGTAAAGAAGAGTGAAAGCTACCCATAAATCTTTCTCAACAAATAAAAAATGGGTGGATGCATCCTAGAGGCCAAGCAAGACAAGATTTCAACTCATTGACTTTCCTAGAGGAGATGTGTCTCATGATGTAATCACATCCCATGCCACACATATACTGAGATTTATCCTTAACATGTTTGTTTACTATGCATCATTTGCTTAGTCATAAATTTAGGTCAACCTGGCCCTTGGTGAAAATATTAAACCAATCTTTTTCGCTCCCTGATTAATTTTTTTAAAAGATCTTGTGCTCAACAAAATTTCTTATTTTTTATTTTTGATGTCCGTGTGTTTAGGGGGAGTATATTGTATGTGAATTTTTTTTTTTATATGGCAGGTACATTATTTGCAAAGGAAAAAGGAATTCGATTTTTTACAAGGAAATTGTTTTGATCTTTATCATCAAAAGAAGTCCAAGGAGTTAACGTATATTGATTTGAAATTTCGGATGGACAGAGGTAATAAGTTCCTTTTTAAACTCTACTTCTCCCTAGAGTCCCTAGCCTGATAGATAATTATCTCATGCCATCACATCAATTTAAAACCCTAACCCCTCTCCATTAAACCCTCACTGGCCTTCTCTCTCTCTAAACCTTTTGCAATTCACAACTCCCTCCTCTGTTTTATCTCTACAATCTCTCACATGTACAATGGCATCACCTTCCCTTCCAGCCTCTCCGACCGCCCCTGTCTCGCCTCCTTCGTCTATGGTGGCCCCAACTGAGGGTGCAGTCGAATTGTTTGTTGATACTGAAGCTACCCCAGTAGCAATGTCGCTCCCTGGAGCACCAGATAATGTAATAGATGCTGACAACCTAGGTGATTTGAAGTCTGTTGGTGAGTTCGCAGGCCTAGAAAAGGGTCCTAACTGGTCGCTTAGGCAAAGGGGCTTTTCACCTAACATGGGTGAATACACTCCTATGGTTCGACCAAACATGGTTGAGCCTGACTTTTTGGAAGGTATTAACGAAGACTATGACCCTTCTACTGATTTGAAAAGAAAAAGGGTAAACCCTCAGCAACTAGCTCCGGCAGCTCGTTCGAAAAAGTTGCACAACCCCAACCAAGGCGAAGAAAATACTTGGATCTTTCTGTTTACTCCAGTGATTCTGATGAACCTCATGCTGAGGATTTTGAGGTAGTGGCTCGACGGGCCCAATCAGAAGAGATTGACGATTTAAGGGCTGCAACAGAGGAAATCATGGATGCTGCCACCCATGATATTGAGGATATTTTTCCTCATGTGATTGTTACTCCTGAAGATCTGGCTACATCTAAAGGTAAAATACCTATTCCCAGTACTGATAATGCTGATGCCTCTGCTATCACACCACCACTATCACCAAGTCATGCTGCCCCCAATGTCATCACATCTATACCACCACCCACTACTAGCATTCCCTCTACTATCTCATCTCAGCCATCACCTGGGAGTGGAAACTGGTATTATGGAGGTTTCCCATCTGCTTGTGCACACGAAGAGGAGGATGATGATGAGCACATTTATCTGCAAGCCCTCATGGACTTGAGGAAGGGTAAAGGCAAATTTAGAAAGTCAAAGACTGAGGCTTCTGCCTCCATTGCTGCTCAAGTTACACATATGGATTATGATGATGATCGGGCAGAAGATGAAACATACAAACTGGGGAGAGAGGAACTCCAAGCTGAGAAAGAAGATGATATTGATGATGTGATCACATCATCACCAGCATCAAGAAGGAAGAGCCAAAGAAGGCACAAATTGCAGTGACTTCAATGCCTATGCCTAGGCGTACCACAAGACCAAAAGCCTCAAAAACCAATGTAAGTTATCCTGAGTCTTCTATGTCAAGTGATGTGTTGGAAAGGTATGAATTCTTTAGGATGAAAGGATTCATTGTTGAACGGGTTATGGATCAAACGTTTGAGGATGTTGGGATGGTCAGATACTTAAAAGAAAAATGCCTCTTACATACTGTTACCTATCCTTCCAGCTATTTTCCTTCATTGGTCTGTGAATTTTATGCTAGTCTTCTT
This sequence comes from Adenophora triphylla var. japonica, assembly GCA_022495995.1. Taxonomy (NCBI): domain Eukaryota; kingdom Viridiplantae; phylum Streptophyta; class Magnoliopsida; order Asterales; family Campanulaceae; genus Adenophora; species Adenophora triphylla. The sequence continues at coordinate 88,286 of JAFEMH010000955.1, forward strand.
CAGAAAATTCAAGATCCTAGGTCTGACAGTTTTGAGAAAGTTTGTATTTGAGGTAAAACTATTTCTTTTTCACCAGCTATGATAAATTCTTTCCTTCAAACTCTCAGTCCACATAATATTCCTCCTATGGCTCCCAAAAATGAGGTTGCAAATTCTATTTCCAATGGCCTTGACCCAATATGGCACAATCAGTATAAGTGCACGATGCTCACATCCCTGTGTGGTTTTATTTTTAAAATTGCAACCTTCAACTGGAAACCTACTTCAAACCGAAACATTGTTACTTTAACCCATGCTGACCTCATCCACAGAATTTTTACTGGCCTAGATTTTAACCTTGGTGAAATTGTGTTTGGAAGTGTTGTTCAGTTTGCTGAGAAGGAGTTACCTTCAGACCTTCCTTTTCCCTATTTGATATCTGGTTTATGTTTAAAGAAAGGGGTAGAAATTCTCATGTCCGATAGGCTATGTGAGAAAGTTGAGTCATTTGGAATATAACCAATCCTTGATTGCACCAAATGCACCATAGACTTGCCAGTGGTATTTTCAAATGATCCTGGTACTGTGGTACATGATGAAGAAGAGGATGACTTAGCAGATGTTGGGGATGATGTGGTAACATCACCAAGACCAGCAATTGACCAGTAGATGTGTACACTGAAGAAATCAAGTTTTTAGAAAGATTAATGCTCTATGCGAGGGTTCAGTTCAAGGAGATGTCCACCAGAAGAAACAGGCTCTTGGCTGCAAGGGAAGGCATTTCTGCTCAAAAAGGGGGAGCTAGCTCAAGCCATATGTTTAAAGATATAGTCTGGATTTTCGTTGGGAGCTACTGAATAATACCCGTGAGCAGATGGACCAGGCAAGGAAAGATTGGGACAAATCCATGTGAAGCTTCGGTGTTATGTTTATGTTTCCTGCATTTCAAATCAATTTTAATTTTATGTCTGTTTTTATTCATTAGGTACAATGGTGGTGTTTTGGATATTTTGGTTTATGTTTAATAGTGCTATTTAGGGGGAGTGTTTGAACTCCCATTTTAAAATTGTTTTGTGGTAGTTATATGTTTTTGGCTTGAGATTTTTTTTTTTGAACAGAAAGCAACAAAACAGGGGGAGATTGAAAATGTGTGGAGACTCACACACGTTGACAAGTCAAAGGTTGACTAAATTAAGTTTTGTTACTTTCTTGATTATTTAATTTAAGTAAATAAATATGTACTTTATATTTATATGTACTAACCTACTAACCGAAAATTTAGTTTATTTTTAGTGTGTAGTTTGTTTATTTTTGTAGGACTCTCACACAAGGAAAGAAGTCTAAAGTGAAAAAGATTGCTTGAGTGGTTAAAGAGATAAAGAAGACTAAATTGAAGATATAACCCTCAAGCTTATCTCATCCTAATCTGTGACCTCCTTGGCTATAAATACAAGAATCAAGGATGTTTAGAAACACGATTTTGAGACTCTATATGCTGAAGAATTCAAGCTTCAGAAGAGTTGTTTTGTGAGAGTATTTTTTATTATTTTGTCTTCTCTTAGTTTACATTTGTGTAACCGCTTCAAAAGAGATTTAATAAGAGAAGTTTTATTATCTACAGCGAATTGCTGTAGATAAGTGTTATTTCGTGTGTTCATTTCGTTTTTAATTGTTTAATTCCGTTGTTGTTCTTGTTGATGTTAGTACTGGTGTGATAGCATTAGGACTCACATCAGTCTGTTTTTCTTTCCTATGTTGTTCCTAGCCGCTTCATTTCTTTCATTATACAATGATAAAATTATACTAAATGACTTTCCTTATTTAGAAATAAAATATTTATTATGTAACGATTCAAAAGTGAACTTAACAAGTAAGCACAAGGCTCACTCACCTATTTCAAACAACATTCTCATCATATTCAGCCTACCGAAATTACGACTCAAGTCAAATTTTTAATTCCCTAGCAGCTCATAAAATCTCCACGCACAAGCACACACACTCTAAGGAGCAAAAGTTCCATTACTCAACATACATTTAAAAACACATCTTAAATCCCAAACCTCATCCAGAGTCAATACCATCAACTCTAATTCCGCCTTAAGTCTTTTCACTTCTGACCAGAGTCTGGAGAACCATCTCCATAAGAGACCAAACCCTTCTTCCCAGGTGGGCTTGCCGAAGTTGACCTTGACCTTGACCTTGACTTTGATTTGCTTGTTTGCTTAGGAGACCGTGAATCAGGTGAAGATTTTGGTACAGATGGGCTCCTGCTTCTAGAAGGAGGGCTTCGGCTCCGAGAAGATGCTGCCTTTCTCCTGTCAACATGGGGGGAAGGTCGATATCTAGATGTTTCTACGGGAGAACGACTATTGCTGTAACGGCGGTTACGATAACGGATTGGGCTTCGTGACACACTCAGACTACGTGACCTGCTTCTTCTGGCTCTGTATCTGTTAAAAGATTTTGGTAAAACAAACATCAAGCGTAAATTCAACCTCGTTAGATGATCAGCAGGTAGAAGCATAGGTGAATTATCAGAGGACAAATAATTAATGGAAACAAGATAAAGAAAACACCCGCATTGATAGCAATGCCCAGACATCATTCTTTGATACAAAGACATTTTTCAAACAATGACCAGACTGACAAGATATGCCACATGAAATTCAAGTTGTGAAACATGGTAGAGTCAAGATATACTCCCTCCGTCCCATAAAGATGTTCCCGTTTTCTACTTTCTTTGTCCCACAAAGAATGTCTCATGTCCATATTTGAGTGTATAAAATAAGTGAACTTCCTAAACTAAACCCACTAAAATGTTTGAATAGTCGTTTGCTACAAGCATAATTCCTACTTTCGTTATGGTAATTCTTACTTTTTTTTTTTTTACAGTTCTTTTTTTTTTTCACTACTCATACACACACACACACATGCACGCACAGAAGCGCCTAGGAGATTAATCCTAGGAAGAGAAAGCCTTCCCTCTAACTTCTGGGGGGATCGAACCCATGACCTCCAGGTTGGAAGTCATGAGCTCTAGCCAGCAGGCCAAATCCCCATGTGCAATTCTTACTTTTCTGTCAAGGTAAATGATGGAAAGGAAAATATACAAGTAAAATGTTTGAATAGTCAAATAGGAACATCTTTATGGGACCGAGGGAATACAACTGTAGACCAAGGCCTTTTCTTTCTTCTTAGAGGCCTCAGGTTCGCTTCCCCACCCTCCCTGTATTGGTTTAGTTTTCTAACAACATTTGCTTAGTTCAAAAAAAAAAAAAAAGAGGGAGGGAGGGAGGGAGAGAGAGATAGGAGCTAGTTGAAGTGAGAACACAAAGGGGCTGCTTTATATTTTGAAAAGAATAAAATCAAGTAAATGTACCTTGGAGGAGTTCTCTCTCTCAGCGGGCTCCTGCGCCTTGGGGATCTCCGGTAACTTGAATATCTTAAAGAAAAATAGAACAAAGAAAGGTGAAAGGAGGAAATATGTAATACTGAGTAATAGTAAGATAATATATGATCACAAGTAATTAGGTAATTATCATTTAGTTGTTCGTTGGGTACCTGTCACGGTCACTTCTGCCATAACGATACGACCTAACAGGAGATCGCTCTGGAGAGTGGTATCTACGAGCATAGGAGAATCGATGGCTAAAACCCCTTCCCCTTCTGATACGCTTGGGTGAGCCACCTGGGGAAGAACTTCTTGATATGCTCCTCCCACGATCAGCAAATGGTGACCTAGCTCTGCGCCCCCCAACAGGACTTCTTGAATAACTACGACGACTGTTCCTTGTAGGTGCTCTAACTGGACTCCTGCTAGGGCTTCTCTTTGGGAGCCTACCTGAGCTTCTACTCAAGCTTCTTCGGGAGGATCTCACTGGGCTTCGGCTTATGCTTCTCCGAGATGATCTAACAGGGCTTCTGCTCACTGATTTTCGTGAGGACTTCCTAGAAGAGGTCCGTTGAGGGCTTCGGCTAAGACTCCTTCGAGGTGGAGAGGGTGTAATACTCCTGCTAACACTTTTCTGAGATCGTACCTTCACTGGGCTTCGGCTGACGCTGCTTCCCTTTTTACCTCTCACAGGACTAGGGCTTCGGCTGACGCTCCTTCCCTTTTTACCTCTCACAGGACTAGGGCTTCGGCTTGAGCTCCTACTTGGGGTTATGCTTTCCCCTTTTCTGCCTCTCACTGGGCTTGGGCTTGGGCTAGGGGTCAAGTTTCTTCCTTTTTTACCCCTCGCTAGACTAGGACTTGGGCTTAAACTTTTTCCTCTATTGCCTCTCGCCGGGCTCAGGCTTGGGGTTATGCTTCTTCCTTTTTTGCCCCTGCCTGGACTCAGGCTTGGGCTTCTGCTTCTTCCCTTTTGCCCCCTCACTGGACTTCTAGCTGGGCTTTTGCTGATGCTTACACTTCTAACTGGGCTTCTGCTAACACTCCTGCTTCTTCGTAATACCTGTGAAGGGCTTTGATTCACATTACGATTCCTGACAATGCGTTTAGGGGTCACACTTCTGCTCCTGTTCAGATATCCTTAAATTACTAGATCTGACATAATTATAAGAAACAAAGTTTATGAGTTGCAAGGTTGAAGGAATATAAACCTAGATTTCCTTGGGTGATCATTTACTATATCAAGTTGTGTCTCTGCAATTTTTTCAGGCCTAGTAACAGCTTCAAGCCCATTGCTATGTCGCTCTCCATTTTCCTTGGGATATTCACCCTCCTCCCTTTCAAGCATATCGTTGTCTCCTGATTTATGACAAATGGAAGTATCTTCCACTGCCACCAAAGGGGAATGATTTTCACCTGAGAAGATTCAAAAAATGTACAAGATTTGAATAAAACAATGTAGATACAATCATCACATGAAATCTGCCCGATGCAGCAAATCATTACAGAGATACAGGCATACACAAATTTATGCAAAAGTCGGGGTGAGATCACACACACACAGAGGCACCACAGGAAAGAAAGCGCAGAGGTGATCAAAAAATATATTCCTCTCCTCCCCCCCCCCTCCCAAATAAAGAAAAAGGTCCCATTTCTGAGGGAAGTACAAATCTTGGCGCAATTTCAAGAAGTACAAGCATATAGAGCATCATCTTTATGAAGACTGACAAGTCAAATGGAACTACTTTATTGGGACAGAGGGAGTATATAAATAGAATGAAGTAGCCATCATGTCGGAGAGATGTGTATAACTGTACATACCAGTAACTTGAGCCAATTTCTTGTGCTTCCCATCTAGCTTTCGACCATCAGTGTTATCTTCAGAGCTGTTTCCACTTTCACTCTCAGTGGGAGATGCCCTGCAAGAAAGCGAGAAAGGTACGGCGTCAGCTTGTTCTCTATAGAGAGAAATGTCACAGTAATAATAGTTAAAGACGGAACTTTCCATTCATGGAGGCGTTAAAATAATTTGCTGAGTCAAGGACCAAGAGAGTAAATTATATCCCACTAACTTGTGTGAATCAATTTAGGTTATATCAGCCAATATGGGGATTTAACACTGTTTACAATATAATGAAATATTTTGAAGCAGTTTACAAGTAATTAAACGATACACCTGTCAAAGCACAACACAAAGTTTCTACAATCCACTCTTTAAAATGAGAATAATACCAGCTCATCCTTGTGTGACACTTGAGCAAAAGGGATTCAACAAGACTTGCTGAAGACTTCATCATGAAATTTAAAGGAAGAATATGCATTCATAGGCACAAGTTATAACTATAAAATATATATATGTGCATATGCATATGCATATCAGGAACTACTCCAGGAGTTAACATAAATTACCATGCTTCGACTTCCCATCTTAGGCTCCATCTCAACATGAACATGATCTAAGTCGGAGCATGTGACTGAAGTTCAAATTCATGTAACGTAAAAGGTTTAAGCATTTTTTTTCAAATGCTTTCCTTACTGGGCCAATAAAACTTTAACAGGCTGTTCTATCAAAAGTTGCAAGCCTGTTCCAAAATTTTATATTCAATAATACAGTAATAGGGTTTTGTAATGTATATTTCATGTAAAACCCTCTGTTTAAACTTGACAGTCTTCAACATCTAAAAACAAATTAATGTCGTTAATCATACCTTTTTGATTTGCGCTTTGATCTTTTGTCACGCCTCCTTCGTTTCTTCTCACGTCGTTTATCCCTCTTTTTATCACGCTTATACCGGTCTTTCTTGGAAGATCTCTTTCTCTTCTTCCGCCTGTCATCACTTGAAGAGCTTAAATCAGATGATGAGGATATCAGAGAGTCCGAGTCACTATCAGAATTGGATGTTTCTGACTCAGATTCAGAAGAAGTATCTGATTCAGTGGTCGAATAGTCTCTTCTTCTCTTTTTCCTTCTCTCTTTTGACAATTTCTTGTGCTTCCCCTTCCGCCTTTCTTCAAGGCTGTGAACCTCAGAAGAAGCATCTTTCCCAACTTTCTTACTAGCTATCCTCTTGTCTGTGCATAGACGAAACAATGATCCTCAACTTGTTAAGATATATTAAGAAATATGTATGCATGATAATGTATTTCATCGAAGTACATCTTCTTCAACATACCAGAACTCTGATTCTCACCCTCCTGAACTTCACCGCAATTGATGATCTTCACAGTAGCAGTTGGCTTTCCATCATCCCCACCCACTTCTTCCATCTTCTTTAAAACGTCAAGTCCTTGCACAAGTTTCCCAAAAACAACATATTTCCTGTAAATGGTGTCATATCCATTAAGCAAGGAACGTGTTATCCTTCTATGCATCAAAATTAATTGAACTTAGTGTATCACTAATTAACAAAGACAAACAAACCTGTCAAGATGACGGTTGGCATTAAATGTCACAGTAAATAAAGAACCACGCTCATCACGATCAGCAATTGCCATTGACAGAAGGCCAGGCCCATCATGTTTAAGCTTGGGGGACTCATCTGAAAAAATTTACAAGCAACTGTTAACACTTGGAAAAGAGAGAATAAGGAACTCCAATGTTAAGATAACACTTGTGAATCCAGGATGAAAATAAGACCACATTTGAAGCATGTGGTGACTAACAGAGAGAAACAATCAGCCCCTGCAATCCCTCATTTGGAGCAATATGAGGACATACCAGTCACTCCAAATAATCAATAAATACAGTTGTTACTCAATAAATCAAATCAAATTTTCTTTATGTACACTTGTGAAAGCCCGACATTGCAAAGGGCAGGACCTGCACATCTTTACCTCCACAGCAGTGAACCATCACCTTTCTCTTCAGCTAAACAAGGCTTACGGGGTAATTAAGACCATTGGACAAATCAGATACTGTTTTGAGTTAAGATCAAAATATCCCACACTTGAATAACCCTTTTCAAACATATTCTTCAGATTCCTTTCAATTTCAAACTACATAATCAGGTCCTTTAAATTCATTTACGGTACATCTAGATAATCTATCATGTATGTGGATTGTGGAACCGATATCTTATCAGCTCATAAACTCATAGGGTCGGACAGATCCAGCCTACAGATAAAATTCACACTCAACTAATATTTTCAGTTTCATAAGCAATTTTTAAGAAGCGTGTAAGATTCCATCTATATTGAACTGGAAAGCACAGAATCTTAGCAGCCTTACCTTCCAAAAACATTAACTTCTTTACCTCCAAACTCACTACATAATGATAAACAATTAATATGAATCATACACAGGAGTAAACATAAAAAGGAGAAAAACGCAATTCTCATCCAAAACATACACAAGAAAATATCCATGCACCCTACCATTTAAGAGACAAATACATTTGTCCAATTTCATTGTGGGTTGAAGCTCCCATGCAGCGAGAATAAGATCATTATCTGCCCCCACCTTCACAGGCAATGCAAAAAAGGAAACCCATTTGCTCTCAAAATACAGATGATTTGTGGGAAAAGAAATGGAAATAAGAAAATTAGATGAGAGTCTCTTAGATGATTTGGGTTAGTCTTTTCTATCATGCTCCCTACAGAGAATACAGGTCCATTCCTGACTAGATCAGGACACATTTCTAACCATCACGATTACAACAGTCTTTACCATAATGAGACAAAACTTAATTTCTCACCTGGAAACTTCCCACCATATATGCTTTCTCCATAGCTCCCTGGCAAGGATAATATGGAAGAACTTTAGAGTCACAAAAGACGTAGCATTAATCTTAGAAGAACGATGACGACATCAGTACCGTCACATGAGGCTCTCTTTCAAAAGAACGGATATAAGAAGTTGCAAAATCAGTCAATGTGACTTCAAGCAATTTAGAATCACGAAAAAAACACCATTTCCAACGCAACATTGCAATGCGGCTTGTACCTCATTATTAATGATCATTATAGTAACGATAGGTCGAAAATCGAAGTATCAAATAACCAAGCTGAAATTGATGCTAGCTAGAGATAGTGACCCAAAGGAGAAAGCCAAGAGCATTGGCCACAAATACAAATCTACTAATTATAATTTCATTCAATGTGCCTAATGAAGTAATGATGAGATGGCCTAGCATATCATGTTATGCCTCCTCAACCACACAGAGAATTGAGATTCTCCTTTTTCGTCGTTTTTAAAACATAGCTCATCGCAAGATTATCCATGGCACAATGACGTAAAATCCTTTGTATTTCTTCTATCTCATCAAGCACATATCGAAATTGGAATCTCCTTTATTCCTTCCAAATCATAGTTCATATCAGCTAGATTTGCTATGAGACACTTGAATCATAATAAATTCAATGTAAAAGAACTATTTGCATTCACTTAGGAGACACCGTCGGGTGTACATATTAAGCCACCTAGTTAAAATGGCACAATAATTCCAAAAAGACACTTCAAAACGGAAAAGATACATACCATCGCGCTTAATAAAATCTCCACCCTGCAAAATAAATATAACCTGTTAGTCTACCGGTTGATATAAAGACAAGTCCCTGTAGAAAACTAGGCTGGATATGGTAAGCTTAGATGTACACGAGGATGGACGACTAAATACGTACAACCTTAAAACTACATCACAAGAAAAGCAGTCATGACCACCAGCCCTGTTTCCTACAGCATAAACAAGTATAGCTGACTAAAGACATACCACTTCTCAGCTTTGCTTAACTAAAAGCTAACCAGATACAAAGAGAAAATATTCAGTTTATGATGCAAAAAAAGATAGAGAACGTACCTGAGCCATAGATCCTTTGGCTATGCAATGGAAGAAGGATCCCTTGTAGTGAAGGGGCCTTGAAGTCCTCTTACTATTTCCCTTCTCTCCTGAAAATGAAAAAATAGCAGCTCAGAATCTTTATTTTCGAACCAATTACTCCAATTCTATTGCCAGAAAAAAGTTCTCCAACATATAAAAGTGTATTCAGTTTTATGTCCTCTGCGTGCAATAGTTTCCTTCAATGGTCAGTGGTCACTCACACTTAAAAAAAAAATCTATAAATATCTGGACGCCTTCCTCCCCACCCAAAAGTAAGTACATAAATTCAGATATCATTAGCAAGTAAAACATCACCTGTACAAAGTGCACGGAAATTTTCGGCAGTCTTGGGGGCAATATCAGAAAACAACTGCAACACCATAGAACCAACATGAATTTGTGATAAAAGTTTCTCATAAGAGAGTGGAGGTAATTTGTTCCCAAACATAACAGAAAGATTAGGTACGTTAATCTTCAGAGCACAATCCTACCTCGAAAACCATTCTTTCAATGGGATCGCCATCAATAGATACATCCAGGAACACCAGGGGATTCTTGCTCATTTTTTCTCGTATTTCAAATTGCTCTGGCCAAGATCACCAAGTATTAGCTTTTCCACTTCATGTTCAACAAGAATGTAATTACAGTTGGTTAGCAAGCAAAAAAGATAAGGGGACATAAGACATAGCTCTTTGGTTATAGATACCATGTACAATACAATACAAAAAAAAGAGTTTTGACTTTCACAATGACAACTAAATGACAGTGACTAGACAAAACTAAAAAACAGATGAATTTGTATAGAAACGGATTGAATCTTTGGTTAACATATTGTGTAAGCTAAAAAAAAAAAAAAAAACTTTCACAGGCTTCTACCAACATAGTTTTGCTGGTTTGCCCATACCCTAGAATAAAACTCCCTCCATCCCTATGAATGTAATTATATATTTTAAGAGAACTTTAAGAAAGTTGACATCTAAGCATTTTTAGTAGCATAGGTACATAAATACCCTTAATGAGCTAGTCACATAATCAGCCTATAATTAATAACAGATGCATTCAGTCTACTCTTCTCTTTCTTACCTGTTGCATATTCATGGATCTGATTAAAAATCAAAGGAAAAGAAAATGAAGTGCTTTGTATCTTCACCAATTAGCCCAAGCTACTATTCTAAAGATGAAAAAATAGCTCCCTGATCAGCCCCAGTTGGAACTATATGTTTGCAGGAAGTGCAGAGATCATGCAAGAAGGAGGTTCCTTTGGGAGATCCTAAGTCCCTGAGAAAGTGACAAACAAGATATCCTCAACCCCAATCCCCATTTGGGGATAGCTCAGTGTCTTGAGTTTCGGACTTCAAGTGTATAAAACCTTAAGGTCTAGAGTTCAAGTCGGTCCTAAGTGGTTTCCTGGCTGGACTCATCGGGTAGAGGGTATATCACAAGCCCAGAGGCCAACTGGTCACGTCGATAGAGATCCAATACGGTCCAGTTGCAATGGCATGCCCCTTGACCGTAACTAGACAAGAATCCTGAAATGTACAAACTAACCACAACTTACTTGTGGCAACATACTTATTCAATTGAAGCATGATCATAAGAAATGCATACCACGTCCCCCTCCAAATAGCCTTTTCAAGGTAAAAACAGCATTCTTCTCAATCTTCCCAAAGTTTCATCATCCTATAAAGCAAAACTATACCAGTTCTTTCTCCTGCGTCTGCATGAATACCAATCACTTAACCCACAAACATAATTTGCACAAACAACTGATAATTTCTTCCTGATGCCTACACAAAATTCTCAGCATTGACCATCTTTTCTATGGACATGCGTTAACTTCTACAAATTCAACTTGTCCCATCAAATGCCTGTTGCCAAGAATCAAACACAAACTTCTCAGAATTGAGAAACAGCAAGTAAATTGACACCAAGTTACAAAACAACACATGGAAAATACACCAGCTTCTACTGTTATGCTCCTGATACCAACTTTTTCAGGAAATTGAATGCACACGCAACTCCAGGCATAGTTTCAGAATCAACTCAACTTATAGTTTAAAGTTTAAACCTTCACATATTCATAAACCAAATTTAAATAAACCATCAGTTCATTAGAAGCCAACTCTTCCATCACCAATCAGTGAACCGCAACACATCCACGGTCCACCCCAGCCAATCGCAATGAGTATGACTTTGCCTTAATCACGGATCTCCCAATCTCCAGATCACTAATAAGAAACCCCAGCAGGGTGAAGACACTCAATCGGTACAAAGACCAATTCATTGAACTTCCCCAATCATTAGTAGATAAACATACAAATAATACAACAAAACACACTCTAACATACTAAATCAAATCACATGCACATCTAACACTTATGAAAGATGAAATCCTTGATACCCAATACTAACAGAACCAAAACCCACAAATCCTAAAATACTCCCACAAGACAAAATCATCAAAAATTAACATGAACGTGCATATCACATCAACAAATCAATAAACACACAAAAACAATATACGCAGTAAAACATCAGATTACAGACAAACAGAAATTCGTGAAATTTCGAACGCAGAAAGTAGAATCATCGACGTTAAGGACCGTGAATGAAAGCGTAAATTAGCAAGAAATTTGGATAGAAAACGAAACCCTAGGTTTTGAATGTTTCTTGATGTTGAAGAGTATTGGGGTTGTACCTGATAAATCTCGGGCAGCTGCTGTAAGTGCTTGCTCCTCCACAGAAAACCTAGAGTTATAAGTGAACACTCTGAGCTGCTTCTACTGTTTCCCTAATTTACTGCATTACCCCTGGTTTATTTCTAAATGACGTAACTGTCCTTGTTGGTGGGTTCGAATTTGTTCACAAGTTAAAAAAAAAAATTGAAATATATCATGTGATTGGAGTTTATTGCCAAATTGTCTCGGGTATTAATTGGGATAGTTAATGTCAAATACGTACTTCTGAAACATAAAATGTCACCTGCATACGATAAATATTAAATACAGGGAACGAAAAACAATCCTGCCCTTGCCCGTCTCGTGTGTGTATACACGAGATGTTCTCACTTATCCCGTGTGAATCTACACGAGATGTCTCGTGTACATATACACGAAATAAATATCGTGTATATGCACACGAGATGACCAGTGATCCCTCCGATCATCCGTTTTCTAGATAAGGACGGAAGAAATTCGGGTTCAAGAAGATGTATCAGTGGAGGAAATTCGATTTTTTTGAGGAGAAATTCGCCGGAAAAAGCTCGATTCCCGATGAGGTCGCCGGCAAAATTGAGTGTTGTTCTAGCGGTAGGGGCAAGATCGCGTTTGGATGCGATGATGGAACTGTCAGTCTTTTGGATCGCAGGTTGAAGTTCAATTTTGGATTTAAAGGTCGCCGGCAAAATTGAGTGTTGTTCTAGCATTGCTTCTGTTAAAAAGCAACCAATCATGAATGTTCTACGAATTTTCGTTGTCCAAGAAAGTTTGATTTTATGTAGGAGAAACATGTGCAAACAGTTTAAAACCCTAAAATTTTCTGGTTGTGAAAGCACTGAGTAATTAAGGAGGACTGATTATAACCACGAGTTATGACAATTTTGAGCAATTGAACAACTGATAAGTCGATAAGAGAAAAACTATAGGTGACCACCAGGATCAATGCTTATCCTAATTCAAGTTACTTTTGCTGGTTGTGGTTTGTTTGCCCTTTCGACTGAGAGAGAGAGAGCGAGAGAGGAAGAGGGAGAGTGTTGTTTGAATACGAAATGAAAAAAAATAAAATTATATAAATGGGTATTTTGGTAATTTTGTTGGTTTCCTGTATTTTTCGTTCCCTGTATTTAACCATATCCCCTGCATACTTTATTTTTTATTTATATTAGACCACTTTTTCCAACACCCGATAAAAAACTAACAACCTCATAATAAAATTGTGTCAAAGTGGTACCTCATGTTAAAATTATTCCATTTTGCACCCTTAATTATAAGAATGTTAGAAATTTAACAAAATTGGTTATGTTTATTTCACATGATGGTGTTTTGGTCATTCTTAATTTAATTAATTTTTTTGATTTTTATTTGAAAGAAAATTAGAAAAAGTATTTATTATTTAAAAACCATATCAAAGCAAATAAAAAATAATTAAAAATATTACTTATTATATCCAATTGAGTTTTCTTTCTTAATAAAAAAAAAAGCAAAATACTTATTATATTTAAGTGTGAAAATATTTTTTCATTGGATGACTATATGTTTATGTTTATATTTATATGTTTATATTTATATGTATATGAATATATTACATGTATTAGAAAAGTAATTATTATTTAAAAACCATATCAAAGCAAATAAAAAATAATTAAAAATATTACTTATTATATCCAATTGAGTTTTCTTTCTTAATAAAAAAAAAAGCAAAATACTTATTATATTTAAGTGTGAAATTATTTTTTCATTGGATGACTATATGTTTATGTTTATATTTATATTTATATGTTTATATTTATATGTATATGAATATATTACATGTATTTAATTTTATTTATGTAAAAAAATTGACATAATCTTAATGTTATGTTTTTTCATTCACTTTATAATGGTTATAATTATATTTTAAAAGTATACTTAAATGTTATTGTGAAAGTTCTCTAATAATTAATGTCAATATAGCCCCCCAATAGGACCACCACCACCACCCAACATGCTCCACCACCACCATCCAGTTGCCTCATCACTATCATCCAGCCATCCTATCACCACCGTCCATTCAAAACCACAATGCCAAGAATAAACGAAATCAATACTCAACACAAATTCTCCCGCATTACCAAATCTTTGCCCCAAAACTCCAAACAAATTAACAACCAAATCCAATACCCCGTCACCATGTATTTCACATTGTTCAAACCAAACCAAATAATAAAAAAAAAACATTGTGACGCTCACATTGATTTGTACAGTTCATTAAGTAGTTGGAGGAGTGAGTGAGTGTGTGTGTGTGTGTGGCGGGGGGCGTCGGAATCCTCCAGGGATGTTTCAGATCTAAGGAAGAAGATTATTGTCGGAGTGAGAGGGTGGGGCGGACTGAATAGAGGGGGCAACGATGTTGATAGAAGGGGGTTAGGGTGAGGCAGTGAGATAGGATCTGGGTGGTCGCGATCTTGCCGAGGATTGGTGATGGCCAAACGGGCTGGCCCATCCCGACCCGGTCCGTACGAACCAAACCGCGGGCGGGACGGGTTGAAGTCTGTGAGCCTGTGTGATGAAACGGGCCTAAACCCGGCCCGGCCCATTTTAGACTATCCAAGCCCGCCCGTTTGGCCAGGATTTGAAGATCTACGGGCCAAACGGGTTTTCCTATTTTTTTTATTTTTTAAAAAAATCAGAAAAAATATGAAAAAAATAAAAAGTGATTTAGTATTTAATAAGTTATTTTTTAAAATATAAAATCACTTAGACATAAGAAAATTAGTTGTTTTATATATAAAAAAAGATAGAAAAAAATTAAACAAATGAAAGTATATAAAAGAAAAGAAGGACAAACTACCCTTTTTTATTTTATTTTTTAAAATTTTTTATTGACTAGAAAATAATATTTTAGACTTTTTTTATTACTGATATTTTTTACACATAGGTATATAAAAAAAAGATAAAAAAAAAAAAACTAAACAAACGAAAATATATAAAATAATAGAGGGACGGACTACCCTTTATTTTTATTTTATTTTTTAAATTTTTTATTGACTAGAAAATAATATTTTAGACGTTTTTATTACATATATTTTTTACAAAAATGTATATAAAAAAAGATAAAAAAAACTAAACAAATGAAAGTATATAAAAGAAAAGAGGGACGGACTACCCTTTATTTATTTTTTATTGACTAGAAAATAATATTTTAGACTTTTTTTATTACTGTTTTATAAAAAGGTATATAAAAAAAGATAAAAAAAAAACTAAACAAATGAAAGTATATAAAAGAAAAGAGGGACGGACTACCCTTTATTTATTTTTTATTAATTTTTTATTGACTAGGAAATAATATTTTAGAATTTTTTTATTACTGCTATTTTTTACAAAAAGGTATATAAAAAATGATTAAAAAAAAAACTAAACAAAAGAAAGTATATAAAAGAAAAGAGAGACGGACTACCCTTTATTTATTTTTTATTAATTTTTTATTGACTAAAAATAATATTTTAGACTTTTTTATTACTGATATTTTATACAAAAAGGGTATATAAAAAAGATTAAAAAAAACTAAATAAATGAAAGTATATAAAATAAAAGAGGGACGGACTACCCTTTATTTATTTTTTATTTTTTGTTATTTTTTTATTGACTAGAAAATAATATTTTAGACTTTTTTATTACTGATATTTTTTACAAAAAAGGTATATAAAAAAAGATTATAAAAAAACTAAACAAATGAAAGTATATAAAAGAAAAGAGGGATGAATTACCCTTTATTTATTTTTTATTGACTATGAAATAATATTTTAGAATTTTTTTATTACTTATATTTTTTACAAATAGGTATATAAAAAAAAAACTAAACAAATGAAAATATATAAAATAAAAGAGGGATAGCTAAAACATAACATGCCATACGCGCAAGAATAGGGTAACGGTTCTTTGACATTTCCAATGCTTCAAGATATCCAAATCTTCATAAATTGCAAACTCAAGCTTTGGCTTTTCCAAATAGAAATTCAACTGTGACTTTCCCGCATTAGAAACAGGGGGCATTTACAAAAAACTCATTTTAAAAGATGAAAATTACAAAAAAAATACACACAAGATGAAAATTACAAAAAACTTTTATAAAAATTACAAAAAACTACTTTTGTAAATTGAAAGCAATATTTTCTTAAAAAAAATAAAAAAAATAAACATAAAATGTAAAACAATCTTGTCATTCATTTTCAAACTTTAAGTTTTGCACAAATATAATTGATCATGAACAATTAAAAAAAAAAAAATCATTTAGTGAGAACAATCCATCTCATAGCAACAACAATCTAAAAATCATCGCCTCTTGATACCACTTCCTTGCAAATGATAAACAACTGATAAAAACAACTGATAAAATAACTGAAAAACAACTGATACAAATGATAAACAACTGATAAACAACTGATACAACTGATAAACAACTGATAAAAACAACTGATATACAACTGATAAACAACTGATACAAATGATAAACAACTGATAAAAACAACTGATAAACAACTGATAAAATAACGGATAAACAACTGATACAAATGATAAACAACCGATAAAAACAATTGATAAAATAACTGATAAACAACTGATAAAATAACAGTTAAACAACTGATACAAATGATAAACAACTGATAAAAACTGATAAACAACTGATACAAATGATAAACAACTGATAAAATAACTGATAAACAACTGATACAAATAATAAACAACTGATAAAAACTGATAAACAACTGATACAAATGATAAACAACTGATAACATAACTGATAAACAACTTATACAAATGATAAACAACTGATAAAAACTGTTACAAATGATAAACAACTGATAAAATAACTGATAAACAACTGATACAAATGATAAAAAACTGATACAAATGATAAACAACTGATAAAATAACTGATAAACAACTGATACAAATAATAAACAACTGATAAACATCAAAATTCCGAAAACCTCCATCATTTTCACTATTAAACTCTTCTCAATTCATCACATAAATTCTCAAAAACCAATCATTAACGGACTCAGAACAGGGGAGCGATTGATTAGGTTTGTTTGGGTAGGCAGAGAACAGTGATGGGGCGATTGGCGTTGAGGAAAGGAGATGGGTTGTGGAAGGTCACAATAATGACAATATTGTCTATGGTTTCTGTTGTGAGTTTTTTTTTTTTTTCCGCTTAGGAGGATTCTTGACGTCACTGTCTTCCTCATTAAGACCTGTAGATGCATTGTCAGTCCTCTTTTTCTTGCTTCCGTTAAGACCTTTAGATGCCTTTTTCTGTTTAAGACACGCAAAATCTTCCTCTTCCTCTTCCTCTTCATCATCAAGACCTTTAGATGTCTTCTTGGCCTTTGTTTTCTTGCTTCCGTCTAGACCTTTAGTTGTTTTTTTTTCCATTTAAGAGGCACAATTTCTTCCTCTTCTGTGTCTGTCTCAGCAAGTTCTTGCAGAGGCTCACTCGGCTGTAATGGTGTTGCAGGACACCCAACTTCTGTTTAAACAAATAAAAATGTATGACTACTGTTAACATGTTTACCCACCTCAAAAGGGAATAAAGGAGAAAGGGGTGGCTAGGGGGGTGTGAGTCACTTTTGAAATCGTATAGAGGATATCTCAATTTTCTAAAGCAACCATGGAAGGTGAAAACTGCCAGTGCTACAAACGCCATAGAGATGGATATGAGCCTCGGAATTTTCAGTGGATGATGTTTTCTTTTTTCAGTGTATTTTTTTGTAATATTCACATATATGTAAATTGTTTTTTGTAATATCACAACTTACATGTTTTTTTTTTGTAAATGCCATATTTTTGAGTGAGTTTTTTGTAATAACCCCTAGAAACAGTTACACTCTCATATTCCAAACATTCCTGCAAATAGTAAAATACTTAAATTAAATTATATATATATATATATATATATATATATATATATATATATATATATATATATATATATATATATATATATATATATGATGCCGCAAGAAAAGTGCTTATCAATCTTCCTCCACGTGGCAGGACTGATCACCTGGCTCCTTGACCTGAAATCAGAACCCACGACTAGCCGGATGTGTCTCCGGCTTAGACCCTCGGGCGTGAGAGTAAGTATCTGATGATGGAAGAGCAAAATGTATTGAACAAAGTATATTCAAACAGCAAAATTGCAGTTACCTTTTACTGTTGGTAGTCATGATGTATTTATAGGTGATGAATGTTGTTTATTTGGAGGAGCGATGTATGCTCCTAGATTCCAGCGGCAGTTACTTGTAAGGGGAACGTGCCTGTAACGGTCCCTGATTTGTAGGGATGTAGTTATGGAAGGTTTGACTCACGTGCGTCCACATCTGTTAGGTCGACACTTGGTGATTAGGTCGAGGTCGCCATTTGTGGAATGGTCGACCTGACTGGCGGGTAGAGCATGGTTCGTACCCGAAGTGTAGTATGGATCATTGATTCGGATCAAGCTAGGTCGGGACCTTGGAGGTCGGACAATGAGCTTAGATTGACTGATGTTGTTACTGGGCCTTGGGCCTTATGGTGATTGGGCCGACTTCACTAAGAATGTGGATGCCACGATTGTCTGTGATTGGGCTTTTACCCACTTGGCCCAACTCGACATTTTTGGTATGTTCAGTGGCCCCCAACTTTCGAGTCGACTTTGTCGACTAGGAAGTTAAGGAAATCTCGATGAAAATTGTTGTTACTCGCAGGTCGCTACTCGCTCTGAAGTTTAGTCGACCCAAGATGACGTGCCATGATCCTGGACGTTGACGACGAACGGTGTGACGACCCCAACCCTAGGCACTCATTTTAAATAATAAATTATATGCTTTTAATATTTATGTTATCTTTATATGTTCAATTATACCTTTAAATTCTTAAATTGAGATAAATTGAGTGAAAAGTAAAATTAGGATCTTATGAGAATTTGTTGGACATTAAATAAAGAAACTAGGGGAAATAATAAAAAAAAATGGGAAATTATTAAATAGATAAATGTTGGAGGAGGTTAAATAAATGAGTAGGATGAATTAATGGGATAAAGATTTATTTTATTTTTAAGTTTAGAATGAAAGCCTTAGTAGATTTCCCATGGGGGGCCAATGTTATAACCTCCCTTCCTTCTTGCCAAGTGTCACTCCATCACCTCCTCTTACTCCCTTTCCCCACTTCTCCTTCATTCATGCTAATTCATCCTAGAGAAAGCTTAGAAGAAACCTCCATTGAAGCCCTCCTTCCAAGCTTTGGAATCCAAGACTTTCTTCACCAAAAATCAAGTTTTAGAGCACCATTGAAGTTGAATCACCTAGAGGAACCCATCAAGACCAATCTTTCCTTATAAAATCCAAGTAAGTTGTTATGACTTCCCTTCTTTTAATTGTCCATACTCTCCTTGATGTTCTTCTTGTTCTTGTGATGCTTGGTTCTTGCTTTGGAAATTTTAGGAGAGTTGAATGTTGGGAAAATGGAATTATTGAAGTTAGGGTTCATGGAAGATCTTGTAAAAAGGGTTTGAAATAGGTAGAATGGGTGTAGATAAATGATCTAGGATTACTTGATTTTGAATTTACATGTTTTGACTGGGACTTGGTAAGATGAAGTTATCATTTGGTGTTCTTGAACAAGCCATGGTAGAAGGAAAGGATGAACTAGGTTGAAAGGGGTTAAAAATCTGCAAAAGGGGCTGGAGGAGGCTTGGGCGGTCGCCCAAGTGGGCTTGGGCGGTCGCCCAAGATGGCAGGAGGTCCAAATTCCCTTGAAGTCCACTTGGGCGGTCGCCCAAGTGGTTAAGGGCGGTCGCCCAAGAGGGCAGAAACCATAATTTCTTTTGAGGTCCACTTGGGCGGTCGCCCAAGTGTAAGGGCGGTCGCCCAAGACCCTGAACCAGTTTTTCTTAATTTAAACAAGGATCGTTTGGCAAGTTGTTTGGCCACTTAAAAAGGGTGACTCCCACTTAGTAATTGAACTTGAACCTTCATTTAGGTCTTGTATCCTTGTATATGGAATTTGTAGGGTAGGTTTATGATCCCTCATTTCCTTACTTGATGTTATATATATTGTTGTTGATATTGTTTAGTGTATTCATAAATTGTTACACTTGATATTGTTGGGCATGAGTATATATTACCATGTGGCTATTGTTTATCCCTTTTTGTGGATTTTATTCAAGTATCTATTACGTGCTTGATATGTGTGAGTCGGCGGCGTTGGGGTATAACAGAATACGATCAATTATGGAAGTGTGACCTAATGTGATCGGATTATGTTATATCTGTGACCGTCCCCTCCTGTGGCCACAGGTTGGGGTTATAGCGTCTGTATTGAGCCAAAAGCCTTACAGAGTTGCTACTGTCTTATTTGGTTCCCTGAAAAACGGGTCTTTTAAGACGTGAGTATTGCTTAAGCAGCTCACTGTAAATTGGTATTTTATTATACCCAATGTTGTACGACTACTGTTCAGACGGGAAAAGGTAAACCAAGGTAATGGAATGTGTTTATAGCTTTCCCAATGTGTTATGTGTGACTTGTTATATGTTGCATTTATTTGGCATATTGCTGCATCCATAATAGCTTGCTGCGATTTATTCTCACCCCTCTCCCTTTACTGTTTTAGATCCCGAGACAGGAGGACCGCCCAAGTAAGGACGGAAAGGAGTTTGGCTGTGAGCATTTTGGGATATTGTCGGGGTACGTTAGGTTGGCGTAGAAATTATTTTGTCATAATTCCTTTTGGGCGTTTGTAATTATAAACTTTATCTTTCTACGTTAAAAACCAATATCTTTTGTAACTAAACAGTTGATCGTTTTCGAAGTTAGTTATCTCCTCCTCCGATGTGGAGTTGAGTGGAGTTCTTTTAAAATGTTATATTATTAATGTTTATGTTTGAAAGTCAAGGTAAAGTTTTAAAAGTTTAGTGTTTTCGGGTTAGTTTGAGGACGCTCCAACTCGGGACACGTGTAGGTTCGGGTCGGGGTCCTCACGGTTGGTATCGAGCTCGGTTAGAATTCTCGGGTAGAGTCTAGCTGAGTGAGAGTGTGTGATAACTGACGTCGAGTGTTTAATGCAGGAGTTTGTTGTTATGGCGGGAAATGATGGTGATCAGAATCTGGGTTTGGGTGGTGTTGGTAATCCGAATGCCGAGATGATGGATATGTTCCGAGGGTTTCTTCAGCATATGGCAACTCAGAATTTGAATCAGGGTAGGCAACAGCAAGAAGGCAGACAAGGGCGGCGTGGTCTAGAGAAGTTCGTGAAGATGTCTCCTCCTAGCTTCAACGGAGATCCGGATCCGACGAAGGCTGAGAGGTGGCTTGAGGCTATGAATAAGATTTTCGCAGCTATGGAGAGTTCGGATGCGGAGAAGGTGAGATGTGCCATTTTCAAGTTGGAGGGACCGGCCGGAGCACTGGTGGCGAGTAGTGAAGGATGGTTGGGACCGGGATTTGACACCGCGAACTTGGGAGAACTTCACCCGCAAGTTCCGAGATCACTTCGTGCCAATGGTTACTAGAGATAAGAAGGAAGGCGAGTTTCGAAAGCTGGAGCAAGGGACCATGACGATAGCGCAGTATTCAGCAAAGTTCACGAGTTGGCCCGATATTGTCCTCATTTGGTGCCGGATGAGGAGAGGCGAGTCTACCGGTTTGTGAAAGGTTTAAGGGTTGAGTTCAGCGGTTGTTGACGCATAACTTCGCCAACTTCAACGGCAGTGAATATGGCGTATCGGATTGAGAATGACATAGAGGAGCATCGTGGTAGAAATGAAGGTGGAAACAGAAATAGGTTCCAAGGTCAAGGTTCGGGACGAGAATAGGGTGCGGCCGAGGACATTTACTCCGGGAGCGAATCGAGGAGGTCATGTGGCGGCTCCGGCAAATCGTGCGACTTCCGGTCAGTTTGGGACAACATGTGGGTTTTGCAAGAAACTAGGGCATTCGGAGGACAAGTGTTGGAGCAAACAAGGAAAGTGTTTGGAGTGTGGGTCGGCAGGCCATTTTAGGAGGAATTGCCCCAAGTTACAGAATAAGCAAGCTTCGGGTACCGGTTTTGGAGGACAAGGTAGTGGTGTGAAGAGAGATGTTGATGGGAAACCTAAGGATAGAGTCCAAGGTCGTGTGTTTGCTTTGGGTCGAGGAGAGGTCGATCCTAATGCCGTCATTAGAGGTATAGTTCATGTCTCAGGAGTTAAGGCCCGCATTCTTATAGATCCCGGGTCTTCCCATTCATTTGTAGCATCTCATTTTTCATTCTCATTGCACATCTTGCCTGAATCTATGCCTTATGTGTTGGAGGTCTCTACTCCTATGGGAGAGAGCCTTGAATCTTCTTTGATATATCGTGGTTGTGATGTGACTATATGTGGGCATGTATTGCCGGTGGATTTGGTCGAGTTACCAATCCGTGATTTTGATGTGATCCTTGGGATGGATTGGTTGAGTCAGTGTCATGCTATGGTAGACTGTCGTAGAAAGCGAGTCTCATTTGCTATGCCTGATATGCCTACTTTTGTATTTGATGCGGATAGATCTATGTTCGGTTTACATGTTATCTCTGCTTTAAAGGCTAGGAAGATGCTATCTAAGGGGTGTACGGGTTACTTGGCTTATGTGGTAGATTCCAATAAGAAGTCTCCGAGTTAGCTCATGTTCCTGTTGTTAATGAATTTAGTGATGTGTTTTCTAGCGAGTACTCTATGCCTCCGGATCGTGAGATAGAGTTTTGTATTGACTTAGTGCCGTCCGCACCTATCTCTAAAGCACCCTATAGAATGGCTCAGGCCGAGTTAAAAGAGTTGAAGGTCCAATTGCAAGAATTGTTAGACCGAGGTTTTATTCGTCTGCTAGTGTGTCTCCGTGGGAGCACCGGTCTTGTTTGTTAGGAAGAAGGATGGTACCTTACGATTGTGCATTGACTATCGTTTGTTGAACCAAGCCACCATTAAGAATAAGTATCCTCTTCCGCATATAGATGATTTGTTTGACCAACTCCAAGGTTCCGTTATCTACTCAAAGCTTGATTTGAGAAGCGGATACCATCGATTGAAGCTTAGGCCGGATGATGTTGCTAAGACAGCTTTTCGAACTAGATATGGTCATTATGAGTTTGTTGTGATGCCGTTTGGGTTAACTAATGCTCCAGCCGTATTTATGGATATGATGAACCGTGTTTTCAAGCCTTATCTTGATAGTTTTGTGGTGGTCTTTATTGATGATATTCTTGTGTATTCTAAGTCCCGGGAAGAGCATGAGAACCATTTGAGGATTGTCTTGTCCGTTCTTCGTGAGAAGCAGTTGTATGCTAAGTTCAGTAAGTGCGAGTTTTGGCTTGAGCAGATTTCTTTCTTGGGGCATGTTGTGTCGAGTTCGGGAATTTCCGTTGATCCTTCAAAGATTGAGGCCGTGGTTAATTGGAAGCAACCTTCGACCGTGGCCAGGAGGTCCGTAGTTTTCTTGGTTTGGCGGGGTATTATCGGAGGTTCATTGAGGGGTTTTCTCGGATTGCGACTCCGATTGACTAGGTTGACTCGGAAAGATGTATCGTTTGTATGGGATTCCAAGTGTGAAGCAAGCTTTGATGAATTGAAGAAGAGATTGACAACGGCTCCTATTCTTACCCTTCCGGATGGTTGTGAGAATTTTGTGATCTATAGTGATGCCTCGAAGGCGGGTTTGGGATGTGTGTTGATGCAAAATGGAAAGGTTATTGCGTATGCCTCTAGGAAGTTATCACCGGCGGAACAGAATTATCCTACTCATGATATGGAATTGGCGGCGATTGTATTTGCGTTGCATAAGTGGAAGCATTATCTTTATGGGGCGAAATTCGAGATTTTCACCGATCATAAGAGTTTGAAGTACTTATTCACCCAAAAGGAGTTGAACAACCGACAAAGGAGATGGCTTGAGTTTTTGAAAGATTTCGATTGTATAATTTCTTATCATCCGGGGAAGGCCAATGTAGTGGCCGATGCGATTAGCCGAAAGGCGTATATGACAGCTTTGAATTCTCGGGAATTGAAGAGTGAAGTAATTATTGCGAATGTTAGAGCCGTTCCGACTTTGTATGGGGATTTGAAGGAAGCTCAACAAGGTGATCCGGAGTTGAAGAAGATTTTAGATCAAGTGCAAGATGGGAAAACCGGGGAGTTTGCTTTGAATAGAGATGGGATTTTAACTTTCCAAGGGAGAATTTGCGTTCCGTCATCGCCGGAAATCAAGAAGCGTGTTTTAGAGGATGGCCATAAGTCCAAGTTTGCGATTCATCCGGGAAGTACCAAAATGTATCAAGACTTGAAGCGTGGGTATTGGTGGAACGGTATGAAGAGGGAAATAGCGGATTATGTTTCTAAGTGTTTGACTTGTCAACAAATCAAGGCCGAGCATCAAAGACCGGCGGGACTACTTCAACCATTGGATATTCCGGAGTGGAAATGGGAAGGGATCTCGATGGATTTTGTTTCGGGTTTACCTCTTACCGCGAAGAAGATGGATGCTATTTGGGTTATTGTGGATAGATTGACGAAGTCGGCTCATTTTCTTCCGGTGTCAACTAAGTTTTCGTTAGAGAAGTTAGCCCAGTTGTATTTGAAGGAGATTGTGAGACTTCACGGGGTTAGGTTAGTATTGTGTCGACGAGAGATCCGAGGTTTACATCTAGATTTTGGAGAGCATTGCATGAAGCATTGGGTTCTAAGTTGTGTTTTAGTACCGCGTTTCATCCTCAAACCGACGGTCGGTCAGAGAACTATTCGAATACTTGAGGATATGTTACGAGCTTGTGTGATGGATTTCCAATTATCTTGGGAGGATCATCTACCGTTAGTCGAGTTTGCTTACAACAACAGTTATCAGTCTAGTATCGAGATGGCTCCGTATGAGGCGTTATATGGTAGGAAGTGTCGATCTCCGATGTGTTGGGACGAGGTTGGTGAAGCGAGACTTTGGGGTCCGGACTTGGTTAGAGATTCTACGGAGAAGATCAAGGTGATTCGGGATAGATTGAAGACGGCTCAGAGTAGACAGAAAAGCTACGCCGACAATAGAAGACGGGATTTATCTTTTCGGGTTGGTGACTTTGTGTTCTTGAAGGTCTCTCCGAGGACGGGGATTAAAAGGTTCGGTAATAAGGGTAAGTTGGCTCCGAGGTTTGTAGGTCCGTTTGAGATTCTAGAGAAGATAGGAGAATTGGCTTACCGGTTAGCGTTGCCTCCGTCTTTTTCTTTACTCCATGATGTCTTCCATGTTTCGATGTTGAGGAAGTATTGTCATGACCCCTCCCATGTTTTGAGCTCTCCTCCCGATGATGTCCAAGCGGACATGTCTTATGTTGAAGAGCCATTAAGAGTCCTAGAATTCCAAGTTAAGGAGTTGAGAACTAAGAGTATTCCGATAGTAAAAGTCCTTTGGAAGAACCACACCGTAGAGGAAGCGACGTGGGAGCTAGAGTCGGAGATGAGGGCGAAATACCCGTGGTTGTTTGAAAATTCAAGTAAGTTTTCTTTAAAATTCGGGTCGAATTTTCTTTAAGGGGGAGTGAGTGTGACGACCCCAACCCTAGGCACTCATTTTAAATAATAAATTATATGCTTTTAATATTTATGTTATCTTTATATGTTCAATTATACCTTTAAATTCTTAAATTGAGATAAATTGAGTGAAAAGTAAAATTAGGATCTTATGAGAATTTGTTGGACATTAAATAAAGAAACTAGGGGAAATAATAAAAAAAAATGGGAAATTATTAAATAGATAAATATTGGAGGAGGTTAAATAAATGAGTAGGATGAATTAATGGGATAAGGATTTATTTTATTTTTAAGTTTAGAATGAAAGCCTTAGTAGATTTCTCATGGGGGGGGCCAATGTTATAACCTCCCTTCCTTCTTGCCAAGTGTCACTCCATCACCTCCTCTTACTCCCTTTTCCCACTTCTCCTTCATTCATGCTAATTCATCCTAGAGAAAGCTTAGAAGAAACCTCCATTGAAGCCCTCCTTCCAAGCTTTGGAATCCAAGACTTTCTTCACCAAAAATCAAGTTTTAGAGCACCATTGAAGTTGAATCACCTAGAGGAACCCATCAAGACCAATCTTTCCTTATAAAATCCAAGTAAGTTGTTATGACTTCCCTTCTTTTAATTGTTCATACTCTCCTTGATGTTCTTCTTGTTCTTGTGATGCTTGGTTCTTGCTTTGGAAATTTTAGGAGAGTTGAATGTTGGGAAAATGGAATTATTGAAGTTAGGGTTCATGGAAGATCTTGTAAAAAGGGTTTGAAATAGGTAGAATGGGTGTAGATAAATGATCTAGGATTACTTGATTTTGAATTTACATGTTTTGACTGGGACTTGGTAAGATGAAGTTATCATTTGGTGTTCTTGAACAAGCCATGGTAGAAGGAAAGGATGAACTAGGTTGAAAGGGGTTAAAAATCTGCAAAAGGGGCTGGAGGAGGCTTGGGCGGTCGCCCAAGTGGGCTTGGGCGGTCGCCCAAGCTGGCAGGAGGTCCAAATTCCCTTGAAGTCCACTTGGGCGGTCGCCCAAGTGGTTAAGGGCGGTCGCCCAAGAGGGCAGAAACCATAATTTCTTTTGAGGTCCACTTGGGCGGTCGCCTAAGTGTAAGGGCGGTCGCCCAAGACCCTGAACCAGTTTTTCTTAATTTAAACAAGGATCGTTTGGCAAGTTGTTTGGCCACTTAAAAAGGGTGACTCCCACTTAGTAATTGAACTTGAACCTTCATTTAGGTCTTGTATCCTTGTATATGGAATTTGTAGGGTAGGTTTATGATCCCTCATTTCCTTACTTGATGTTATATATATTGTTGTTGATATTGTTTAGTGTATTCATAAATTGTTACACTTGATATTGTTGGGCATGAGTATATATTACCATGTGGCTATTGTTTATCCCTTTTTGTGGATTTTATTCAAGTATCTATTACGTGCTTGATATGTGTGAGTCAGCTGACGTTGGGGGTATAACAGAATACGATCAATTATGGAAGTGTGACCTAATGTGATCGGATTATGTTATATACGTGATCCCCTCCCGTGGCCACGGGTTGGGGTTATAGCGTCTGTATTGAGCCAAAAGCCTTACAGCAGTTGCTCTTGTCTTATTTGGTTCCACAAAACGGGTCTTTTAAGACGTGAGTATTGCTTAAGCAGCTCACTGTAAATTGGTATTTTATTATACCCAATGTTGTACGACTACTGTTCAGACGGGAAAAGGTAAACCAAGGTAATGGAATGTGTTTATAGCTTTCCCAATGTGTTATGTGTGACTTGTTATATGTTGCATTTATTTGGCATATTCTTTGCATCCATAATAGCTTGCTTGAGATTTATTCTCACCCCTCTCCCTTTACCGTTTTTAGATCCCGAGACGGGAGGACCGCCCAAGTAAGGACGGAAAGGAGTTTGGCTGTGAGCATTTTGGGATATTGTCGGGGTACGTTAGGTTGGCGTAGAAATTATTTTGTCATAATTCCTTTTGGGCGTTTGTAATTATAAACTTTATCTTTCTACGTTAAAAACCAATATCTTTTGTAACTAAACAGTTGATCGTTTTCGAAGTTAGTTATCTCCTCCTCCGATGTGGAGTTGAGTGGAGTTCTTTTAAAATGTTATATTATTAATGTTTATGTTTGAAAGTCAAGGTAAAGTTTTAAAAGTTTAGTGTTTTCGGGTTAGTTTGAGGACGCTCCAACTCGGGACACGTGTAGGTTCCGGGTCGAGGTCCTCACAAACGGTCAGATCAGAACGAGCGCCGTTTTTCTGTCATCATTACTGTTTTGACGCTTGGTGGTCTTCTTGGAAACCGCTTCAGTGTTTAATTTAGGAAAATCAATTTTGAATTTCCTTTTTCCCTTCCAAATTTGGGAAAATATAAATACCCAAAATCCTTTTTCGATTCGAATTCTTACCGTCTTCAAACTCTTGTTCCTCCTTGGCGATAATTGCGGAGCAACTCCAGGATTTAACCCAAGCTTGCGTCCTTGGCTACGACTCCCCCTTCTGCAATCAATTGAGGTATTTCTCTTGTACTCTTGCTTTAGGGTTTTAATTTTTGCTCTGTTTTCATTTCCGCCATGGCTAGAACCTTCCGTAGTGAACCAGGTGCTTGGTATGGGTACTGTACTGTTAACCGTAGGGTGTACAAGAATGTGAACGGTGAGTGGAGAGAGATGTCTTTGGATGAATGCGCCTCCATTTTGACCAGGTGGGATTTGAATTTCAGTGAGATAGGGTTGCCCAGTGTAGGGGACGTTGAAAATTTAGTGATTGATGACTCAAATATTGTCACTTTTCATCTATTTCACGAACTGCTCGACCATATCACCTTGTTTTATGTTAGGGATGTCCATAAACCCTCCTTCCTTAGAAACAGAATAGTTTTTCCGGGGGAGTCTAGGTCGCCCTTAGGTAGGTCGACTGAATGTGATCATAGGACTGACTCCCCTGCTTCCTCTTTTCATTGTACAGATATGACGACTCGAGGTGGAGCTACAGCTTCAACTTCTTCAAGTCCCCGTATAGTGGATGCATTTGGCTCCTCTGTCGTGCCTGGGAAGAATGAGAGAGGTTATATTCCTCACGGGCCATTGCGTGGAAAGAAGAATCTGCCTTCTAGGTATAGCATGATCTGGGATTTTTGTGAAGTGAGCAAGGAGGACTATAGAGTGACCATCTATACTCGGAAGGATTTTATGAAACAATTTAGGTCGACCTTCACCAAGGATGCCACTAGAGTAGCTTTCTTCTATGGCCAATTCGTAGCCGGCCTCAGGTTGCCCCTTGACCCCTTTATTAAGGAGTTTTTGGAGTGTGCCAATGCCCTACCCCTTCAGCTCGGAGCCAATACCTGTAGGGTTCTAGTATGCTTCGCTATGGTATGTAGATTTTTAGGATATGAACCCTGTATGAGGGTATTTAAGGAATTCTTTTGTATCAAGTACAGTGGGGAGGATTTGAGCATCAGTACCCCTTCTAAACCCAAGTCTCCCAAACTCTTCACGAACCTCCCCAGCAAGCACAGTGGCTGGAACTCGCATGTGGTGGTGGTAGAGAGTAGGTTAGGATGGGAGTTTCCTTTACCCAATGATGAAACAGAAATCATGGATGCGAGAGATTATTGGGAGCCGTTCTGGCACTTTGACCTGTATAAGAAATTATGTCGAATAGCTGACAAAGGGCCCATCAGTTGGGAGAGTCTGCTTACTACCAAGTACAACTTCATCCAGGCTGGAATGATGGCTGGAGAGGGAGAAGTACAACCCTTGGTGCCAGTTGGAAGGGGCACCATTTATCCTGATTGGGTTACCCATGCTTTGGGCAAATTTGGAGATAAATGTCAACGTTGTAAAAAGACTGCCAACTTCTGCAAGGACAATGGGGAGCATTCTGGTGGTAAGATATCCCTGTTCAGCTTTCCTTTATTCGCCCTTTATCTGTTAACTTGCATGTATAGCTTGCTCGTATATAGACCTATCACTCATATATAAAACTTCGTATGTAGAACAATTAGCTTGCCCATGATTAGCTCGTAGCCTGTATGTTGATCTGACAGCATAATGAATTATTTTGTACTGTACGCTCTTCTCTTAGCTCGTCGTTTGTTAAATCGCATATAGGATGTTAAGTCGTACATAACTTTCCTTTATTCGCCCTTTATCTGTTAACTTGCATGTATAGCTTGCTCGTATATAGACCTATCGCTCATATATAGAACTTCGTATGTAGAACAATTAGCTTGCCCATGATTAGCTCGTAGCCTGTATGTTGATCTGACAGCATAATGAATTATTTTGTACTGTACGCTCTTCTCTTAGCTCGTCGTTTGTTAAATCGCATATAGGAAGTTAAGTCGTACATAGTTTGCTCGTACATAGAACTCATGGAGCTGCCAATGCTCGAGCTACAAGCAGAGAGAAGCAGAGAGGAGAACTGGTTTGTTATCCAAGGATAATGTGGGGATGGTGCCCATGGAGGAGATTGAAGAAGATGACCCCCTGCAAAGTGGTACTTAGTCCATGGATGTCAATGAAGGAGGTGACGAGTCCAACAGGTCGGCTAGAGCAAGCCTAAACTCCGACCCAATTCAGGAGGCTAATGTTGCAACCTCCGGAGCTGAGATAGCAGGGGCCAGCCTCTTGAATGTTGTAAATGTAGAAGATGATGATATGGAGATGGATGAAGATGATCGACCTCTGAGTACGAAGAAGAGGTCGCGATCTGAAAAGGGAAAATCAGTTTCTTCAATCCAACTTTCTCCACCCGCTTCTTCTCGCCCCAACCAGGAGTCTCTCAAAGACCAGATGAAGAGATTGAGCGATGTCCCTCCTCTCATAGGAGTCAATAGCCTGAGCCGCCGGTATCCAGACATGAGCTTGGGCCAGGTCGTGGTCAGGAGGGCCATTGATGTCGACCTCCTAGCACATTTTGCTGATAAGGGGATCACCCCTGAAGAATTCTCAGCTCGCTCTGGGATGGTTCATTGCGAGGTAATTTTACACTTTCCCTTTCAGTCTAGTCGCTTGTTCTTTTAATCAATCAACTTGACTTACGAGCTAACACTTCCCTGGCTTCCTTTAAATGTAGAATCTCACCATGGTCGAGCAAGTGAAGAGCTCTTGGAGGGCGTCCATTGAAAGGGAGAGGCAGGCCTTGCATAATTACTCCAAGAAGGCACAGGAGTGGCTGATATGAAGGAAAAGTACAACGACCTGGATAACTCATATGACGCCATGGAGATGGTAAAAAAGAAAGCCCTTGTAGACCTTGAAGCTGCAGAGTCCAAACTCAAGGAGGTGGAGGCGGAAAGAGAGCTGAGAAGAAAGAGCTTGAGAAGACCAAGACGGAGCTGGCAACAGTTTCCAAACTTCTGAAGGAGAAGGACACCTTCTTGGTCGAGCTGCATGAAGAACATCGACTCGAGACTGCTGCTAAAGCTGCTGCTAAAAATGCCGTTGATAAATTCAAAGAGGGAGATGAATATTATAATGCTATTGTCACCAAGGCCCAGGACTTTCTGGAGGTGGGCAAACGTCACATGGCGCATCGGGCCTTAGTAGATCCCACGGCTGAAGTCACCCTCGAGCAACTAGCTCGTTGGTTTTCTGAATCCCAATATGACATGATGGCTCGTGGTGGACACTCAATTGTTCCTTATCTTGAGAATGATTTGGCCTTCATCGCCCAGGAAGATGAAGAGGACGGCTGTGAGAAGTGGGAAGCTCCCCCAATTGTCGAGAGGAATTTTGATGTTGTCTTGCAAGAAATGGAAGATGCCGACACCATGGAAGAAGAACCTGAGCGAGTATATTCAGAGTCGGGTAAACCCTTGGACCCTCTGCAACATGAACCAGTCAATGAAGAGCGGGCTGAAAATGACGATCGAACTGACGCTGGCCAAGATTCTTAGGTCGTTTTTATATTGATGATGTAAAGAACAAGTTCCAAAACAATTTTTTGTTTTTTATTGGCTAACTTATTTGAATGCCTGGGCCCAACTTTTGGGAGGCATGGAACTTCATAATTTCTATTTTGTACAAGTCTTAGCCCGCCTTTGGGAGACTTGTTTATATCTAATCGTAGCTGACTCCATATCCTTGTATGTTCTATGCTTTTGATGTTAGCATGTAGATGTCGAGCTAGATATAATAGAATGAATGAGTCAACTTAAGCCTAGGGTCGACTTGATCTTTATTGAGTTAGTCGACCTCAGAATTGTATAACTTTTCGTGAACGAGATTGACTATGAGTCGAACCTGTCCAAATTATTAAGGCTGACCAAGAGTCGAGCTTATTAGAACGAAGTCGACCAAGAGTCGGACTTGTTAGAACGAAGTCGACTAAGAGTCGGACTCGTTAAATAAACAGAGCTGATTAAGAATCGAGCTTGTTAAAGTTAGGCTGACTAAGAGTCGAGTTTATTAGAACGAAGTCGACCAAGAGTCGGACTTGTTAGAACGAAGTCGACTAAGAGTCGGACTCGTTAAATAAACAGAGCTGATTAAGAATCGAGCTTGTTAAAGTTAGGCTGACTAAGAGTCGAGCTTTGTTAATGGAACGAAGCTGATTAAGAATCGAGCTTGTTAAAACGAAGCTGACTAAGAGTCGAGCTTGTTGGGGTTAGTGTAACACAATGTTTGGTCGAATAAACTGCGCTTTTTATTGAAGTAGGGAAACGTTTACATCAATGGAAAGCTAGAACTATGACAAATTTCAATCTTGAGAATTGCCTTAACCCTGAACTGAGTGATAGATCTAAACTTTAAAAGTAGTACTTGATGAGGTGAGTAGCGTGCCATGGGTGCTTCAACTCTTCGCCATCAGGATGAGCAATAATGTAGGTCCCTTCCTTGACGACTCGAGTAACTATGTAAGGACCTTCCCAGTTGGGAGATAGCTTGTTCTGCTGGGCCCTTCTCCCCGTTGCTTCGATCTTCCTCAACACATAATCTCCCACTTGGAATGATCTTGCTTTCACCTTCTTGTCGTGGTAACTTTTAGTCCGCTGCTTGTAGTTAACCATTCGAAGGTAAGCCGTGTCTCGCTTCTTGTCGACTAAATCCAAGTCGATCAATCTGTTGGTATCATTCTGTTCTTGATCAAAGAAAGTTACTCTAGCAGTAGGAAATCTGAGCTCAGCAGGTGCCATGGCCTCTGATCCATATGTAAGAGCAAATGGGGTTTCCCCAGTAGGCCCCCGAGTGGTTGTGCGAACTGCCCAAAGAGCAAGGGGAAGTTCGTCCAACCAGTTATTGCGTCGACCTACAAGACCCGTCTTGAGTGAGGATAGTACAAGTTTGTTTGTAGCTTCAGCTTGCCCATTTCCTTGGGGATTGGCGACAGAAGTTTCCAATGTTTGATCCCTACTCGATTCATCTCTGCTTCGAAGGTTTGGGAGAATTGTAGGCCATTGTCAGATACTATAGCTCGAGGAAAACCAAATCGACACCAAATGAAATCATGAATGAAGTTGATTGCGTTTTCCTCTGTGATGCGAGCTAACGGCTTGGCCTCTACCCACTTGGTGAAATAATCGATGGCAACGATCACATACTTGCAATTTCCCCGGGCGGGAGGGAAGGGTCCAATCAAGTCGACGCCCCACATATCGAATGGCCAAGTTGCAATCACTGGAGTCTGTTCGGTTGTAGGCACATGAGGTAGGTTGGCAAACCTTTGGCATTGATCACATTGCTGAACAAAGTTATGGGTGTCAGCTCTCATGTGTGGCCAGTAGTACCCCAAAGTAATCAACTTGTCGGCGAGAGTCCTGGCCCCCGGGTGTCCACCACAAATTCCACTATGCACTTCATGTATTAACAGAGCGACCTCTTGAGGGTGAATGCATTTTAACAGTGGTCGAGTGTAGGATCTTCTGAATAGCTCGCCTCCTTGAATAACGTACCTCGGAGCTTTCTTCTTGACAGCTCGAGCTTTCTTCTCGTCATCAGGCAACTCGCCCCTTTCTAGATATGCCTTCATTTCTTCGATCCAGCACTTCTCATAAACCCAATTTCTCGAGGGATCTTCTATACATTGTATTTTGACCCTTTCATAAGCTGGGCTCTCAAGGTAAGAGATGGGCTCTTCATGTGGCTCGTCTGATGTAGCTAACTTTGAGAGTAAGTCAGCTAACTCATTGTCTTCTCGACCAATCCTTTGGATCTCCCAGAATTCTAAGTCTTTTATCAACTCTTTTACCAGGTCGCAGTATTTGATCAGAGTGGAACTAAGTACCTCGTACTCGCCTCTAACCTGGTTGACTATCAGTTGGGAATCACAATAAGCCATGATTTTAGTTGCTCCAAAGCATTTGGCGTACTCTATGGCTGCTACCAGGGCTTCATACTCTGCCTGATTGTTGGATGCATCAAACTTGAACCTTAGTGACTCCTCGTACACGGTTCCAGATTCTGGCTCAATTAAAACAATTCCAGCTCCACTGACATTTTTTGTAGCTGACCCATCCGAGTAGACCTTCCAGCAATCGTCGGGTAGAGTAATGGCGGGCTGGGACTCTGGCTCTTTCCCTTTGGTTTTCTCCTTTTGAGCTCGCTGCTCGCTGTCTTCCTTGGTGAACGTAAGCTCGACCAAGAAATCTGCTAGAGCTTGAGCCTTCAATTCCTTTCGAGGTCGATGCTCGATGTCAAATTCCGTAAGGGCAATTGACCAGTTGAGTAGACGACCTGAACTTTCTGGCTTGTGTAATATTTTTCTCAAGGGTGCATTCGTGAGCACCACGATAGGATGAGCCAAGAAATAAGCTCGCAGCTTCCTTGAAGCTATGACTAAGGCATATGCGACCTTCTCAGCATTGTAGTATCTGCCCTCTACGTCTGACAGGGCCTTGCTGACATAGTAAATTGGCTTTTGATGTCCCTCTTCTTCTCTAACCAAGACTGCTGCAACTGACTTGTCTCCCACAGATAGGTATACGAACAAAGTTTCACCAGTAGTCGGGCTGCTCAATAGTGGAGGAGTGGCAAGGTATTCTTTGAGTTGTTGGAACGACGAATGACATTCGGCCGTCCACTCAAAGTTTTTCGTCCCCCTCAATGATTTAAAGAAGGGGAGAGACCTTTCAGCCGACTTGGCTATAAAGCGACCTAGGGCTGCCACCCTGCCATTAAGTCGCTGCATCTCCTTTACACTGGTTGGCTCCTTCATCTCGACTAGAGCCTTGATCTTCTCTGGGTTAGCTTCTATACCCCTCTGGGACACCATGAATCCAAGGAATTTGCCAGCTGCTACCCCAAAGACACACTTGCTAGGGTTGAGCTTCATGTCGTTTGCTCTCAAGTTGGCGAATGTTTCTTTTAGGTCGACCACGTGACGTCCGGTCTTAGTTTTGATGACCATATCGTCGACGTAGGCCTCCATGTTTCGGCCAATTTGAGAGGCAAAGACCTTGTTCACCATGCGTTGATAAGTTGCTCCCGCATTCTTCAATCCAAATGGCATCATGTTGTAACAGTAGATGCCTCCAGCTGCTTGGAAAGCTGTTTTCACAATGTCATCCTCGTGCATCTTTATCTGGTGGTACCCCGAGTAAGCATCTAGGAAACTGAGAGTAGAGTGGCCAGCAATGGAATCAACAAGTTTGTCGATTCTAGGAAGAGGATAGCTGTCCTTCGGGCAGACAAGGTTTAGAGTGGTGAAGTCGACGCACATTCTCCATTTGCCATTTGATTTCTTCACCATGACCACGTTGGCCAACCAGGTTGTATGAGTGGCCTCTTTAATTATACCTGCACTCAAAAGTTTTTGTACCTCAGCTTTAATGGCTTTTTCTTTATCACGAGTAAAACTTCTCAATTTCTGGGGTCTGGGCTTTATAGTCGTGTTGACCTCAAGCCTATGAACAGCGACCTCCTCCTTGATTCCCCTCATATCTTCTACTCGCCATGCGAAGACGTCAATACTCTCTTTGAGTAGCTCAATGATTTATGCTCGCTCCTCGCCTGATAGCTGCTTTCCAATTTGAATTTTTTGGTCGGGGTAGGAAGGGTTGGTGATTACTGACTCTAGCTCGTCCACGGCCTCTAGCTCTGGACCATCTCTGAACTGCAGGGTTTCAATGATGATCTCTCTGACCCTTTGTCTCTCCTCGGCCCCCAGGTGTGGAGCTTCTTCTGCTATCATATCATCCAGCTTATCTGCAACCTCGCTGGTGGTGGTGGTGGCCCCCGAGTTATTGTCGATCTGGAGGCATAGGTTGCCTATGAGGACTTGGTCGACCATAACTACATCTGGATCGACCGCTGTGGTTTCAGAGTGACGTGTCGACTCAACCATGACATCGTCATTTGAGCGATAGGTCGACTCCTCCACATTGGTGATTGTTGACAGTCGAGTAGTTTTGGTGACTGATTGGGACAGCTTTAAGTATCCATCTGCCGTCTCAATCTCTAGCTCTCTCTTCTTTCTTTCCCGAAGAACATGATCCAGGTAGGCTCGAGCTGTGCCTTGTACGCAGCCTACTCCAGCAGGTGTAGGAAACTTGACTCGTTGGTGGGGGATTGATGCTACCATTCCAAGCGCGACCTGACCAGGAATACCAAGGATAGCAGCATAGTCACTGTTCACATCTATCACAATAAATTGTACCTTGGATACGACCCTGTAAGGGTGCTGGCCTAGGTCGACGTCTAGCTCTATCTGCCCCTTAGCGTCAACTCGATGATTCGTGAAGCCTTCTAACCTGCCATCATACCTCTCAAGCTGCTCGTTGGAAAGACCCATCTCCTGGAAGGTTTTGTAGAACAAAATGTCTTTACTGGCCCCCGTGTCGACCAGGAGTCTGCTCGTCGTACATCCGTCTATGAGACCTGGGATGACGAGAACTTGCTCCCTAGCCGCCATATTAGTTGCCAACTCATGGGGGTAGAAGCTGATCACATCATATCTGACATCTCTCCTTGGAGGCACATGTGGGGCCTTGTTGAGCTGAAAAATTTTATGTTTGATGGCTGTGTTGCTGGCTTGCTCTGTGATGACTCCCAAGTTCAATCTAGGTTGCCTTGGTCCCTGCTGTCCACCTGCTGGTTGCTCGCCCCCACCAGCTTGGAATGGTAGCATCAATCCCCCACCAACGAGTCAAGTTTCCTACACCTGCTGGAGTAGGCTGCGTACAAGGCACAGCTCGAGCCTACCTGGATCATGTTCTTCGGGAAAGAAAGAAGAGAGAGCTAGAGATTGAGACGGCATATGGATACTTAAAGCTGTCCCAATCAGTCACCAAAACTACTCGACTGTCAACAATCACCAATGTGGAGGAGTCGACCTATCGCTCAAATGACGATGTCATGGTTGAGTCGACACGTCACTCTGAAAACACAGCGGTCGATCCAGATGTAGTTATGGTCGACCAAGTCCTCATAGGCAACCTATGCCTCCAGGTCAACAATAACTCGGGGGCCACCACCAGCGAGGTTGCAGATAAGCTGGATGATATGATAGCAGAAGAAGCTCCACACCTGGGGGCCGAGGAGAGACAAGGGTCAGAGAGATCATCATTGAAACCCTGCAGTTCAGAGATGGTCCCGAGCTAGAGGCCGTGGACGAGCTAGAGTCAGTAATCACCAACCCTTCCTACCCCGACCAAAAAATTCAAATTGGAAAGCAGCTATCAGGCGAGGAGCGAGCAGAAATCATTGAGCTACTCAAAGAGAGTAATGACGTCTTCGCATGGCGAGTAGAAGATATGAGGGGAATCAAGGAGGAGGTCGCTGTTGTAAGTACTCCAATTTGAGTTGTTAGTATTTTCGTTAGAAAATTAACGAAAGTTATAACATTCCTAACATTCCTAACTTTTCTAACAAAGCAAGGGCAAAGTGGGCATTGTTATTTAAGGTTAAGCCTACAAAAGAATCTCAAAAAGCAAAAGAATTAAGAAAATCCGAATCTGGTAAGTTGAAAAACATAACCAGTTTGATTTTTTTGAAAAATATTCTTTGTGTCCAAAGCCTGCAGCTGCAATTAATGAACAGTGCACGCTGCAGGAACCCTTCGCGCGGATGGTATTGCAATTTTCAGAGGGCTATAAATTGAGGCCTTCAGTCACAAAAAAGGAGGGAAAAAACATTTTTCACAACTGCACCTTAACGAAAATAGAGAGAAAACAGTGAGAATTCTCTAGAATTGTCACCTTTTTCTCAACTATTCACCCAAAATTACACTCACTCAAACACTCTCATATTCAAGCCTTAAACACTCTTAAATTCAAGCCTAAAACTCAAAACACAAAGAAGATTGGTAAACCCTCCTTCTCCTTACCCTAAACTCCTTCATTCATGCATGCATTTTCAAACTTCAAAATGTAGTTTGTTCATCTTCTTGCCTTAGATCCAAGAAGATCACCATGGAAGTTCATCTCCATGGATGATCTTCTACAAGGACCAACATTATTTTCAAAGTGTTCTTACTTACTTGCAAAGAAAACACATTTTCAAAACCCTAAAAATCATTTTCATACATCAAATCTCTTTTTCAAAGGATAAAATTCCCCTTCCCAAGCAAATGAAGTGCTTAGTCCTAATGTACCCCAAGGATGGTTTGATATAGTTGATTCACCACTAAAATGTCAAGTGATCACTAATCAAAACCTAGGGAAATGGGGACAAGCATGGATGCAAAACCCCCCTTAAAATCATGTTTTTCTTCAAGAAGAAGTTGCTGTCCAGTAGCAATTTTCTAAGACCTCAGTCCATGGTCTAATTTTTTGGACACAGAAGAACTTGGAATTTGGTGTTGACTAAAAAATACTTTTTATAGCCAACATCCAGAGCTTTCCAGAAATATTTTTACTTTATTTTTTGCGTGAGTAAAACTCCCTTTTTTTAAATTTTCTTTTAAAGGTCAGTTCATCAGTCTCTGGAAATCCAGATTTCACATCTGAGATTTCCAGAAAGTTTTGGTCCCTCAAATCATCTCCAAGATGAAAAGTTCTTTTACATAAACCTTATTTAAGGTGTTTTGAACATTTTTCATTCTCGGACTTTTCCCAGATTCTGGAGTTTTCAAGCACTAAAGTCCATTTCAAAATCAAGTGTCCACTGCCTTTTTCATTCTGGCAGAAATGGTTTTCAACTTCCAAAAATCTTTTGAGTACCAAATCTCAACCCAAAAATTACACCAAAAATCATGGGATCTGTCCAAAGTCTTATAAAGAATTCCCAATTTTTGGTTTCCTCAGTTTCAACTTATTTTGGCCAAAGTAACACACACACACACACACAAATGGTTTTTAGCTTGGAAGACTCGTTTTACGAGGCGTTCCGGGTGAACGCTAACGTTCTTCCCGGCGCGTAACGTGACCTCCGAACTCGAATCTCTCGATTTTGGGCATTTTTCAAAGTTTTGGCCCTTAAAACAAAAATGGCGTGGCGACTCCGGTTTTTTCGATTGGTTTTCAAAGAAACGAAAAATTCAAAGTCCTTTCGAAAAATTGGCACATCATCACAGCTGTTCATAGGCTTGAGGTCAACCCGACTATAAAGCCCAGACCCCAGAAATTGAGAAGTTTTGCTCGTGATAAAGAAGAAGCCATTAAAGCTGAGGTACAAAAACTTTTGAGTGCAGGTATAATTAAAGAGGCCACTCATACAACCTGGTTGGCCAACGTGGTCATGGTGAAGAAATCAAATGGCAAATGGAGAATGTGCGTCGACTTCACCACTCTAAACCTTGTCTGCCCGAAGGACAGCTATCCTCTTCCTAGAATCGACAAACTTGTTGATTCCATTGCTGGCCACTCTACTCTCAGCTTCCTAGATGCTTACTCGGGGTACCACCAGATAAAGATGCACGAGGATGACATTGTGAAAACATCTTTCCAAGCAGCTGTAGGCATCTACTGTTACAACATGATGCCATTTGGACTGAAGAATGCGGGAGCAACTTATCAACGCATGGTGAACAAGGTCTTTGCCTCTCAAATTGGCCGAAACATGGAGGCCTACGTCGACGATATGGTCATCAAAACTAAGACCGGACGTCACGTGGTCGACCTAAAAGAAACATTCGCCAACTTGAGAGCAAACGACATGAAGCTCAACCCTAGCAAGTGTGTCTTTGGGGTAGCAGCTGGCAAATTCCTTGGATTCATGGTGTCCCAGAGGGGTATAGAAGCTAACCCAGAGAAGATCAAGGCTTTAGTCGATATGAAGGAGCCAACCAGTGTAAAGGAGATGCAGCGACTTAATGGCAGGGTGGCAGCCCTAGGTCGCTTTATAGCCAAGTCGGCTGAAAGGTCTCTCCCCTTCTTTAAATCATTGAGGGGGACGAAAAACTTTGAGTGGACGGCCGAATGTCATTCGTCGTTCCAACAACTCAAAGAATACCTTGCCACTCCTCCACTATTGAGCAGCCCGACTACTGGTGAAACTTTGTTCGTATACCTATCTGTGGGAGACAAGTCAGTTGCAGCAGTCTTGGTTAGAGAAGAAGAGGGACATCAAAAGCCAGTTTACTATGTCAGCAAGGCCCTGTCAGACGTAGAGGGCAGATACTACAATGCTGAGAAGGTCGCATATGCCTTAGTCGTAGCTTCAAGGAAGCTGCGAGCTTATTTCTTGGCTCATCCTATCGTGGTGCTCACGAATGCACCCTTGAGAAAAATATTACACAAGCCAGAAAGTTCAGGTCGTCTACTCAACTGGTCAATTGCCCTCACGGAATTTGACATCGAGTATCGACCTCGAAAGGCATTGAAGGCTCAAGCTCTAGCAGATTTCTTGGTCGAGCTTACGTTCACCAAGGAAGACAGCGAGCAGCGAGCTCAAAAGGAGAAAACCAAAGGGAAAGAGCCAGAGTCCCAGCCCGCCATTACTACTGCAGACGATTGCTTTGGAAGGTCTACTCGGATGGGTCGGCTACAAAAATGTCGGTGGAGCTAGAATTGTTTTAATTGAGCCGAGAATGCGGAACCATGTACGAGGAGTCACTAAGGTTCAAGTTTGATGCATCCAACAATCAGGCAGAGTATGAAGCCCTGGTAGCAGCCATAGAGTACGCCAAATGCTTTGGAGCAACTAAAATCATGGCTTATTGTGATTCCCAACTGAT
Source organism: Adenophora triphylla var. japonica (assembly GCA_022495995.1). Classification (NCBI taxonomy): domain Eukaryota; kingdom Viridiplantae; phylum Streptophyta; class Magnoliopsida; order Asterales; family Campanulaceae; genus Adenophora; species Adenophora triphylla. The sequence continues at coordinate 128,782 of JAFEMH010000955.1, forward strand.
AGTCAACCAAGTTAGAGGCGAGTACGAGGTACTTAGTTCCACTCTGATCAAATCTTTGCGACACAGTAAAAGAGTTGATAAAAGACTTAGAATTCAGGAGATCCAAAGGATTGGTCGAGAAGACAATGAGTTAGGCCGACTTACTCTCAAAGTTAGCTACATCAGACGAGCCACATGAAGAGCCCATCTCTTACCTTGAGAGCCCAGCTTATGAAAGGGTCAAAATACAATGTATAGAAGATCCCTCGAGAAATTGGGTTTATGAGAAGTGCTGGATCGAGGAAATGAAGGCATATCTAGAAAGGGGCGAGTTGCCTGATGACGAGAAGAGAGCTCGAGCTGTCAAGAAGAAATCTCCGAGGTACGTTATTCAAGGAGGCGAGCTATTCAGAAGATCCTACACTCGGCCACTGTTAAAATGCATTCACCCTCAAGAGGTCGCTCTGTTAATACATGAAGTGCATAGTGGAATTTGTGGTAGACACCCGGGGGCCAGGACTCTCGCCGACAAGTTGATTACTTTGGGGTACTACTGGCAACACATGAGAGCTGACACCCATAACTTTGTTCAGCAATGTGATCAATGCCAAAGGTTTGCCAACCTACCTCATGTGCCTACAACCGAGCAGGACTCCGGTGATTGCAACTTGGCCATTCGATATGTGGGGCGTCGACTTGATTGGACCCTTCCCTCCCGCCCGGGGAAATTGCAAGTATGTGATCGTTGCCATCGATTATTTCACCAAGTGGGTAGAGGCCAAGCCGTTAGCTCGCATCACAGAGGAAAACGCAATCAACTTCATTCATGATTTCATTTGGTGTCGATTTGGTTTTCCTCGAGCTATAGTATCTGACAATGGCCTACAATTCTCCCAAACCTTCGAAGCAGAGATGAATCGAGTAGGGATCAAACATTGGAAACTTCTGTCGCCAATCCCCAAGGAAATGGGCAAGCTGAAGCTGCAAACAAACTCGTACTATCCTCACTCAAGACGGGTCTTGTAGGTCGACGCAATAACTGGTTGGACGAACTTCCCCTTGCTCTTTGGGCGGTTCGCGCACAACCACTCGGGGGCCTACTGGGGAAACCCCATTTGCTCTTACATATGGATCAGAGGCCATGACACCTGCTGAGCTCAGATTTCCTACTGCTAGAGTAACTTTCTTTGATCAAGAACAGAATGATACCAACAGATTGATCGACTTGGATTTAGTCGACGAGAAGCGAGACACGGCTTACCTTCGAATGGTTAACTACAAGCAGCGGACTAAAAGTTACCACGACAAGAAGGTGAAAGCAAGATCATTCCAAGTGGGAGATTATGTGTTGAGGAAGATCGAAGCAACGGGGAGAAGGGCCCAGCAGAACAAGCTATCTCCCAACTGGGAAGGTCCTTACATAGTTACTCGAGTCGTCAAGGAAGGGACCTACATGATTGCTCATCCTGATGGCGAAGAGTTGAAGCACCCATGGCACGCTACTCACCTCATCAAGTACTACTTTTAAAGTTTAGATCTATCACTCAGTTCAGGGTTAAGGCAATTCTCAAGATTGAAATTTGTCATAGTTCTAGCTTTCCATTGATGTAAACGTTTCCCTACTTCAATAAAAAGCGCAGTTTATTCGACCAAACATTGTGTTACACTAACCCCAACAAGCTCGACTCTTAGTCAGCTTCGTTTTAACAAGCTCGATTCTTAATCAGCTTCGTTCCATTAACAAAGCTCGACTCTTAGTCAGCCTAACTTTAACAAGCTCGATTCTTAATCAGCTCTGTTTATTTAACGAGTCCGACTCTTAGTCGACTTCGTTCTAACAAGTCTGACTCTTGGTCGACTTCATTCTAATAAACTCGACTCTTAGTCAGCCTAACTTTAACAAGCTCGATTCTTAATCAGCTCTGTTTATTTAACGAGTCCGACTCTTAGTCGACTTCGTTCTAACAAGTCCGACTCTTGGTCGACTTCGTTCTAATAAGCTCGACTCTTGGTCAGCCTTAATAATTTGGACAGGTTCGACTCATAGTCAATCTCGTTCACGAAAAGTTATACAAGTCTGAGGTCGACTAACTCAATAAAGATCAAGTCGACCCTAGGCTTAAGTTGACTCATTCATTCTATTATATCTAGCTCGACATCTACATGCTAACATCAAAAGCATAGAACATACAAGGATATGGAGTCAGCTACGATTAGATATAAACAAGTCTCCCAAAGGCGGGCTAAGACTTGTACAAAATAGAAATTATGAAGTTCCATGCCTCCCAAAAGTTGGGCCCAGGCATTCAAATAAGTTAGCCAATAAAAAACAAAAAATTGTTTTGGAACTTGTTCTTTACATCATCAATTTAAAAACGACCTAAGTATCCTGGCCAGCGTCAATTCGATCGTCATTTTCAGCCCGCTCTTCATTGACTGGTTCATGTTGCAGAGGGTCCAAGGGTTTACCCGACTCTGAATATACTCGCTCAGGTTCTTCTTCCATGGTGTCGGCATCTTCCATTTCTTGCAAGACAACATCAAAATTCCTCTCGACAATTGGGGGAGCTTCCCACTTCTCACAACCGTCATCTTCATCTTCCTGGGCGATGAAGGCCAAATCATTCTCAAGATAAGGAACAATTGAGTGTCCACCACGAGCCGTCATGTCATATTGGGATTCAGAAAACCAACGAGCTAGTTGCTCGAGGGTGACTTCAGCAGTCGGATCCACCAAAGCCCGACGCGCCATATGACGTTTACCCGCCTCCAGAAAGTCCTGGGCCTTGGCGACAATAGCATTGTAATACTCATCTCCCTCTTTGAACTGATCAACGGCATCTTTAGCAGCAGCTTTAGCAGCAGTCTGGAGGTCTTCTTGCCATTTCACCCGTTCAAGTCGATGTTCTTCATGCAGCTCGACCAAGAAGGTGTCCTTCTCCTTCAAAATCTTGGAAACTGTTGTCAGCTTCGTCTTAGTCTTCTCAAGCTCTTTCTTCTCAGTATCCCTTTTCGCCTCCACTTCCTTGAGCTTGGACTCTGCAGCTTCAAGATCTGCCAGGGCTTTCTTCTTCACCATCTCCAAGGCCTCATATGAGTTATCCAGGTCGTTGTACTTTTCCTTCATATCAGCCAACTCCTGTGCCTTCTTGGAGTAATCATACAAGGCCTGCCTCTCCCTCTCAATGGAGGCCCTCCAAGAGCTTTTAACTTGCTCGACCATGGTGAGATTCTACATTTAAAGGAAACCAGGAAAGTGTTAGCTCAAAGGTCAAGTTGGTTGATTAGAAGAACAAGCGACTAGACAGAAAGGGAAAGTAAAAAATTACCTCGCTATGCACCATCCCAGAGCGAGCTGAGAATTCTTCAGGGGAGATTCCCTTATCAGCAAAATGGGCTAGGAGGTCGACATCAATGGCCCTCCTGACCACGACCTGGCCCAAGCTCATATCTGGATAGCGGCGGCTCAAGCTGTTGACTCCTATGAGAGGAGGGACATCGCTCAATCTCTTCATCTGGTCCTCTAGAGACTCTTGGTTGGGGCGAGAAGAAGCTGGTGGAGGAAGTTGGCTTGAAGAAACTGACTTCCCCTTCTCAGATCGAGACCTTTTCTTCGTACTCAAGGGTTGATCATCATCATCCACCTCCATCTCATCATCCTCAACATTTACAACATTCAAGGGGCTGGCCCCTGCTATCTCAGCCCCAGAGGTCTCCACATTGGCATCCTGAATTGGGTCGGAGCTCAGGCTTGCTCTAGCCGACCTGTTGGACTCGTCACCTCCTTCATTGACATCCATGGACTGAGTACCACTTTAGGGGGTCATCTTCTTCAATCTCCTCCATGGGCACCATCCCCACATTATCCTTGGACAACAAACCAGTTCTCCTCTCTGCTTCTCTCTGCCTGTTAGCTCGAGCATTGGCAGCTCCATGAGCCTTCTTTGCTTTCTTCTTGTCAGAAACGCCAACAATGCGTCCCATATTTGCTTCTTGTTCGGGAGTTAAAACTGCAACAAAGCCAAAATAGCAAAGAGTTAGATCGACATACGAAAGTTCTACATACGAGCATAAGTTCTATGTACGAGCAAACTATGTACGACTTAACATCCTATATGCGATTTAACAAACGATGAGCTAAGAGAAGAGCATACAGTACAAAATAATTCATTATGCTGTCAGATCAACATACAGGCTACGAGCTAATCATGGGCGAGCTAATTGTTCTACATACGAAGTTCTATATATGAGCGATAGGTCTATATACGAGCAAGCTATACATGCAAGTTTACAGATAAAGGGCGAATAAAGAAAAGTTGAACAGGGATATCTTACCACCAGCATGCTCCCCATTGTCCTTGCAGAAGTTGGCAGTCTTTTTACAACGTTGACATTTATCTCCAAATTTGCCCAAAGCATGGGTAACCCAATCAGGATAAATGGTGCCCCTTCCAACTGGCACCAAGGGTTGTACTTCTCCCTCTCCAGCCATCATTCCAGCCTGGATGAAGTTGTACTTGGTAGTAAGCAGACTCTCCCAACTGATGGGCCCTTTGTCAGCTATTCGACACAATTTCTTATACAGGTCAAAGTGCCAGAACGGCTCCCAATAATCCCTCTCATCCATGGTTTCTGTTTCATCATTGGGTAAAGGAAACTCCCATCCTAACCTACTCTCTACCACCACCACATGCGAGTTCCAGCCACTGTGCTTGCTGGGGAGGTTCGTGAAGAGTTTGGGAGATTTGGGTTTAGAAGGGGTACTGATGCTCAGATCCTCCCCACTATACTTGATACAAAAGAATTCCTTGAATACCCTCATACAGGGTTCATATCCTAAAAATCTACATACCATAGCGAAGCATACTAGAACCCTACAGGTATTGGCTCCGAGCTGAAGGGGTAGGGCATTGGCACACTCCAAAAATTCGTTAATAAAGGGGTCAAGGGGCAACCTGAGGCCGGCTACGAATTGGCCATAGAAGAAAGCTACTCTAGTGGCATCCTTGGTGAAGGTCGACCTAAATTGTTTCATAAAATCCTTCTGAGTATAGATGGTCACTCTATAGTCCTCCTTGCTCACTTCACAAAAATCCCAGATCATGCTATACCTAGAAGGCAAATTCTTCTTTCCACGCAACGGCCCGTGAGGAATATAACCTCTCTCATTCTTCCCAGGCACGACAGAGGAGCCAAATGCATCCACTATACGGGGACTTGAAGAAGTTAAAGTTGTAGCTCCACCTCGAGTCGTCATATCTGTACAATAAAAAGAGGAAGCAGGGGAGTCAGTCCTATGATCGCATTCAGTCGACCTACCTAAGGGCGACCTAGACTCCCCCGGAAAACCTATTCTGTTTCTAAGGAAGGAGGGTTTACGGACATCCCTAACATAAAACAAGGTGATATGGTCGAGCAGTTCGTGAAATAGATGAAAAGTGACAATATTTGAGTCATCAATCACTAAATTTTCAACGTCCCCTACACTGGGCAACCCTATCTCACTAAAATTCAAATCCCACCTGGTCAAAATGGAGGCGCATTCATCCAAAGACATCTCTCTCCACTCACCGTTCACATTCTTGTACACCCTACGGTTAACAGTACAGTACCCATACCAAGCACCTGGTTCACTACGGAAGGTTCTAGCCATGGCGGAAACGAAAACGAGCGTAAATTAAAACCCTAAAGCAAGAGTACAAGAGAAATACCTCAATTGATTGCAGAAGGGGAAGTCGTAGCCAAGGACGCAAGCTTGGGTTAAATCCTGGAGTTGCTCCGCAATTATCGCCAAGGAGGAACAAGAGTTTGAAGAGGGTAAGAATTCGAATCGGAAAAGGATTTTGGGTATTTATATTTTCCCAAATTTGGAAGGGAAAAAGGAAATTCAAAATTGATTTTCCTAAATTAAACACTGAAGCGGTTTCCAAGAAGACCACCAAGCGTCAAAACAGTAATGATGACAGAAAAACGGCGCTCGTTCTGATCTGACCGTTCGTCGTCAACGTCCAGGATAATGCCACGTCATCTTGGGTCGACTAAACTTCAGAGCGAGTAGCGACCTGCGAGTAACAACAATTTTCATCGAGATTTCCTTAACTTCCTAGTCGACAAAGTCGACTCGAAAGTTGGGGGCCACTGAACATACCAAAAATGTCGAGTTGGGCCAAGCGGGTAAAATCCCAATCACAGACAACCGTGGCATCCACATTCTTAGTGAAGCCGGCCCAATCACCATAAGGCCCAAGGCCCAGTAACAACATCAGTCGATCTAAGCTCATTATCCGACCTCCAAGGTCCCGACCTAGCTTGATCCGAATCAATGATCCATACTACACTTCGGGTACGAACCATGCTCTACCCGCCAGTCAGGTCGACCATTCCACAAATGGCGACCTCGACCTAATCACCAAGTGTCGACCTAACAGATGTGGACGCACGTGAGTCAAACCTTTCCATAACTGCATCCCTACAAATCAGGGACCGTTACAGGCACGTTCCCCTTACAAGTAACTGTCGCTGGAATCTAGGAGCATACATCGCTCCTCCAAATAAACAACATTCATCACCTATAAATACATCATCACTACCAACAGTAAAAGGTAACTGCAATTTTGCTGTTTGAATATACTTTGTTAAATACATTTTGCTCTCCCATCATCAGATACTTACTCTCACATCCGAGGGTCTAAGCCGGAGACACATCCGGCTAGTCGTGGGTTCTGATTTCAGGTCAAGGAGCCAGGTGATCAGTCCTGCCACGTGGAGGAAGATTGATAAGCACTTTTCTTGCGGCATCAATATATATATATATATATATATATATATATATATATATATATATATATATATATATATATATATATATATATATATATATATATATATATATATATATATATATATATATATATATATATATATATATATATATATATATATATATCAAATATTCGCTTGCCCTTATTTTTACGTAATCCTCCATTCTTTTTCATTTGTGAAGGTGTGACAAAAGAAGACTGTGATTGTGGAAAGCTATTAGTAAAATCATTATTGGTCATCTCTTTAGAATATTCCCCAAAAAGTTTGTATAAGTTTTCTCACAAGTAACATCTTCTCTTGTGTTTCAATAGGATTATTCTCCGTATTTGAATAAAAATACTACAACATTGAAAGCTTCATATGTGGATCAAGAACAGTCCCAAAAGTAAGAACCATACTATAATGAACCCAATATTTGTTAAACTTTTCTTTCATCTTTTTACTCATTTCACTTATTAACTCATCTTCATATGTTTTTTTCTCAATAAACGTTCAATTTTCCAAACTTGCATAAAATATAAGTTAGCCGTAGGATAAGAAGAGCCTGAAATCAAGTTTGTAGTGTTATAAAAAGGCTCAAGAAATTCACATATTTTCTCTCCCTTACTCCACTCATTCATTGAAGGACAATACTTATAATTCCTATCATTCAACTAAAGAATAGTAAAAGCTTTCTTATATTTAATGGCACTATCTAATATCAAGTAAGTTGAATTACAACGAGCAGACACATCTAAGCGCAAACCAACACGTGTGTCAATATTACCAACTTGTCTCTCACATTCGTCAAATCTTTTCATCCTACTCTCAGGTCGAACATACTTAACAGATTCCCTTATCTTATGCAAAGCAACATTGACCACTTTCAAATCTTCTTGAACAATCAAATTTAATATGTGAGCACAACAACGAATATGGAAAAAATCACCGTCACAGAAAAGGCTATTATCCAGAAAACCATGTTGCTCTTTCAAGTTGTCTTGCATATTGTCATTACTAGATGCATTATCTAATGTTAAAGAAAAAACTTTTTTCTCAATTCCCCACTCCTTTAAATACTCAAGCAATGTTTTTGTTATTTCGACTCTTGAATGTGTAGATGGCATATGATCAAAATTAAGAATCTTACTATTCAGTTTCCAATCAACATCAACATAATGAGCAGTAAAACAAATGTAACATTCGCTACTGCATGATGTCCACAAATCAGAAGTTAAACAAATTATATTGGGAGTATCTTCCAAAGCTTTCTTAAGTTTTGCTTTCTCTCTCAAGTATATTGCATTAATGTCTGAAAAAACAGTATTTCTAGAGATACAATTAAATTCAGGATTCAAATACGTCACAAAACTCGAACCCATCATACTCAACAAAAGAAAATGGCAAATTGTGCTTAATTATTGACTGTGCTAATAGGTCGCATGCAATCTTTTGGTCAAGTTTTCTTGTTTTAACATTCCCCTCATGATCGATAACCATTTGACATATATCATAATACTTCAACTTGGGACATTTTTGAAGATGACGCTTGCATTGTAAAATCCCATATTGTTTCCCACCACACGTATACACTTGTTTACACCCTTTACATACGGCTCTTGTAATTCCATTTGTGTGATTATAGTGTTTGTCAAAGTAATTTCACACATCATAAAATTCTTTACCTGTTTTACCCGACATAACCTTAGGCTTAGGCTGCTCACTAGCTTCAGTAATTTCCACGTCCTCAAATTCATTGTCATCCACATTAGTACTTCGTTTAACCGAGCTAGATGCCATTTCTGATATAAACAAAACAAAACAAAACACACAAGACGAAAATATAGCAATGAACCTACAGTTTCAACAAAAAGATATTTTCTTATCATAAATGCTAAAAATCCATCAATAACAAAACATAGAATCATTTTTCAGAACAATGCGACACATCTTGTTACAAAGCCAAATCACCAGTTAGATATACTCTGTAATGGGTTTGATTTATGTGAATGCATAGGGAGGAGGTAAGAGTACTCAAACAAGCATACATATCTCGCTTCTCTTAATAATTAAAAAGCAAAAAAAAAATCAAAATGAAAATGAAAAAGCACATTCATCATAATGGCAACAAAAAGTTGTGGCGTTCAAAATTTCACCGAGAGCAAGCCATCGCCTATACATCTGTCACATCAAGAATTTAAAACAAGATCACATACCTGCAAGTGTGTCATCGACGACGGCGTTTGATCGAGAGAGGGAAAGAGATTAGAGAGCGAGAGCGAGGGCGAGGAGGGCGACGACGTTTGAACTGGAACTGAAGTGAAAAGAGGGATTAGAAAACCCTAGAATAGAAAAGGGAACGTCAACGACAAAACGGGATAAGAAAAAAAAATGAAAATTCGACGTCGTCGTTTTGAGAGGGCGCTTAAAAAAAGGTTGGGTTGGCCCGCCCCGCCATGCCCCAAACCCGTTTGGCCCGCTCCCGTATGGGCCAGCCCGAATTGGCCCACTTTAATTTGGTTTAATAGTTTTAAAGCACAACACACCCCTATTGCATAGCGGGGCGGGCTGACCCGACGGGCTCAACCCAAATTGACGGCTCTACATGCACATGGACAATTTGTTAAATTTCTAACATTCTTAGAATTTATGGTGCAAAATAGAATAATTTTAATATGATGTACCACTTCGACACAATTTTATAATGAGGTAGTTAGTTTTTAATGAGTGTTAGAAAAAGTGGTCCAATTCAAATCAAATATAAAATACGCATGTGATATTTCATGTTTCGAAAGTACGTACGTGACATTGACTATCTCCGGTTAGTATGCATGACGATTTGGCAATAAACTCGTGATTGATCCGAATGCAATTTTTTTTGGTTTCATTCCTTAAGGCCCTTTGTAAGTACCCAAATTCGGATCGTCAAAATCCGTTAAAAGTTAACCGGAATCCGTTAACTGGCCCTTTCCAGGTTAACCGGAACCCGTTAAACTCCCCATCCTCGAGACAACGAGACATCCCGGGACTGCCCCGTGCATCCCGACATCAAAGTGTACTCAACACACGTTATCACACGTAAAAGTACAACTTTCCTCGAAAAACACACTTTTCAGGACTTTTCGGGGGCGTTTCGGACATTTTTCGGACAGTTATTTAGAAAACGGACAAAATCGAGAATAACGAGACAAAAACCCTAGTCCTGGTGACTTATCGGGACACTTGGCACGCATGCATGGCCTCCCCCATCCCCATCAATCAAATTCAAGGGTGAAAAGACCAAAATGCCCCTGAAACTAAGAGTTAGGCCGTTCGGCCTGTTTTACTTGAAAAGCCAAAATTCTCATCAAGTCCCCCAAATTTCCAAAATACCCAAAAACCTCCCAAATCGAGGATAAGGCCGTCCGGCCTGTTTTGCATTTTCACCCCTATAAATACAAGGGCTGTCATTTGTAAAAAAAAAAAAGAAAAACATTAACCCTCTCTAAAAAAAACCCACGGTTCAAGGCTGTTCTACCCCCTCCCGAGTCCCGTTTTGTCTCGATTTGCATGAAAATCCTGTTTTTCGACCAAACACGAACTAAACAACCTTGAAATACCTTTCAAACACCAAAACCGTATCCCGTATACGTAAACCGAGCCAAAGAGTCAACCCCTAGCCATAGGTAACACTCTCCCTCTCTCTAAAACCCCATTTCACCTCGATTTACGCGTCAAATGCTATTTTCGTTCCGGTTGAAACTCTCAAAATGTAGACGTAATGCCGTCTACGGGGCTCGATACATTTTACCCCTTAATCATCTTCTCTCCCGTAAGAGAAGTAATTTCGGGTTAAAACGGCGTTCCGGCTCCGTTTTTACGTTTATGTCATTTACGGTCCGGATCGTTTGATCCGTTGATTCGTTCTTTACCGTCCGAACCGTTTGGTTCGTGATCGTCATTTACAAAATCCAGATCGTTTGATCCGTCGTACCGTCATTTAATTTCTGTACCTTTACAAATCCGAGTCGTTTGGCTCGTCGATCGCATCTTTATTGTCCGGATCGTTTGATTCCGTTGATACTGCACTTTAAATACTGTCATTTACAAGTCCGAGACGTTTGGTTCGTGATAGTATTTACTTATAAAAGTCCGAGTCACAAAATGACTCGTTGATCGCATATCATTTAATGCCCCTTTTCATGAAATTGGTAACAATGTAATGCCCAGTTCAAAATCGGAGTTCGTCATTCGAACTCCTTTTAAAAAATAACACAAAATCGACGTTTGGCATCCAAACGCTCATTTTCGACTCAAAACCCGACGTTTGACATTCAAACACTCTTTTCATTAAAATCAACGTTTGACATTCAAATTAAAGATTTAAGTTCGTCACTCGGACCCCGTTTTCAAAACAACACAAAATCGACGTTTGGCATCCAAACGCTCATTTTCGACTCAAAACCCGACGTTTGACATTCAAACGCTCTTTTCATTAAAATCAACATTTTACATTCAAACTAAAGATTTCAGTTCGTCATTCGAACCCTCTTTTCAAAACTCAAAATCGACGTTTGTCATTCAAATGCTCGCCTTTTACCACAAATCCACGTTTGTCATTCAAACCAAGATTAAAGATTGTCATTCAAGCTCCTTTTCAAAATGCAGCACACACACACACACAAAATTTCGAGAAAGGTAGAAAGACTCGTCATATGAGGAGTTTCGAGTGATCTCAATATACTTTTCCCGAAACGTAACGTGACCTCCGGACCTAACAATCTCTAGTCCTAAAAGCCTTTTTTTAAGTTTTGGCTACCAATCAAAACGTTCCATTTTTAAAGCCTTTTTTCAAGTTTTGGCTACCAATCAAAACGTCACATTTTCAAAGCCTTTTTTTCAAGTTTTGGCTGCCAATCAAAACGTTCCATTTTCAAAGCCATTTTCAAAGTTTAGACTCATAATACAAAACGGCGTGGCGACTCTCCCTTTCATTTTCCAGGCGAGGTCCCAAGTCCGCGAAATGTCGCTCGCCGCGTCCCCCTGCGCGCGATCCGGGTAATTTCACCCTTTCTTCTCAAACAAAAAGTTATAAAAACCCACTTAATTTATTAAAGTCCACATACACCTAAAGCCCATATCAAAATTCCATATAAACCCAACACCCATTTGATCCAATCAAGTAGACCGCTCAAATTGGCATCTCCGTCCTCTCACCTCCCCAGATCTGTCTGACGCTCTCACCTCATCTCTCTCTGACTCCTTTAGATTTTCAAGCATCCCCTCTCAACCACCGCCTCCTACCCCACATTCACTGTCTTTCCCCTTCTTTGTCACAGTAGCTCAACCTAAGTCGCTGACTTCCGTCTTTTTGAAAGTTGTTATAATGGTGGATGTGTTGCGCAGAGCTGGTGCTCAAGTGACTGTTGCATAGTCGAGTCGGAGATCCGTGTTGAAGCTTTCGGTCTCCTAAACAACGTTTTTCTTAATTAATTGAAAAAGAAACACAAATGTGAAAAATTATGAAAAAAATACTGTTATACCTATGTATAAGAGTTATTTTAGTCTTATACATTTGGGTATAAGAGCGAATAGCTTAATAAAACATGAGATTTTTTTTAATATTTTTAAGAAAAAAGTGAAAAATTGTGAAAAAAATACTCTTATACCTCAAGGTATAAGAGTAATTTTAGTCTTATAAATTTGGGTATAAGAGCGATGAGCATTAATAATGTGTGAGTATGAGTTTATGTGAAATTTTGTATGTCGCCCGGACTTTTATGGGTTTGATATCTCGCCTATGAGCCTTCTATCATATTACAAACAATTGTGTCATTTTATACCCAAATATGTTATTTAGACACAAATTTATTTTATTTTTACCACTGTACTACAAACAATATGAGTCTTTTATCGTATTACAAACAATATTTTCATTTTAACCCAAATTAGTACAAGATTAAAAACTTAATGAAACAAAACTCCACAAAAAGTTGTTTGACATAATAACAACAATACAAAGGTACAATAGTCTTTTATTCTCTTCTCAAGGGAATAATATGTCAATAAAATCACTTTTTTGATGAACAACTAAAAGAAAATGAAAACAACATCAGTCACTTCTCTTGAAGACCTTCTGAATTAACATCAAATTTTTATGCCATCTCAATCTGACCACCTCTTCCTTTACTAGGAACTTCAAGATCATAAGAATTCTCGACCCGGTCCCCTTGTCCCCAAATAGCATAAGCTTCTTCCCCGTGCGCAGCTTCATCGCCAATCTCCATATCTTCTTCAGACATCCTCAACGGCACAATCAGTTGCACAAACAGACAAACCAATGATGTCATGACAACATTTAGTACAACCACGAAAACAATCCCAAGTAGTTGGATTCCCATCTGTCTGAACGCTAGATGGACGTCGTGGCGAGTCCCAGAGTGCAAGCCGTGGAAAAAGCCCATGTACTTCAGTGGCTTTCCATAGAACAATTCACACAAGTGAGGTTCAGAAAAGAGGCCCGTGAGGATTCCTCCGAGAGAGCCTGCAATGGCATGGGTGTGTAGCACTGCCATGGTGTCGTCGACTTTTTGAAGAAGCTCGGATTTTTTATGCACCACCATCATTGTGAACCATGGGATAGAGCCGGAGAGTAGTCCCATGATTATGGCCGAATATCCTTCTACAACACCTATATACATCCAATCACGTCATAAAATGATATTCTAGGTTAGGGAAAAACATTGAAGATAACAGTGCTTCAATGATATTGCTGACGTGGTATCACAAGCCAACAAAAATGGATCTAGGGTTGGTAAAATACAGTAGCCGGAATTTAGACCATTAGATCATGTACAAAGCATAGAATTATCTTTTGACCCCATTCTCCCACCAACAAGTGTGTGCATTTGTTAGAGATGGAATCTAAGCCGTTGAGCAATCCGACTCCTATGAAGTTGGACTGCATAGCCTCAATATTAATAAAAATAACAGATTCTTTAAAAGGTAAACAATCAAATGAAAAGGGTGTCTCGTACCATCGGTATCACTGTTATACTCAATATCTACCTATGATTATGAACATATACATACTATTTTCTTGCTTTAAATCCTTATTATAAATAAATTAACGCCTATTTCGGTCTTGAATCTTGTTTTTTCCGAAAACAACCTTAGTTATCTACAAGCGGATAAGTTATGAGTTTGAGGGGTTTGAGGGAGTAGTACCAGCAGCAGGAGTGATGGCAACTAAGCCAGTGATCATGCCTTGAACTGCACCAATTACAGAAGCTTTTTTGAAAAAGATTACGTCGAGCATTAGCCATGTCAGCAAGCTAGTAGCTGCACAGACATGAGTGTTCAAGACAGCCAAAGAAGCATCAGAACTTGCAGCATAAGGGTCTCCTCCATTGAACCCTGTCCACCCCATCCATAGCAATCCTGCTCCTGCTAACATCAGAATGATATTGTTTGGAGGAAACCTTTCCCTATCTTTGGTCAATCTTGGTCCTACCTGAAAAATCATTTTCAGGTAGTGTTTAGACAAATATATACTCCCTCCGTCCTAATGTTTTGGTTATTAAATCTGAATGAATGTGCGGAGATTAAGGAAAAAGTTGAGTGTTGTGAGAATGAAAAGTAAAGAAGAAGAGATTTTTGTTGTGAATATGACAAGCGGGTCCCATTGACTATTTTGGGTTAGTAACCAAAACATTGGGACGCTCAAAAAGGAAATAAGTAACCAGAACTTTGGGACGAAGGGAGTATATATGTGTACCCAATATGCAGCAGTGAAACCGGCAACGCCAGAGGAAAGATGGATAACATAGCCACCAGAATAGTCAATAATACCCATTGTGGATAACCAACCATTAGTTGACCATATAGTAAATGCACCAACAGTGTAAGAAAATGTTAGCCAAAGAGGAACAAACAACATCCACGCGTAAAAATTCATTCTTCCCAATAATGCCCCTGCAATCAAGATCAAAGTGATAGCTGCAAAAACAAACTGGAAAAACACCATAGTCGCGTTTGGGAAGTATCCCAAGAACGCCTTTTCGAGAAGATACTTTTGTTCAAGGGCGACATTGACTTTTCCCCAAACAGGGATTAGTTGATCACCAAAAGACAGTCTATACCCCCAGCAGACCCAACAAACGAGCACCATAGCAAAGGCGTATAGAGCCATAAAAGCGGAGTTTACTGCCCATTTCTTTTTTACCGCTCCACCATATAAAATAATAAGACCCGGGACACTCTGCATGCCTACTAGAGTTGCTGCAACAAGTTGCCACGCGTTGTCACCTTTGTTCATCCAGTCTGGACTTGCTATGTCAGGCAACAAGTTTGGAGGAAAGGCAAAGGGAGGGGGCGGGGGAGGCCCGGGGGGTGTAAAATAACTCATTTTAACTCCCCTTTGACCTTTTGACTTTACGAAGCAAGAAAGAGAGATGAAGGCAGAGAAAGTGATCTTCAATACCATGATGGCAAGGATTTATATAGTAGTATAAGGCAAGTAATCCTGCAAAAATATCACTTGTATAAGTTAAATATTTTAGAGTTGATTCTCACGACGAGCTGTTAGAACGATGATAGTATCTATATTGGCATTGTTAGCTAGATAGGATAGTATTGTATTGTATTGTTGATGTACATAGTGGCACACATTGTTTTTTAATTTTCTTGATTTGTCATAGGTTATTTCAATAATATTAATTACAAAATAAGCTCATCTGAACTGTAACTTATCAGGTCTTGTAATGTTTCTGCTTGAAACTCCATATGACATTGTCCTGAGGCCCCAACCCATCACCTCCATACACACCAGGCACACACACCAAGTTATTAAAAAAAAAAAAACACTAAATTCAACGGCGCACCTTTCTGAACATATATTCAGAATCTTTTCCTGCTGGCTGTTTCTACTTAGGAATTCCCGAGAGCAAAGCAACCTCCTTTAGGTGTCTGATTGCTAAATATATTAACTTTGTTTGGAAAGACATGTTTGCCTTATGGGAATGAGTTGTGTGTAGCCGTGTAAAATTAGGAATGAATCTTTGTTTTCACGTTCCTATTATTGATAGTAATTTCATAAATGTCTGAAACTGAAATTCTCGTCCACTTATCCTTGACATACATAACAAATATGGGTTTGAACAATACGGTAATCAAATGCCCATTTTCCCACTTCAAGTGTTGAAGTAACCTTGCAAGACCAGAAAAATTTCTCACTTCCTGTTCTTGTTTTAATCTTCTGAAGAAAAGCGCAAAAATATGCACCTTCCAGGTCAGATTTTAAGTTAATGAAATGCCTTTTTGTTAAAAATCATAACCGAAGATTGTTATACTGACAATTCAATCAAATACATCTCAAGTTACTCTTATTTTCTTCCTATGGAAGCATATATCACTATTTTTCTCATGTCATCTGCTGCATATATCAAGCATTGCACTTTCTTGATGAACCACGAGGCACACTGACTAAAAAGTACTACCTCCGTCCCAAAATGTGTCCAAAAAAATATAATTTTTTTGGACTTTCATTTTGGTACGGAGGGAGAAAGTCCATTTTCATATCATTTCAACTTGACCAGATCCTCCTTTACTAGGGACATCAAAATCGTTATAATTAGAGTATCTCGAACTACTCTCAATCCTATCGCCTTGTCCCCAAATAGCATAAGCTTCTTCCCCATGAGCAGCTTCATCTCCAATCTCCATATCCTCTTCTGACATCCTCGAAGGCACAATCAACTGTACGAAAAGACAAACTAAGGTTGTCGTGACAATATTTAGTACTGTCACAAATACTATCCCAATTATCTGAACCCCCATCTGTCTGAGTCCGTGATGGAAGTGTCAAGTGTGTTTTGTCCCAGAAAACAGGCCATGGAAAAAGCCCATATATTATTGTGGCTTACCATAGAACAAAAGGCATAAATGAGGCTCAGAAAAGAGACCAGTTAGGAGTCCTCCGAGACAGCCTGCAATGGCATGAGTATGTAGCACAGCCATGGTGTCATTGACTTTCTGAAGAAGCTCGGAGAAGAGACCCATTATTATTGCAGAATATCCTTGTACAACACCTACATAGAATCCAAATTTCAGTCAAAAGGGTTATTCAAGCTTATATATACTCCATCCCACTCGAAAGGGAACTTTTGGTCAATACATGTGTGGTGTGTGCGTATGTACATACTCCCTCCATCCCTAAACGTTTGTCCCCTTTTCACTTTGAGGGGCATTTTTGAAAACTTGACTTTGATCTAAGCGGTTCTATTAACAACTATTTATACATAAGTACCCTTACTATATTGATTGCACATATACATGTGAAGTTTGTAGCTTCCTTAAAACTTAAAAATGGACACTCATTTAGGGACGGATGGGATATTATTTTCTTGATATTTTTCAGAATTTCGAAAATCAATGGATAAAATATAAGCTTTGACGAATTAGTGTGCATGGAAAATTACCAGCAGCAGTAGTGATGTCAATTAAGCCTGTGATCATTCCTTGAACAACTCCTATAACTGATGCTACCAATAGAAACGGGTATGCAACGGTGGTCCGGCTCAAGGATGAAGGCGGTCGGATATCTGGCTTGACTCGATTTCCTTAATCTGAGAAGAAAGAAAACCATTGGCTCAAAGCCGAGGGGGGGGGCGGGGAGGTTTTCCCCGGCGTGAGGATAAGAACACAGCGATGGAGATGAAGCTATGGAGTATGGAAATTGGCTTGAGTTCAAGTGACTTACCTTCGGCCTTGAGGGAGAAGTCATATTTGTACGAGGGAAAGGTTTGGATTATTATCAATATCAAGGGGACACGTGTTCATACCTCATTGGTGGAGAGTCTTTTGGTCGGGAGAGTGGGGAGGAAATCTCTGTTGGGACAGAGATTATGGGAGCATTCTCTCTACCATGCAGAGGGAGTGGAGTCGTTGGTGGAGATCTTTGTCTGGGGACCACTAAGATGATCGTCATATTCGTAGGGGGACCATTATAGATCATTTGGGGTTATTACACGTGGAGAGGTTGTTGATATTCGTGGGAGGGAACGATCGTCTAAGTCGAGGGAGGATCATGCGCTTAATTGGATGGGAGGAAATTGCATGGGGACATTTCCTTGGAGGCGGTCGGCTAGTGATGACATGGAGCAATGACACTGATTAGGCTCAAGGGGAGAATATAATGGGAGAGATTTAATGAGGACTTATGAGGTGATGGCGGCATGCGGCTTGAAGGGGGTACCGCATCAAGGCGATTTGGGGAGGTCGCGACAAGGAGGAGACCGCTATTTACGGTTTGAGAGGAAAAGGGAGTACGTGGGTGATGGTGTGAAGGGAAGAATGAAATGAGGGACTTATGTGCAAAAGAGTAGTTTGATCAAGGGATAGGGGGACACCGCCATTTAGGTGGTTAGGGGGAGAGGGACAGATGCGGTACGAGGGAGAGGGACAGATGCGGTATGAGGGAGAGGGACATATGCGGTATGAGGGAAGAGGGATAAGGCGGTGTGAGGGAGAAGGGTGAAGGCGGTTTGAGGGGAGAGGGAAGGGATGGCCTTAAGCAGTGTGAGGGGACTGCACCTTGGCGGTTTGGAGGGGACCGCACCCTTGCGATTCGGCTTGCTATCCATGTCTCGATTCGATTTTCTTGGGATTATTTCGGTTTGAGATTGAGCCCAAGGCTTTGGCTCATCAGTAGCCCCCAACTCTACTGGTGTGATTATTTATGGTCACACTTGGAAAGTTAGAAATTTCAATTGCATTATGCGGAGAACACCTGTAATTACTTGATAGATTTGGTGCTTGATGGATACCGAATAAAAAGGTGAACAACCTTAGCATACCGGAAGAGTGGGCGGTATGCTCAATTCTCGTGATTATTGGTTAGCACCGTGGCGTTGTGTCGCAACAGTAATAGATTAATGGAATCTCGGACGATCCACTTGACGGTTTCGAGGTGAGGCAGGCGATAGGCTCGTACCGTACTGTTGGTTGGTGCTCTAAATCTCTAATCGGCTTGGTCTTGAACTATCTTGGATTGATTTCTTGATGAATGCCATGGGGATATTTATGAATTTATGAAATACTCCATCCGTCCCGCTAATATTAGCACACTTTCCTTTTTGGGCGTCCCGTTAATATTCGTACACTCCCAAAAAGGAAACTTTATATTAATAAAATATTCACCCAACCCCACTCATTCTCTCTCCTACATTATTTTAATACTCACAACACCATTATAATTTATTACACCCTCCACTCATTTTCTCTCCACTCATTCTTTTACACTCACAACATTTTATTAAAATATCATATTTCTTAATTCCCGCGCAAACAGTGTTTGTGCTAATATTAGCGGGACGGAGGGAGTATATAAGTCCCAAAAGTGGGATCACCTTATTGACCACTGGACAATGGGAAAGGATGGGTCCCACTTGTCCTTCATTTGCCTAATTTGCCTAGAAGACTCACCCACTCTTTCTCTCTCTCTTTTTACCTTTTTCAAAAATCAAATTTACTTTCTCTCTCACTTTCCTTTCTCTCTCCACTCTCTCTCTCAGAAATCCTGCCGGTCACTTGGAGGTTATTCCGGCGAAATTTTCTTTTGATTTCCGGCTAGAGTTTGACCGATTTTTCTGTGAGATTCCTATACTAATTGCATTTTCGAGCATTGTGGTGGCATTTTCTTTCCGTTTCACCGGTGGATTCATCATTTTCTTGGAGCTTTTTGTTTCTTTGCTTTTTCCGGCCAATTTTCCGTCGGGTTCTTCGATTTTCCAGCGAAATTCAAAATTTCCGGTGAGTTTTTTGGCACCTTTTTCCTTGCAAGTTACACTCTTCATATATCACACATTTCAAGCTTGATTTGCCGATTTCCTTCTCTTTTCGACTACACTTCGATTTCAAGGAATTCAAATATTTAAATCTTGGAATCCGATTTGGTATTGGTTATGCCTTTGTACTAGATGGGTTTTGGTGATGAGTTTTTGACATAGTCTGAGTAGGTGAAGCCGAAAGTGAGATGGAACTTGGGTTGTGATTTCGCCCTTTAACTTGTGGGGAAATCGGCATAGGGGCCGAAATGGGGGATCACATGGCGGTTGGGATTTGTTTTTTTGAAGGACTAGGTAACCGAAATTGGGCTTGAGGGTATGAAATCCTATCTTTAATTTTTGGGTTAGGGCTAGAACCAAATCTTGTCTAGGGAGAGTATCTATGGGCAAAGTGTGTTTTATGGTGGTTGGTATCGATCTACCTTAGAGGGATGAGAAAGAATACCGGCGGAGGAGTTTAGGACGAATTAGAGGAGAATGGGACTTTGAAAGAAACTATAGACTTGGTAGAAATAAAGGATCCTCCTTTTTTACCTCATGGCCATGAAATGCATTATTCTTATACTAAAAAACAACTTGCCGAACATATTAGTGAATTTTATTGTTCTCCCTTTGATGGTAGTGACTTTTCTGACACTAGTTATCATGTCGTAGGTGCTCCTGGGCGATCCGGACGGCGGGTAGACTGAGGGCATGGAGGATTTGGAGGATAGCAGTTCTGATCATACCGTAACGGGGGAGGAGGTTCAGAGCCGATCGATTGAGGTCGATATTGGGGAGAGGGAGCATTCTGAGGTATTGCATAATACTTCTGAGGTTAGTACCTCTAAGATAGATTTTGGTGTACCTGTGGGGGAGGAGTGGTATACTAAGTATGATGTGAATCCCCAGGATTATCGGGTCTCAGAGCTTGATTCTTCACTTAAGGGGAATACTTGGGAGAAATTGAGGTTGAGGAAGGATGGTGTGGTCTTATTTACATCCCAGTTGGAGTCTGGACTTAGGCTTCCTATAGACCCGTTTATTAGCTTATTCCTTTCTAAGACTAGATTGGCCGTTACTGATATTCACCCTAATGCCATCCGCATCCTGACAAGTTTTATCGTTATTTGTCGAGCTCGTTTGGAGGAGCCTACTATTCCAGTCTTGCGGGAGTTGTTTGATTTCATTGTTCGAAATGGGATTGCGAGTTTCAGGTTTCGTCCTTATAAGGTTCTGACTCCTTTGGATAATAAGATTCATTCTTGGTTGGCTAGTCCTCTTTTGGTAATATCACGTAAGGGTTGGGCACATCGTCCTGCTTATGTGAAGGATAAGATAGCCCCTAGGTTTGAGGGTGAGAGGCAGCCAAGTCTTGAGGGGGTTGATGCTTCTTTGTTCAGGGAGATTGTTGGTTTGTTGGGGGGTGAGGATTCCCCGTCTGCTTTTTCATGGCGTCGTATTTTGGAGGATTCCGTTTTATTGAGACAGACAGGGATTCTTAGGAGAGCGGTGGAGGGGGTTGAACCCTTAGTAGAGATTAAGTGGCCCAAAACTTATCATGGATGGGAGGTTCATTCGGGTTGTTGTTTTCCCGATAAGTGCGAGGTCTGTTCAGGAGATGTGCATTGTCGGGTGGTGGAGATGATGAGTGGTATGTATCATTCATTAGACTTTTTATCCTTATGACTTGTACTCTTTCTTGTGCCACCGTGATAATTATAAACTGATGATTTCGAATTGGTTGAATGCAGTTTTTCATAAGAAGACAACTATGGAGGAGAAGCTGAAATCTTTTGAGACTGCAGATAGGGGAGCTGAGAGGATTGCAGTGGAGAGGCGTAAGGCTTTGCAGCAGTTGAGGAGGAAGCTAACACTTCCTATCGCTGCATCTGGTAGGGAATCTGATGATTTGCCTTCTGCGGAAAGGGGAAAGACAGGGAAGAGACGGGCTCGGGAAGCCGTATCCAAAGGTGAGTTATATTTCTTGTCATATTTGAATGTGGTGAATACAGATACTTTCATGAGATTGATTGTTTTCCTGCTTTCCTATTCTGCAGATGGCTCGGGTACAAGAGATATGGGGGAGAAAGGAGTCAGCCGAAGGGGTTCTGGCCATAGTAAAGTCGTTCGCGGAGTCGAGGTTGAGATGGATAATGCCGGGGCGGCGGTGAAGGCTGACAGCTTAGTCCTTAGTCTCCCCGCTCTCAAGCGGTCTAGGGTGGATGAGAGTATTAGTTTCACCGAAGAGAATAATGCCACTGTGAAGATGGAGCCTATTGATGATATTCAGGGGATGGGAGGAAGCGGCGGTATTACAGATCATGTCGTTGAGTTAGAGCTTCCTTGTAGTGACTTTCCTGTTGGGTCTTCATTTGCGGCTTCTTGGTGTGCTCCTTACTTCAAATTTCCCACTGATGCTACAGGGATGGAGAGGTTAGCGACTGAGTTGGGAACTGTTCCAGAGATGAGAAACTTTGAGCTGGGGGTGCGGGATCCAGTGAAGAGCGCCTTTGGGAAATCTGTTATGAAGCGAGTGACTGATTTCGGGGTTGCTTCTGACCTTGAAAAAGAGGATCCAGAGGATGTTTTCTCTTATATGGGGCAATCCGTGTGTAAGGTACTAGTTCATGGCTTTGGGCTTCCAATTCCAATTTCTTGAGTTCTTTCATTTTCTGTCTATTGACGTTGCCATTGTATCATTTCTTTTGTAGCTTGTGACCGAGGCTCATACCCTGCTGGCTAGTTGGAGGAAAAGCAAGTCAATGGCGGCTGATTTAGAGAGGGTTACGAAGGAGAAGGATGATTTGGGGCTTCGGGTCCTTCGTGAGTCAAATGAGAAGGAAAGGCAACTGCTTCGGTTGGAGAAGAAAAAGGGGGAATTGCAGAAGGCAGAAAATGAGCTACAGAGGGTCAAGGAACAAGTTGGGAAGCTCGAAAAGGATGTTGAAAAAATACCGAGTTTGGAGGCAGATTTGAAGGAGAGGGATGAGAGGATTGCCACACTCTTGAGGGAGAATGCTGAACTGGTGGGGGGTTTAGCCAAGTTGAGTTCTGAGAATGTGGACTTGAAGGGTAAGGTTTCTGATTTATCTGAGAAAATGACTGGTACTGGGAATACAGCTGTTGAGGAGTATAAGTCATCAGTTCAGTTTATTTTTGATGCTGAGACGAGGATGAGCCATCTTACAGAGCGTGGCATTCGGCGTCCTCTACGGGCTGCTGCCGGTGAAGGTAAGGTTGCCATTGCTGATTTGGCTAGGTGGGGTGCCGAGCCCTTGTTTAGTGTTATTGCTCGTGCTGGTCATAAGTATGTGCCTTACAGTGTTGATGAGTTGTCTGACCTTGCTGAGGATGATGATTATAACCTTAGACCGGTTTGGAGTGTTCCTGACGTTATTCTTCCTTCTATTGATGAGATGATGGGAGAACTTGCTCTTGCTCATCAGCAGACTGTGGCTAGAGAGGCCGTTGTCACTCGGGAGGAGAGGAAAGGTAGAGGTTTGTCCTACTTTGATGAGAATGGGGATGAGATTGAGGCTTTTGTTGGAGATGTAGGGGATGATGACTTCGGGTCTATTGAAGGTAGTAAGGAGCATAGGGACGATGAGGTTCAAGGTGGGGAAGATCGTGCTAAATAGTTTAGTTTCTAGGATAATGTTTCATTTGTATGCTATGCCTGGGAGCTGGCGAACCTCCATTTGTTTAGATATGTATGTATGAGCGGTTTGCTCTTAGGCTTTTGCTCGAACATATTGTTATGTTGATGTTGGTTTGCTATAGTCCTTAGACTAATTTTAGCAATGGTAATATGCCTTTTGCTCTTTTAGCTTGTCATCATCATTTTGTATTATCCATCATCTCTTTGATGATATGCTTCTCCCCCAAAAAAATATGGAGTTTCATTCATGTAACTTCATCGTGGAGTTTCCTTAAGTTATATGTGATTTGCAATACTTAGTTAATTTTGGCAAATCACTATTGATAGTCATCATGGCCTTAGCCTTTTGTTGCTATGGTTGATTGAACCAATCTTGGCTAAGCATTTTAAGTATTATGATCACCGGGATCAATTTTCACTAAGGACATGAGCCCTATTTTAAGTCATATCACTACTGACGCCATGGGGTTTTGTTTGATCACCCGATATGCTTGTGGTGTTCCTGCTAGCTACGACCTCCTGGATCAATAGTCGCGAGCACCTTTATTGTGGCCATTCGATACCGGTTTGCTATAATAACTGAGATTAATTTTTGCAAGCGTCTCGATTTTTATTTTCTGGTATCGTTACAAATGTTTTTTTTTTTTCACGATGACATATGAGGATTCATGTTAGCCGACCCCAAATTATTTTGGGGCTAAGGCGTTGTTGTTGTTGTTGTATCGTTACAAATGCTATAACTCACTACAAGAAAAATGACTTTTTGTGATAACATTTTTTGGAAGGGCTAAAATGCGGTCCCAAATACCTGTTTTTGGGAAGGCAGAAATACTCGTGCCAAATACTCTAGTATTTGACACTCTTCTACTCTTGTCCTCTCAAATGTTTAGTAATTGACACTCTTTTCCACTGCCCTCCCAAATATGAGTTTTATTAGGACACTTTAACTTCTACCCGTACCAATTGTTATGATATTATTTTAAAATTTCGCCACAATTTTCCCACGATTGTTTCCCTCCATAATTTTTTAGAAATATGTTTTTTTTAGAAACAAATTCCAATCTCTTTTCTATCACCGAAATTCCCCTAAAACACCCTAACCCAAAGCTGACAAGAAGCCCGCCGAGAAGAAGCCAGCAGCAGAGGAGAAGAAATCTGCCGTCGCAGAGAAGGCACCAGCGGAGAAGAAGGTAAGCAATTTGATGTAAACAAACAGAGGTTAAGAGATTGAACCGAACGAAAACCAACAAGATTCGATAAACAAGAAGACACAACCGTTCTTTTCTTTAATTCGATTCATAATAAAAAACTAAGTTGTTTCAAACTCTAAAACATGTTTAAATACTCCTAAGTAAACCCTAAAAAGGTCTTGCAATGGAAAGGACAAAAATACTCTCCTTAATTAACTTTAAAACAGCAGCAATAAAAACAAACGCAAACATCAGCAACTCTTCAGCAAAGTAAATCCCGTCATTGAGGCGGGCGCCTGGAGGATCCCATGCGAGCGCCTGGACTCCAGTAAGAAACGGCCCTCTTTGATCCTTGTGAGGCGTGCGCCTGGCCTGCCTTCATGCGGCCGCCTGGGTGTCAGTAACCACCGCCTGAATCGTCCCTTGTTGATCTGCCTGGAAATCAGTAGCCATCGCTTGAATCGCCCCTTGAAGACCTGCATCATTCACCCCCCCCTTGAAAAAGACTCGACCACGAGTCGATACCAACAAGACGCTTCAACAGAAACCCCAACTTGCAAAAGTGAACCCAAAGTAATCCTCCCGCCTGACAAACAATTCTCTTTCGATGTGTACCAACTTGCTGCTTGGGCATGCTGTTTCGCTTTGATGTGACATCACCAATAGACCAGTTGAGAAATTGATGACTAACGGGAAAGAAGCCTTACCGGAGTCAAGTTTCTGTCGAAAGTGTGTAGGGTACAAAATAACAGTCACTCCATCATTCTTAAAGGTATAAGTGTTCTTGTATCCATCATGCTTAACCCTCCGATCAAATAACCACGGACGACCAAGCAATAAGTGACACGCAACCATTGACACTACATCACACCATACATCATCCGAGTAACGTTTGCCAATGGAAAATTGCACCAAGCACCGCATGTTTACCTTTAATGCACTCTCCTCGCTCAACCAAGACAACTTGTACGGTTGTGAGTGTTCTTCCGTCTTCAAGCTTAATTTCTCAACCATCTCAGTAGAAACGATGTTTTCACAGCTACCACCATCAACGACTACGTTGCACACTTTCCCCTGGCAGTGCACTTAGTCCGAAAAATATTATGACGAAGCCACTCTTCGTCTTCCACATCAATCACATTCAACACCCGTTGAACCACCAATGCCACTCCTTGATCTGCATACACTTCTTCGGTCTCACCTTCTGAATCATCTGGTGCTTCATCATAAACCGGTGGACCATCCTCCATTGGGACACTCGACCCTTAAATGACCAATCCCTTGACATTTGAAGCACCAGACCGACTTGTTACCCCTTAAAGATTCCTGAATTGCATCAGATTTTACTGCCACCGGTGTTACTGGGACTGTTGGAGTAACCCCCTCAACCTTGCTAGGACTTCCACTACTAGGATTACCAGAAAAATTCTTGTGTTGCCCAATATTCACACTATTCTTTCGCTGCAACTGCTTTTCAACCTTCAAAGCAAGCCTACAAACATCATCATAAGTCCACTATTGCTGCAGGTGGACCACATCTGAAATATCAGTACGCAATCCCCCAAGAAAACGGGCTACTGTTTGCTCGTCCTCTTCTGCAACATCACACTTCATCCACAAACAGTCGAACTCATTGATAAACTCCTCTACAGACATATCCCCTGCCTCAAACTATGATAAGCAATAAAAGAATCCTGTCTATAGTGTTCTGGAAGAAATTTAGCCTTAACAATTTCTTCATCTTATCTCAAGATTGAACCTTGAATTTACCCTCTTTAACCCTTTGTTTCTTAACATGTTCCCACCAAATCGAAGCATGTTTCTTCAATTTGATTGCTACCACTTTCACCTTAGTAGCATCTTTCATAGGTTTTAAATCAAAAATACGTTCAACAGTATTTAACCAATCAATGAACTCGTCAGGATGAGTCTTACCTTCGAATTCCGGAATTTCGATCTTGACACCGATATCCTTCAAAGAGTCTTCCTCATACCTATTCTGATGTCCACGATTTCTGGCAAAGGGATTGACTCCCTCGTGATACTCCTCACCCTCGAAAGAATTG
This sequence comes from Adenophora triphylla var. japonica, assembly GCA_022495995.1. Classification (NCBI taxonomy): domain Eukaryota; kingdom Viridiplantae; phylum Streptophyta; class Magnoliopsida; order Asterales; family Campanulaceae; genus Adenophora; species Adenophora triphylla. The sequence goes on from JAFEMH010000955.1 coordinate 155,282, forward strand.
TCCGAATCAGAACCCATAATCGGCAGTGTCCTCCCACGATTTCTGCGATTCTGAAGTTGGAGTTGAAGTACCTGAACCTGTCTTCTCAGATCGTCTATCTCGATATCGCGTAGATCACGCTCGCGGTGATGATCGTCTTCCGGAGGATCCGCTGCACAGCCCCTTCCACGACCACCTCTTCCTCCACGAACTCCAGGCCCTCGATCGGCCATCAATTCGTCCAGACAACTGATACCAAATGATGTAAACAAACAGAGGTTAAGAGATTGAACCGAACGAAAACCAACAAGATTCGATAAACAAGAAGGCACATCCGTTCTTTTCTTTAATTCAATTCATAATCAAAAACTAAGTTGTTTCAAACTCTAAAACATGTTTAAATACTCCTAAGTAAACCCTAAAAACGTCTTGGAATGGAAAGGACAAAAATACCCTCCTTAATTAACTTTAAAACAGCAGCAATAAAAACAAACGCAAACATCAGCAACTCTTCAGCAAAGTAAATCCCGTCATTGAGGCGGGCGCCTGGAGGACCCCATACGAGCGTCTGGACTCCAGTAAGAAACAGCCCTCTTTGATCCTTGTGAGGCGTGCGCCTGGCCTGCCTTCATGCGGCCGCCTGGGTGTCAGTAACCACCGCCTGAATCGTCCCTTGTTGATCTGCCTGGAAGTCAGTAGCCATCGCTTGAATCGCCCCTTGAAGACCTGCATCACAATTACTTTATAGTACGAACACATTCCACACACACACACTAGATTGCGAGATGGAGAATCGAGAAACTGAGATTTTGTTGGAGAAGTTAGAGGAGTTTGTGATCAAGGATGAGAAACTTAATAAAGAAGAAAGTGTTGACGGGACTGCTTCTTCTTTGCTTTCTGGGTCCCTGTCCATGGCACTTTGTTGTATCCTTTTTTGCTATCAATGCTAAGTTTTTGTATTCTATTTCGTTGTATTCGTTATTGTTTTCATTTTTCGTTGGAAAAGATTGTTTGAACTGAATGCTGATGAACAGATATACAACGTGTGTTTCGGTCTGGGTCGCTCCATCCACAACCTCGTGTAAGCACTTTAATTTGTTTCCCTCCCTTTTTCGTCAAAACTCGTTTTCATGCTGTTCAAAGATATCTATTCAGGTTTTAACCTAAATGTTGGAAGATAGTATTTACATTTTTTATGGAAAGACATGGATCTAGTAAAGTCTAGTAAACATAAAACAGGACACAATGTTCAATACTCTGAAAACTGCCTGCTTTAGCTGTATGATTTATCTTGACTTTGTTGACAAAAAGCATGCAGTCTTTGAAAAGTAGTGTCTTTTCTGGTCTTTCTAGTATGCTTTTATATGCTGAAGATTTATAAAAACATATTGAAGCTTTGCTTATAACTACTTCCTCTGACCCAAAATAATAGTCACATTGACCATTTTTGTTTGTCACAAAAAGATAGTCCGAATTTCAAAATTAATAGTTAAAATCATTGAACTTCCAAATTTGTCCACCAAGAAAGAAGAGGCAGATATAGGGCTAGATGAGAGCCCAAGGAAGAAGAGGGAGAGAGGAGAGGATGAGGGGGGAATAAATGAGTAATAATCAAACCTTATTAAGGGTAGTGATGTCAATGAAAATAGGTTGATATTAAAATGTTTATATAGGCAGATGGGACTATCACTATGGGACGAAGGGAGTATTAGAGTGGACTTCTTTTCAGATGATAATCATTGCCACCATCTTAAAGAATCTAACACTGGCATTGTTTTACCATTGATTGATAGGGCTTACTAAAATGATAGTAGTTCTGAATACAATTTAAACCTCTATGTTTGGTGGCGTAAGTTAGCTTTGTGAACTTCAAATGATGGGGAGTTTCTTGAACTGTGAAGTTAAGTGAAAGTGACATTTCAAAACTAGTGTTGCTTTCATCTTTGGCAGTGGTGATATCTTCAATGAGCAAGTACGAATACATCCTATGCAATTCTTTAGCCGAGCTCTCATCAACCATATCTGAATTGATAGTTTCTAAGGACTTATTGTAATTCATTGGGGCATGTGAAACTTAGTCTCTTCTCAAGTAACTAATTTTAGCCCTGATCAAATCCAATAAAGGTCAGTGGCTTGGACTGTGGCAATTCTATTCTATTGAATTCAGAAGTAATGTTGTAAAGAACATGTGCTAGTCAATTGTCTAGCTGAGTCTTGACACCGAACCACTTCTAAATTGCTTGCAGTTTTGACTCCAAATAGAAACTAGCATAAATAGGATCCTAATCTTGACATGGAATTCTCTCCTTTACTAAGTGGCACGTCCTTGATCGCCTGCAGTCCTTCATTCTGAAACCCAAAATTGACATTTCCTGATCATTAATCGGTCCTTCATTGTCAATAGAACCTCGAAAGCGTGTCATAAATCATTTTCCTTTATATGATATTGGTTAGAGATGCTCATCATTTATCAACGAGATTGATGGGATGTTGATGAAGCTGGTAATAACATATACTACACTTGAGGAGTGAGAGGCTACAAATCTTCGCCATACTGAAATAGACAATGGATATACTCTTTCGACATGAAACTAACTTTTTGCCTCCAAACCTTGTTCGCTCCTGGTTGTAATCTGGTGGTTAAGAAACAGTAGTTGTTGTGTTTTTTTTTTTTTTTTTAAACTAAAAGACATAAATGAAAAGGGTCCACTGTCCAGAATAACAACAAAAAAGCCTCAATGCTACAATGATTTAGGTCCGCCTAACATGAGTTGCCATATAGACTCGTCAATGAAGAGATGAGAAAACAATGACAAAGTAGAGAGATGGTACAAAAAAAATAAAAAAATATGAAAATAAAATAAAATTCAAAAACATACATACACATATAAGTTTACACACACATATATATATATACAAATGTGTGTGTGTATATAGATACACATATACATAAAAATATTACCTGGGTTTCCATATCGTTATAGTAACTTTACTTTTTAACATATGCCCACTTCCTGCAGTTAGCCAAACTTGTGGCCTGCCGGCCATGGATGTCCTGTTTTGATACATTCTTGATGTCAGATCGAAGTGAGGGCATGGGTACATTCTTTGTTTTTCTGTTGTGACATGAATGATCGACGGTGTTATGCCCAAGTAAAATCACTCATCATAGCTATTCTGGAATCTTTGTGGAATAGGCTTTATGTATCTAAGCAATTTTGTGCTATCTTATTGAATTTGCTTCTGTTTTTAATGTTGTTAACTCTTTAATATATATATATATATATATATATATATATATATATATATATATATATATATATATATATATATATATATATATATATATATATATATATATATATACTGTATATATATATTGTAAATCCTGCAATTTTTTTGCTGCGTCATATATTAGTCTTCTAACATCATAGACTGGTGATCTAATTGTTGCAATAAAGTGGGGGTGTCTATGAAGGAATGTTTCACAAATCAATTGTCTCTACCTTTCTTTTGTATCGTAAAGCATATGTACTTGCCTTAAATCTACTTGATGTAAACTGTTGTTCTCAATATATTAAGTTATCATCTTTGATGAAGTCATTGACAAATATTGGCAGATATTGTGCTTGCATGGATCTCCTGATGGACCTGGCCAGTATGTTTTCTATGGATCTTTGGCTGTATCTCTCATTTACTTTCCAGATCACTTATGTTGAAGGTTACTCGTGTGCAGATATGTTGCCATAATAAATGCAATATTCTCGGCTCAGCGATCAATGGTACTGTAATGTTCTGGTTTCACTTATTCCTTTCTGCACTTCTTTGATAATGTGAAAAGTAGTTTGATTGGTTGTTTTGTTACAGATTTATGTTGCTATTAATTTGTTACTCCTTGACTCAGCAATTTATGTGACCGTTTTGACGTACAAAATCTTGTTTGATACATAGCTCCCATAATGAGTGTCCATTTTCAAAATAAAAAGAATTATCCCAAAAAAAGATCCATTGTAAGTGGAGTTACCAAATTAACTTTTGTCAACTATCAAGCAGTAAAGGTGCATACTTGTTTTCTTTTTAATTATTTGATGCCATTGTTTGTGGTAACTGAATAAAATGGTATCAAGTGGTATATACTCTGAAATAAATTTGTAAATATTTTCATTATTTTATCTTTTGACGGAGAGAATCATCCCCTTAATATTTGGATTCCCTAGTATCTAAAGGATCGACTATGTTTGTGGCCAACTATTGGTATCATTTTGATATATCATTGATCTACTTTTTGCTCCAGGTTCCTATTGATTCTTGTGTTATTGGTGCCAAGAATTCTGCTTTCCTGCAGCAGGTACCTCATTTGATAGCTTAGGCAGATACTCAGTGCGACATCTACTAACAATTTGATGAAACTTGTTGTTAATTTTTATTGATATTGTGAGATTTTTTTTGTCTAGGGTAGGCTTCTTACATAGCAGGAGGTGTATATTTGAAACCCCCACAGCTGGATGGGCTGTTTCAATATCTGTCGGGTAAGTCCACCAACTTTGTAGGCCAATATAGTTTCGTACATTCTAAAGTTGCGCTTCTTCTATAAGCAGCATGTGCTTTTCTTATGGAAAGTTATTTACTTATTTTCCTGTTTCTGTTATATTTTAGTTCTAAGTTGGTTTCTGAAGAAAAATAAGGATCCTCAAGGGAAAGAAAATTATTATGAGCATTGCCTTTATTTTCTTAGAATAATTTTGATTTTCGAAAACCCCAGAATAGGATATTACTCCCCTTGTCCCAAAATGAATGACATTTTTTTTTTCAAATTTAGTCTTGGAACAAACCAAATTTCAATTTTTTTTTTTTTTTGGGTCATTCATTTTGAGACAGAGGTAGTAACATATTGCAAATTAAGATCAGCAGATGGGGACCAACCAGTGAAAGGGATTGTGCTCTTAAAAAATCATGGCTATTGGATGTATTAAGTTTTCTACACTCTTGGAGCATCGGCTTCATATAGGGAAATAGGGTATTTTAAAGCTAGGTTAAGGAGTCTGTTGGAGCTTTTTTGCAATGAGCTAGCTGAGAAAATCCATGACAATTATAATCTTTAACACCTGAGAATGATATTTGCCTTTATACTGAAATATTACCTAATACGAAATACTAGCAGATGGGGGAAAAGAATTGGAAGTTTGATTTAGGGCAGGCACGGATTTTCCATGGGCATCTCTTGCTAGAATGATGAGGTAGGGACGGAGAAGCCTTCAACTCCAAGGAAAACCACTTCTAAAGAGAAATCAGCTTCGAAAGAGAAATCTGCTTCGAAAGAGAAATCAGTTTCGAAAGAGAAATTTGCTTCGAAAGAGAAATCAGGTTCGGATTTAACTTGTTTCCTTGTCACTATGCCATATTTTCTGCCTAGTGACATTGAAACGGGGCTTGTTTATAGTTAATTCTACTCTACTTTTTGGAATAGAAGAATCTAAATCGTTTTTACTTTTCTTTCTGCAATGAAGGGAAAAAGATTGTGAAGCGAAAGAGAATCAAAAGAAGATAAGCCAAGAACAAGTGATGATGATCTCAGAACTTCAGTATGTGAGATACTAAAGGAAGTGGACTTCAACGCGGTGAGTATTTGATATCATTGCACATAATAGATTTTGTATACTCCCTCCGTCCCGTTTATAGCTTCACCCTTTTGAGCATGACCCTCAAATTAAGGAAAAAGGTAAGTGGAGAAAGTGTTGTGAGTGTAAAAGTAAAATAGGAGAGAGAATGAGTGGAGGGAATAGTAAATTTGAAAAATGTTGTGAGTATAAAAGTGAAATAGGAGAGAGAATGAGTGGGTGGAACAGTAAAGATTATTTGCCATTTTAGGAAAGGTGAAGCTTTTAATGGGACACCCGTTTTGGCAAAAAGTGAAGCTATCAATGGGACGGAGGGAGTATTTCCTTTCTCCTCAATGACTTCTATTTTTGGTATATAATAGAGGAAGCATCTTTTTCCATTCCTTATGTTTTGTGTGACATATGGGCAAGGGTCATTCTGTTGCTCTGTAGATTGATGCTTAGATGGCATGATACTCCAAGCTAAAGCCATGTCATGTGGCCACTAGATTTCTGGTGTTCTCTGTTGAAAATAAATTCTGAATAGTTAGTTTGTAACCTTTTGACTTTTTAACTGTACAGAAAATAAAGTGATTACTTGAGTTTGAAAGGTTTAGATGGTGGTTGTTATGATCAGTATCATTGTTCCGATAACATTTGACAGGGAACTGCATTGTTTTCTAAAACCACTGACATAGGCTGTTTCTTTTTGTTTATTTTGCAGGCCACTTTTACAGACATTCTGAGGCTACTTGGCATGCTTCTTTTCTTATGCATTTACTTGCCAAATTCATTTCTTGCATTTACTCCCTCCCTTCCAAATGTATAGCCCCATTTCAAATACTACCTCCGTCCCACCTCAATTGATCCACTTTCCTTTTTGGGACGTCCCACCTCAATTGATCCATTCCTTAAATGGAAAGTTTTCCATATATTTATACCCTTATCATCTCCATATATTTACAAAAAAACCATTCATTATACCCACTTTAACTTACTATTCCTCCCACTCATTCTCTCTCCTATTAAATATTTTTCTTTTACATTCTCTCTCCTATTCTCTACCACACATTTAACTTTTACATTCTCTCTTCTCTAATTTCTACCCACTTTAATAATTTTTCTTAAAAACCGTGTCCCACCTCAATGGACCAATTGAGGTGGGACGGAGGGAGTAAAAGACAATAACTGCAGTAGAATTGAATATTACTTTTTGCATATACAGACTAAGTCATGTAGATATATGTTTATGGTTTGAGTTACTTGACATGACATTGTATGAGTATTTTTAAGATAGTTAAATGCAAGTGTTTTTGTTTTAATAATTGTGTATATGGTGATGTCTAGATTGATTACAATATAGCATTTTCTGCCTTATTCTTGTATGTGTGTGTGTCAATGGTATTTGGGAGGAACAAAACCGTCCCAAATAGTTTTTGGAAGGGCAACCGTAGCCGTGTCAAATGTATTTCGAGCAAATTGTGTCAAATGTATTTGGGACGGTGAACAAAAGCGTGACAAATGTATTTGGAAGGGCAGGAAAAACCGTGCCTAATGTATTTGGATGGGCAAATAAAATCGTGCCTAATATATTTGGAAGGGCAAACAAAACCGTCCCAAATACGTATTTGGGACGGGCCATTAAAAATCGTCCCAAATACTCGTAAATAAGACATATCTGCTCAACCGTCACCATTTTCATGCCAAATACTTTTTGGGACGGTTTTGACGGTATTTGGGATTGTTTTTGGCCTTCACAAATATCCTTTTTTCTTGTAGTGACTTCAGGAGTTAATTTTAACAAGTGTGGCAGTGCTATGGTCATGTTTGACCAATCTTGGCAAAGCATTCAGGCCTAGTTATTCCTGGCCTTCGGTTTCCACGAGGAGCCGTTTCGCAAACCACTAGGGTCATTTGGATCGATTTTCGCGGAGTGCGTTGTTTTTAGCTTGTTTGTCTTAGGCCTATATCAGCTGAGATATGTGCGGTATGGACACCTTTGTTAGGATACCACATGGAATAACATGTGTAAAGATTTTGGAGAAAGATCGTAAAAAATATGATGGAGAATATTTTCAAATGGGGAAGGCATCGATTTCATTAAACTTTCATGGAGAGTGGAGAAAATCTACTACAAGTTTAAGTTTTTTGGGGGAAACGTCAAAACATTCTACCGATGCTACATCCTTTAGGGAAAGCAATAAAAACTTACTAAAGAGGTTTACAATGATTTGTAGCCCCTAATGGAAATAACGCTTAAGGTGATCACTGTGCCATGGATTCTTAAGTTCAGTGCCATCCTCTTTCTTCAACAAGTATGTCCCTTCCCTGATCATCCTTGACACTTGGAAGGGTACTCAATTAGGGTCGAGCTTGGCATATCCCGTGCGGAGTCCCGTTGCTTCAATACTCCTGAGCACCCAATCTCCTTCCATAAATGCTCTCTTGTTCACTCTTTTGTCATAATGGTGTTTGACCTTCTGCTTATAATTCACCATCTTCATTCTTGCTTCCATCCTTTTCTCTTCAAGTAGATCCAAATCATTCAAACGACTTTCCTCATTCTTTGCTTCCTCAAAGTGTGAAACCCGATATGAAGGCAATGCCATTTCAACAGGCGCCATTGCTTCTGAGCCGTAAGTAAGTGAGAAGGAGGTTTCCTTCGTGGATCCTTTAGGGGTTGTTCTTAACGACCAAAAGGCTTTGGGGAGCTCATCGACCCATCTTCCTGCCTTTCCTTCAAGATTCTTCTTCAATATGTTAATGAGTTGCTTATTAGCTGCTTCGGCTTGCCCATTCCCTTGAGGCCTTGACACTGAGGACATCCCATGCTTCACATGAAACCTTTCACATTCTGCGGTGAACTTGGCTTGAAACTAAGAGCCATGATCTGAAACTATTGCTCGGGGAAGGCCATATCGACACCAAATATTATCATGCACGAACTTGATCACATTGTCTTCTGAGATTGTGGCCAGTGCCTTTGCTTCTATCCATTTCATAAAATAATCAACCGCCACAACAACATACTGGCATCCTCCTTTGGCTTTGGCAAATGGTCCGATCAAGTCAATCCCCCACATATCAAAAGGCCATGCCGCAACAACTGGGGTTTGCTCCGTGGTGGGCAATCTTGTAACATCAGCATGCCTTTGACACTTATCACATCTCTTCACATAACTATCTGCATCCTTTCGTAGACTAGGCCAATAATACCCATGGAACAAGATCTTGTCTGCCAAGGTTCGGGCTCCGGGATGCCCTCCGCACACTCCTTCGTGCACCTCAAACATAACTTTCTGGGTCATGTTGGCATTCACACATCTGAGCAATGGTCTAGAAAATGATCTCCTGTAGAGCACTCCATCTACCACCATGTATCTTGGTGAAGCCTTTGTTATCACTTTCGCCTTTTCTTTCTTTTCCGGGAGAACATTGCTTTCCGAAAATTCTTTCATCTCCTCGACCCAATCTTTCTCAACTATTTCGATCTCCATTATTCGTGGCTTATCAATTGCTGGTGTCTCCACAAGCTCTATCATCATTCCCGGTCACAAGCCACCGATTTCATCATTCGTTACTTTGGAAAGGAAATCAGCACGAGTGTTGTTTTCTCTATCAATCCGAATAAGCTCCCAAAAATCAAACTGTTTTAACAACTCCTTCGTTGGGGTGGTTTGCCGCATACCTCCCTTGCACCTGATTAACAATCAATTGGGAATCAGAGAGAATTGACACATTTTTCACACCAATATCAAAGGCTAACTCTATGCCGGCGATGAGGGCTTCATATTCTGCCACATTGTTTGAAGTGAGAAATTTGAACTCTAAAGATTTTTCGACAATCTCATCTTCTTGGGGCGATATTAAGAGAATTTTGGCGCCACTTCCTCCTTTGGCAGAAGATTCATCCACATGGAGAACCCAACAATCTTCAGGTTTCGAGACCGCTTGCTCATCTGCCTTGTATTCCTTGACTGGCTCTGGTGGGGGGATAGCGATTTGCCTACTTTGGAGATAGAATGATGTCTCAGCCATGAAATCAATAAGGGCTTGTGCCTTGATCGCTTTCCTTGGAGAATAGGTGATATCAAATTCCGTTAGCTCTATGGACCATGCCAACAACCTTCCAGAGGATTCTGGTTTGTGGAGAATCTTTCTCAATGGTTCATTTGTGAGAACGGTGATGGGATGAGCTGAAAAATATGCTCTCTAACTTTCGGGCGGCGACGACCAGGGCGTATGCTATTTTCTCTGCATTGAAGTAATTTGTCTCAACGCCGGTGAGAGCTTTGAATACATAGTAGACGGGATTTTGATGGCTTCCTTCCTTCTTAACCAAAACAGCGGCTACGGCGAAATCGGATGCCGCTAAGTACACAGTCAACTCTTTGCCTAGTTGGGGAGAATACAACAATGGGGGTTGCCCCAAATACTCCGTCATTTGCTCAAAAGCTTCGCGACATTGTTCATCCCATAAAAAACCCTTGCTTCCCTCGAGGATCTTGAAGAATGGGAGGCACCTTTCGGCGGATCGGGAGATGAAGCGTCCCAAGGCGGTGATTCTTCCATTGAGCCTTTGGACCTCTTTGATCGTTGTTGGAGGTTTCATATCGAGCAAGGCCTGGATCTTCTCTGGGTTGGCCTCTATTCCTCCGCTGTTCACCATGAAGCCAAGAAATTTTCCCGTAGTTACCCCGAAAGTACATTTGCTAGGATTGAGTTTCATGGAGTTCTTTCTTAAATTTTCAAAGGTTTCAGCCAAGTCCTTGATGTGATCGCTATCTTTCGACTTAATCACCATGTCATCAATATACACTTCCACGTTTCTACCAATCTGAGGACCAAACACCTTATTCACCATTTTTGGTATGTTGCCCCTGCGTTCTTTAAGCCAAAATGCATCATCTTATAGCAATAGGTTCCTCCTCCAGCTCGAACGAAAGGCAGTTAATGGCTTGCCCTCCTCAGCAATCTTGATTTGGTGATATCCCGAATACGCATCCACGAAGCTCATTATCTTGTGTCCAGCAATGGAGTCCACCAATATATTAATTTTTGGGAGAGGATAACAATCCTTTGGGCATGCCTTGTTCAAATTGGTGAAATCTATACACATTCTCCATTTTTTATTGGCTTTCAAAACCATCACTACACATGCTAGCCAACTTGGGTACAAAATTTCCTCGATGATACCGGCCTTTAGGAGATTTTGAACTGCCTCCTTCATTGCTTGCTCCTTATCCTATGCTAGATATTGAGCCTTTTGCCTTATCGGGGTGAATTCGGAGCTTACGTTCAATCTATGGACTCCCACTTTATCGTCGATGCCAGTCATGTCTTCCACTTTCCAAGCGAAAACGTCCACACTATACTTCAGGAAATCGATTAGGTCTTGGCAATATTGAGGACTCAACTGCTTGCCGATCTTGATTTTCTGTTCAGGAAAGGCCGAATTGATAACAATTTCCTCTAGCTCCTTCTGAGCTTGTATATCGGGTACATCCCTCATCTGCAAACTGTCAATCACAATGTCTCTCTTCCTTGGAATTTTCTCTTTTCCAATTGCCTCTTCCTTCTTCCTTTCATCATCTTCTTCCTCCGAAGTAACCATTATCTCATTTCCTACTTCATTTGAGAGAGGTTCATCCACATCCTTATTGATTTCAAACACCATTTCAACATCTTGTTCCAAGGACTTGCATGCCGCAATAACTTCATTGTCATCGGAGATTACTTCCACTAGAATTGGCGATTTGGAAATTTGACACTCCCATACCATGGGGTCTTCGTTCTGGTATTCCCAGATCATTGAACCTTCCTTCTCATCCATTTCCAAGTCAGCAATCACTCCAATCGTGCTCATGGAGGAAGTTTGGGAACGACTAAATGTTATTTCACGATCTGGCTCATAGATTGTTATGCTATTCTTGTTCTTCTGCATGGTGATCTTTTTCTTGAGAGCGTCAGCGGGCTCACTCTTCAAGCATCCAATCCCTTTGGGAGTAGGAAACTTTGCCTTTTGATGAGGAACAAAGATCACCATTTCAAAACTCTTCATGAATAGTATGCCTACAATGGCATTATAAGGAGATGCCAGATCTAGGACCATGAAGGTAACCATTTCGGATCTGATCATATCCCCGTCTTCAGCAAAGATTAGGATATCGATGGTGCCTTTGACTCTAACCGCATGGTTTGTGAAACCTTCCAGCATTCCGACGAAAGGTGCAAGGTGAGCTTCAGGGTATCCCATCCCCAGGAAAGCTTCATAATACAAGATATTGCGGGATGATCCCGTATCAACAAGGATTCTTCTAATTTCTCTTTCTGCGGTGTATAACTTAATGATGATGGGCTGATCAGCATGCCCAGGCGACAAAGCCAACTCCCTCCTACTGAAACCGATCATTCTTTCCTCCTCCGGGGGATACGTCGGCACATTGAAAGTGTGATTCAGGCTGTAAATCTGGTTATGGAGTTGGGTAATACTTGGAATTCTTTCATTAATAACGTGAATAACCGTGCGACTTCCTCCTTCCCCTTGGTGCTTTTGTTTGTCTTCCCCCGGTTTGATCCCTTCTAGGAAACCATTTAGAAGCCCGCGGTCAGCTATCCTTTGCAAAGCCTTCTTCAAGTGAAAACAATTTTCGGTGTCATGCCCTGTATCTCTATGAAATTCACAAAACTTGTTCTTGTTACGTCCTCCACTATAACTGGCGCACATTGGTCTGGGGGTTGGAACGTCAACGAGCTTAAGAATTTCGGCTCTGGGCATATTTCCTTGGTGGGCCTGTTTCTATCATAAGGCCTTCTCGTGTTTCTTTCATGTCCTCTGTGAGCTCTGGCTTCATGCTCCACAACTTCAATCCTTTCCTTCCCAACTCTTCTGGAGACCGATCCTCCACCTTGCCCATCAATATCTTCTCCTCCGGCGTAACCCCTGGCACGTTTATACAACTCTTCTGAAGATTTTTGGGGACTCATATTCAATTCGCTTCTGAGGTGAGGAATGGCCAAACCGGCATTGAACAACATAATAATTTCCCCATCATTAATATCTGCTATCTGATCCGCCAAGTGCCTAAACCTTGTGACATAGTTGATAACCGACTCTCCTGACCTTTGCCTAATTTGACACAGCTCCGATTTGGCGATGGGGAAAGCTCCTGATGCACTAAATCGAGTCATGAACTTGGCTTTGAAATCATCATAACTATTAACGGAGTCAGATGGGAGAGCCATGAGCCACTCCAGAGCGTGACCGGTGAGAGTGCTAGCTAGAGCTTTGCATAAGATGGGATCATCCTTTGTGAGTAAGGAAATCTTAACTTCGATTTGCCCAAGGTGGTTGTTTACTTTGGTTGTGCTAGTATAATATGGCAAGGTGGGAACTTGATCTTGGGGTTTGGTGGAGCTTCCTTGATCCATCTTGTGAAAGGTCGGAGGGAAGAGTCTTTTTCTGGCTCATCCTTCTTGGCGGTTTCCACTTGGGCCAATCGTCTCACTATCGCCTTTTCCCATGAACTTTCTCTACGACTTCGCTCCTTTTCTGATGACTTTTTCTTCCCCTTGATTTCCTTGGAGGGGCGGTATGTGGAATCATAAGTTGATCCGGTGTCCTCATCCCGATAGGAGTACTCATCTTCACGCCGTTTCTTCTTCCGATCATCATGATGGGAATGGCCCTTTAATTTCTCCTTGTGCGTAGTTTCCTCTACCAAGCGTTTCTTGGGTGGAACCTTGGAATCATCCTGATTGGGGCGTCAGGTTTTTACATAGGCTACGCTCTCACTCTTGGTTTTGACGGGAGAATGAACGCTGTTCGCGATTTTGTCAATTTCATCGGTGGCGAAGAGCATTTGTGGTTTCCCTAGCTCTTTCAATCGCTCATTGTTCGACAAGATTTTGGCATACATCAAGCTTTGTTGTTGCAAAAGGGATATCTTCTTTTCTCCTTGCTCCAGATCAACATCTCCTTGGGGTCCTTTGGATTGCTCTCCGACGAGTTTCTTGGCATTTCTTGCTTCTTGAGCCTCCTTATGTTTAGCAGCCACAACGAGCCCTTGCTGTCACGACCCTAAACCTAGGCACAATATTGGTCACACGTGAAGCACGTGAGGTTGGGTATGCCTTGCATATCATCCTTGGTTTGTTAGCATTTGAATTGCTTACGTGTTCATTGTGACATGTTTTATGAGTTATGTGATTTAGATGTGTTAAAGTGCTCTTGATCATATAATGCTTAGATAATGGAAATGAAAGAAATGAGTAGTAAAGTTTATAGCGCTTGAAAATGTGAGTTGGAAGTGTTATAAAAGTGTGAGGTGCTTAGGTGTAACCTTGAGCCATTTTGTTGAACTATGTGGTTTTAAATGTTATAACTTGCTTTAATGCTATAATGTTTAATTAAAGGAAGTTGTGTAGTTCCTTGGTAACACTTGATTTGTATGAATTGAAGGTGCTATAAAGTACGAGGAGCTTGAGTGTAGTTTAAAAGCTTAAGGTAGTGTTTTGTTGGAATTCAATCCTTGAGGAGCTAGAGTGAAAATTTCTTTATATATATCCTCTCTTTAGCTTCTTCAAGAAGCTCATTACGTTCCTCAGTGTTCTAAAGGTTTCCTCCAGCCAAGAGAGTTCCCAAACCCTTTGTATATTTCTAAAAATCTTAGAAAATCAGATTTGAAGTGGGTGTCAAGGCTGTTTTCAAACTATTGCTGAGGAAAGTGTTTTGACTAGTTCATCCGAGTATTTCTCTCTTTTCCTTGATAATTCTTGGTAAGTTAGGCTCCGTTTGTTTGGGGGAAAATGTTTTCCGGAAAACATTTTCCCCATTTTCCGGTGTTTGTTTCACACTGGAAAATTGAGAAAATGTTTTACGCTAAACATATTTATCTCATTTTTCGGAAAATATATTCATTTTTCGAAAAACATTTTGCAGGAAATCATTTTCCGGAAAATGTTTTACGCTAAACAAACGGAGCCTTATTCTTTTCCATTAATTGTTCATGGCTTGGTTAATGATGTATTACTGAGTTATGAAGGTGTTTTGTGAAGTTCAACACTTAGCTTTTATGTTTAAGTTGGATACAACTTCAGCTAGGGGTTGGAACTTGGGAACAACACTAAGTTGGTGTTGATTTACATGGCCAAGGGTTGTGTTATGGATTGGAAATTGTTGTACACATGTTATATATGTGTTATAGGGTAGGAAGGGAGTATATTAGAGTTTAAAACCAGGCATATGGACTGTTGGAAACCTGTTTGCAGTGGTTGAAGTAAGGCTGGAACTGAAGTTGTTGTTCTGCTGATGTTCTTGCTGTGAATCTGCAGAATGTGGCTTCAGGTGAGGGGCACGACTCGTGCCCATGAGCACGACTCGTGACCAAGCAGAGGGAGTCGTGGTCACCAGTCGTGGCCTTGGAATCAGTCGTGCAGGGGAGATGCACGACTCGTGCTTCCATGCACGACTCGTGCTCAAAACTGCCTTGAGTGAGCACCTTTGCAAGCTTTTAAACCCAGGTTAATGAGTAGAGATTTAATAACTCTTTAACTATACTTGTAGTACAAGTTTAGTACAACATTGTAGAACTTGGAATAGGCCAAAAAGGTTATGGAAAGAGCTTTAAATATTGATCCAAAGTTGCTTGGAAGGCAGTTTCAGCACTTGTATTATTTCAATCTGCAACTTGGATGCTTTTTCTAGGTCGTGAAAACCTAGGCTAAACAACTCGGATTGGAACACTTTTTGATCCTGTAATTAGTACAACTTTAGTACTATATCATGGAGTTTGAATTGGGCCAAAAAGATATTGATAAGGTCCTTAAATAATGTCTCAAAAATTCTTGAGAGGCGATTATGAAACTTGAACCAAATGTTATAAAACTTGGTTTTTTGAACTTGAACCCTAAAGGGAAGTTGTTCAATGTTGTATTGTGATGGCGTAGGGCTACTTAAATGTTATTGTACACCTACGTGATGACCTATGTAGGGTTATTTGCTCTATAGTGCCTAAAAATGAGTAGGGCATTATTTTCTTGGTTTGAACTAGAGGGATAACACCCTGTTTTTGGTTTCTATGGTATGACATGATTATGTAAGACTTATGCAATATATTTGGTGACATAAGTGCTTACTTGTTCATATTTGATTGTGTACAAAGTGTTCAAATACTTGTTGCACTGTTTCTTGGGTTGAGCATGAGTAGTGAATACCATGTCATCGCATTCTTGTTATTCAATAGTGTTGAAATACATGTGCACTATTGTGATTGATTTAACATGAGTTATAGTTCCATGTTATGTATATTGATGTCCCATAGGGTGGACTTATGTTCAAGTATCTGTTATATGCTTGACTATGATGGTATCAGCTGATCATTGTGGGGGTATATGGGATCCTAACACTTATGAGAAGATATTTCATAAGTTGTTTAGATTGCCTTATACCTGTGACCTCTCCCCCGTCTGTGGCCACGGTGCAGGCGTGCGCGGCTTCGTGTATATGTGCACGAGCACGAATAGCTGATAACTTATATGGATCTCTGTTCGGGGTCATATAAGACGTGAATAAGCACTAGCATTTCACGAGAACGGAGTATCCCTCCCACCGTTGTACTACATATGATTCAGATGGAAAGGTAAGGGAAAGGTAACGGAATGTGTTTACTGTTTCTCAATGTGTTATTGGCAACCTGATTGTGTGTTGCATACTGTATGACTTATTGGTCAGAAGGAAAAGGTAACGTAATGTGTTTACTGTTTTTCAATGTGAGCAACCTGTTTATGTGTTGCATATTGTATGGCATATTGTTGCATACATAATAGCTTGCTGAGATTTTATCTCACCCCTTCTCCCTTTATTGTTTTAGATCCCGTTGAGACAGGTGAACCGGACCAGTGAGGCCGGGGGAAGAGTTTGGACTCCTTTTGGGTTGTCAGGGTATGAGATATTTTGGGAGTTGGGGTTGGACTTTGGTTGTTATTCTTTTGGGGAAATGTATTGTATATAAGTTTTACAACATATTTCAGTTGTGTCGTGTTGTAAGTAACTTAAACTTGGTTTGGTTTTGGTTGGCTTGTGTATAGCCTTTTCCGTTGTATAGTTGTTAACAGGTTGTGTTTGATTAAAACAGGTTTATATATTGCCTCCGTATAGAGAGGTTATTTTGAAATGGTTTTAAAACCGTGTTGTTTACTTTTCAAGTTAAATGAAAGAAAAGTTTTTTTTTGAAATGGTATATTTTGGGACCCTCCATCCTGGGACACGGTTTATAGGTCCGGGAGTTGGGAGGCGCCCACAGTTGGTATTAGAGCTTTGGCTAGAGTCAAGGGTAGATGTCTAGTCTAAGGGAGAGTGTGTGATATCTGACGCCGAGTGTTTCTTGCAGGGATCAGTGTAATGGCTGGGATTGGTGGTGACCAGCAAGGAAATATTGGTGATCTGGGGGCTGGGGGAGGTCCTAATGCTGAGATGATGGCAATGTTTCAGACTTTCCTCCAGACTATGGTAGCTCAGGGTAGAGCACAGCAGCAACCTGAGGTAAGGCCAACACAGGGCCTAGAAAAGTTTATCAAATTGTCTCCACCAAGCTTCAACGGAGATCCAGATCCGCAGATAGTTGAGAGATGGTTGGAGGCTATGACCAAAATCTTTATTGCAATGGAGAGCACAGATGAAGAAAAGGTCAGATGTGCAGTGTTTAAGCTAGAGGGTCCAGCTGAACATTGGTGGCAGATCCTGAAAGAAAGCTGGGAGCGGGATCATACGCCCCAGACTTGGGACAACTTTGTTGGGAAATTCAAGGAACACTTCATTCCCGTGATCACTAAAGACAAGAAGGAGGTAGAATTCCTGAAACTTGAGCAGGGGGCATTGACAGTAGCTCAGTACTCAGCTAAATTTACAGAATTGGCAAGGTATTGTTCCCATCTTGTGCCAGATGAAAGCAGGAGGGTTTACAGGTTTGTTAAAGGATTGAGGTTGGAATTCAGGAAATAGTTGCTGACTCATGATTTTCCTACCTATCAGGCGGCAGTTAATATGGTCTACAGAATTGAGAATGACATTGATGAACATAAGAGTAAATCAGAGGCAAGTGGAAGCAAGGCTAAGTCTCAAGGCCAGAGTTTAGGACAAGGCAAGAGTCAGACTAAAGCTTTAGTTTCTGGAGTAGCTAAGGGAGGTACAGTTACCGTTTCAACAAGGCCTGTATCCCGTCAATTTGGTACTGTTTGCAACTTTTGTAAAAGGATTAGGCATTCAGAAGACAACTGTTGGAGGAAGCAGGGTAAGTGTCTGAACTGTGGTGAAATGGGGCATTTCAAGAAGGATTGTCCTAAATTCAAAAAGGGGCAAGCTCCGGGCGGTAAACAGCAAGGTGATCAGCCCAGAGGTGGTGTGAAAAGAGATGTAGAGGGAAAACCAAAAGATAAAGTGCAAGGCAGAGTGTTTGCCTTAGGCCGAGGTGAGGTAGATCCTATGGCAGTGATTAGAGGTATTGTCCCTGTCTCAGGGGTCAGGGCTCGTGTTCTTATCGACCCTCGATCGTCTCATTCATATGTGGCATCTCATTTTGCATTTACATTACATAAGTTGCCTATGTTATTACCTTATGTGCTAGACGTTTCTACTCCTGTGGGAGAGCACCTCAAATCCTCTCTGATATATCATGGCTGTGAGGTCATTATTTGTGGGCATGTATTGCCAGTGGATTTGGTCGAGTTACCAATCCGAGATTTTGATGTTATTTTAGGCATGGACTGGTTGAGTTCTTGTCATGCCTTGGTGGACTGTCGCAAAAAGCGAGTCACCTTTTCTATGCCTGATGTGCCTATGTTTATGTTTGATGCTGATGAATCTTTATTTGGCATTCATGTTATTTCTGTACTAAAGGCTAGAAAGTTGTTATCTAAGGGGTATGAAGGTTACTTGGCATATGTGTTAGACTCTAATAGGAAATCTCCTGAGTTATCTTCTGTGCCAGTTGTGAATGAGTTCAATGACGTATTCTCAACTGAGTATAGTATGCCTCCAGATAGAGAAGTGGAGTTTTGTATTGACTTATTGCCAGGTACTTCACCAATTTCTAAGGCACCCTACAGAATGGCTCCAGCTGAGTTGAAAGAGTTGAAACTTCAGTTGCAGGAGTTGCTTGATAGGGGTTTTATTCGACCCAGTGTATCACCCTGGGGAGCACCAGTGTTGTTTGTTAGGAAGAAGGATGGTACTTTACGGTTGTGTATTGATTACAGACTGCTGAATCAAGCTACAATTAAGAACAAATATCCTCTTCCTCACATTGATGATTTGTTTGATCAACTTCAAGGTTCCGTTATATATTCTAAGTTGGATTTACGTAGCGGATACCTTCAGTTGAAGATCAAGCCAGATGATGTTTCTAAAACAGCTTTCAGAACAAGGTACGGGCATTATGAATTTCTTGTTATGCCATTTGGATTGACTAATGCACCAGCAGTCTTCATGGACATGATGAACATGATTTTTAAACCGTATCTTGATAACTTCGTTGTTGTTTTTATTGATGATATCCTGGTATACTCAAAATCCAGGGAAGATCACGAGAGGCACTTGAGAATTGTCTTATCCGTGCTTCGTGAGAAACAGTTGTTTGCAAAGTTCAGCAAATGTGAATTTTGGCTGGAACAGATTTCTTTCTTGGGTCACGTGGTATCCAGTAATGGATTGCAGTGGATCCTTCAAAGATTGAGGGCGTAGTCAACTGGAAACAGCCTTCTACTGTGACAGAGGTTCGTAGTTTCCTTGGTTTAGCGGGGTACTATCGAAGATTTATTGAAGGATTTTCGAGGATTGCAACTCCGTTGACCAGATTGACTAGGAAGGATGTACCATTTGTTTGGGATGCTAAGTGTGAAGCTGGATTTACTGAACTGAAGAAGAGATTGACTTCAGCTCCTATTCTTACACTTCCAGAGGGTTGTGAAAACTTTGTTATATTTAGTGATGCCTCTAAAGAGGGTCTGGGTTGTGTTCTTATGCAAAATGGGAAGGTAATTGCGTATGCTTCGAGGAAGTTATCACCAGCAGAGCAGAATTATCCTACCCACGATATGGAGTTAGCTGCCATTGTGTTTGCATTGCATAAGTGGAAGCACTACTTGTATGGTGCAAAATTTGAGATATTCACAGATCACAAGAGCTTGAAGCACTTGTTCACCCAGAAGGAACTGAACAACAGACAGAGGCGATGGTTGGAGCTTCTGAAGGATTATGATTGTGTCATTTCTTATCATCCCGGGAAGGCCAATGTGGTAGCTGATGCTATTAGCCGTAAGGCTCATCTATCGTCCTTGGTATCTCGGGAGGTAAGAGGTGATATGTTATTTGCCAATGTGAGAGCTGTTCCTACTCTTTATGGAGATCTTATGGAAGCTCAGTTACATGATGATGAATTGAAGAAAATCAGGGAGAAATTGCAAGATGGCAAGTTTGGGGAGTTTTCATTGAACAAGGATGGAATTCTCACCTTCAAAGGCAGAATTTGCGTACCTTCTTCCCCAGAAATCAAAAGGTAGGTATTAAAGGATGGCCATAATTCCAGATTTGCTATTCATCCAGGAAGCACCAAGATGTATCAAGATCTGAAACGGGGTTACTGGTGGAATGGCATAAAAAAGGAGATTGCAGAGTTCGTGTCAAAGTGTTTGACTTGCCAATAGATTAAAGCGGAGCATCAGAGGCCAGCTGGATTGCTTCAGCCACTTGATATTCCAGAGTGGAAGTGGGAGGGCATTTCTATGGATTTCGTGACTGGATTGCCTCCTACTCCGCGAAAGATGGATGCTATATGGGTGATTGTGGATCGGTTGACCAAATCAGCTCATTTTCTTCCAGTTTCAACCAAGTATTCCTTGGAGAGGTTGGCTCAGTTGTATATCCGTGAGATTGTGAGACTACATGGAGTACCTGTCAACATTGTGTCTGATAGGGATCCGAGATTCACCTTGCGATTTTGGAGGGCTTTGCATGAGGCCCTGGGATCTAAGTTGAGCTTCAGTACATCATTTCATCCTCAGACTGATGGGCAGACAGAGAGGACCATTCAGATTTTGGAGGACATGCTACGAGCTTGTGTGATGGACTTCCAGTTATCTTCGGAGGATCATTTGCCTTTAGTGGAGTTTGCCTACAACAATAGCTACCAATCCAGTATTGAGATGGCACCATATGAGGCACTGTATGGGAGGAAATGTAGGTCCCCAATGTGTTGGGACGAAGTTGGAGAGGCTAGACTTTGGGGTCCAGATTTGATTAGAGACTCAACTGAGAAGATCAAAGTGATCCGTGATAGATTGAGGACAGCTCAGAGTCGCCAGAAGAGTTATGCCGACACGAGAAGAAGGGAGTTATCCTTTTAGGTTGGTGACTTGGTATTTTTGAAGATCTCACCTAGAACGGGGATCAAGAGATTTGGCAACAAAGGGAAATTAGCTCCTAGATTTGTTGGTCCATTTGAGGTGTTAGAGAAGGTAGGTGAGCTAGCCTATCGTTTGGCTCTACCACCATCTCTTTCTTCTCTCCATGATGTGTTTCATGTGTCCATGTTGAGGAAGTACTGCTATGATTCCTCACATGTGTTGAGTTCTCCTCCTGAGGATGTCCAGGCGGATATGACCTATGTGGAGGTACCTTTGCGGATTCTAGAGAGGTAGGTACGGGAATTGCGTACCAAGAGTATTCCCATGGTGAAAGTTCTTTGGAAGAATCACACCATTGAGGAAGCTACTTGGGAATTGGAATCTGAGATGAGTCAGAAGTATCCTGAGTTGTTTGATCATTCAGGTAAGCTAAGTCCAAATTCGGGATGAATTTTGTTTAAGGGGGAGTGAGTGTCACGACCCCAAACCTAGGCACAATATTGGTCACACGTGAAGCACGTGAGGTTGGGTATGCCTTGCATATCATCCTTGGTTTGTTAGCATTTGAATTGCTTACGTGTTCATTGTGACATGTTTTATGAGTTATGTGATTTAGATGTGTTAAAGTGCTCTTGATCATATAATTCTTAGATAATGGAAATGAGAGAAATGAGTAGTAAAGTTTATAGCACTTGAAAATGTGAGTTGGAAGTGTTATAAAAGTGTGAGGTGCTTAGGTGTAACCTTGAGCCATTTTGTTGAACTATGTGGTTTTAAATGTTATAACTTGCTTTAATGCTATAATGTTTAATTAAAGGAAGTTGTGTAGTTCCTTGGTAACACTTGATTTGTATGAATTGAAGGTGTTATAAAGTACGAGGATCTTGAGTGTAGTTTAAAAGCTTAAGGTAGTGTTTTGTTGGAATTCAATCCTTGAGGAGCTAGAGTGAAAATTTCTTTATGTATATCCTCTCTTTAGCTTCTTCAAGAAGCTCATTACGTTCCTCAGTGTTCTAAAGGTTTCCTCCAGCCAAGAGAGTTCCCAAACCCTTGGTATACTTCTAAAAATCTTAGAAAATCAGATTTGAAGTGGGTGTCAAGGCTGTTTTCAAACTATTGCTGAGGAAAGTGTTTTGAGCTAGTTCATCCGAGTATTTCTCTCTTTTCCTTGATAATTCTTGGTAAGTTATTATGGTTCTTTTCCATTAATTGTTCATGGCTTGGTTAATGATGTATTACTGAGTTATGAAGGTGTTTTGTGAAGTTCAACACTTAGCTTTTATGTTTAAGTTGGATACAACTTCAGCTAGGGGTTGGAACTTGGGAACAACACTAAGTTGGTGTTGATTTACATGGCCAAGGGTTGTGTTATGGATTGGAAATTGTTGTACACATGTTATATATGTGTTATAGGGTAGGAAGGAGTATATTAGAGTTTAAAACCAGGCATATGGACTGTTGGAAACCTGTTTGCAGTGGTTGAAGTAAGGCTGGAACTGAAGTTGTTGTTCTGCTGATGTTCTTGCTGTGAATCTGCAGAAAACGTGGCTTCAGGTGAGGGGCACGACTCGTGCCCATGAGCACGAGTCGTGACCAAGCAGAGGGAGTCGTGGTCACCAGTCGTGGCCTTGGAATCAGTCGTGCAGGGGAGATGCACGACTCGTGCTGCCATGCACGACTCGTGCTCAAAACTGCCTTGAGTGAGCACCTTTGCAAGCTTTTAAACCCAAGTTAATGAGTAGAGATTTAATAACTCTTTAACTATACTTGTATTAAAAGTTTATTAAAACATTGTAGAACTTGGAATAGGCCAAAAAGGTTATGGAAAGAGCTTTAAATATTGATCCAAAGTTGCTTGGAAGGCAGTTTCAGCACTTGTATTATTTCAATCTGCAACTTGGATGCTTTTTCTAGGTCGTGAAAACCTAGGCTAAACAACTCGGATTGGAACACTTTTTGATCCTGTATTTAGTACAACTTTAGTACTATATCATGGAGTTTGAATTGGGCCAAAAAGATATTGATAAGGTCCTTAAATAATGTCTCAAAAATGCTTGAGAGGCGATTATGAAACTTGAACCAAATGTTATAAAACTTGGTTTTTTGAACTTGAACCCTAAAGGGAAGTTGTTCAAAGTTGTATTGTGATGGCGTAGGGCTACTTAAATGTTATTGTACACCTACGTGATGACCTATGTAGGGTTATTTGCTCTATAGTGCCTAAAAATGAGTAGGGCATTATTTTCTTGGTTTGAACTAGAGGGATAACACCCTGTTTTTGGTTTCTATGGTATGACATGATTATGTAAGACTTATGCAATATATTTGGTGAAATAAGTGCTTACTTGTTCATATTTGATTGTGTACAAAGTGTTCAAATACTTGTTGCACTGTTTCTTGGGTTGAGCATGAGTAGTGAATACCATGTCATCGCATTGTTGTTATTCAATAGTGTTGAAATACATGTGCACTATTGTGATTGATTTAACATGAGTTATAGTTCCATGTTATGTATATTGATGTCCCATAGGGTGGACTTATGTTCAAGTATCTGTTATGTGCTTGACTATGATGGTATCAGCTGATCATTGTGGGGGTATATGGGATCCTAACACTTATGAGAAGATATTTCATAAGTTGTTTAGATTGCCTTATACCTGTGACCTCTCCCCCGTCTGTGGCCACGGTCTGGGGGTGCGCAGCTTCTGTGTATATGTGCAGTCAGGCACAGATAGCTGATAACTTATATGGATCTCTGTTCGGGGTCATATAAGACGTGAATAAGCACTAGCATTTCACGAGAGCGGAGTATCCCTCCCACCGTTGTACTACATATGATTCAGATGGAAAGGTAAGGGAAAGGTAACGGAATGTGTTTACTATTTCCCAATGTGTTATTGGCAACCTGATTGTGTGTTGCATACTGTATGACTTATTGGTCAGAAGGAAAAGGTAACGTAATGTGTTTACTGTTTTCCAATGTGAGCAACCTGTTTATGTGTTGCATATTGTATGGCATATTATTGCATACATAATAGCTTGCTGAGATTTTATCTCACCCCTTCTCCCTTTATTGTTTTAGATCCCGCTGAGACAGGTGGACCGGACCAGTGAGGCCGGGGGAAGAGTTTGGACTCCTTTTGGGTTGTCAGGGTATGAGATATTTTGGGAGTTGGGGTTGGACTTTGGTTGTTATTCTTTTGGGGAAATGTATTGTATATAAGTTTTACAACATGTTTCAGTTGTGTCGTGTTGTAAGTAACTTAAACTTGGTTTGGTTTTGGTTGGCTTGTGTATAGCCTTTTCCGTTGTATAGTTGTTAACAGGTTGTGTTTGATTAAAACAGGTTTATATATTGCCTCCGTATAGAGAGGTTATTTTGAAATGGTTTTAAAACCGTGTTGTTTACTTTTCAAGTTAAATGAAAGAAAAGTTTTTTTTTGAAATGGTATATTTTGGGGCCCTCCATCCTGGGACACGGTTTATAGGTCCGGGAGTTGGGAGGCGCCCACACTTGCTCTTCGTCATTTTCCGACGAGGTATAGATGGTGTATAGGTCAACAGACTTTGCCCTACGATAGTGAGTTTTGTGACGTTCAGATGGTTTGGAAGGTGTTGGAATTTGAATTTCTACGGTGGATTTGAGGTGTCTTGATTTAGGCAAACCAAGAAACTCCATAGCAACAGAAAAAGAACAAGAGTGCTTTGTTTGAAGAATATGAAGGAAATGTCCAGATTATGAGTTTCTGGGCAAGAGAAAGAAATCTCAGGTAAGAAGAATGATGAATGAACGAGTTCCCGGCAATGAAACCAACTGATGCTACCAATAGAAATGGGTATGCAACAGTTGTCCGGCTCAAGAATGAAGGCGGTCGTATATCTGGCTTGACTCGAACTCCTTAACCTGAGAATAAGAAAGAAAACCGTTGGCTCAAAGCCGAGGGGGGGGGTTTCCCCGACGATGAGGCTCCGACGTGAGGATAAGAACACAACGATGGAGATGAAGCTATGGAATATGGAAATTGGCTTGAGTTCAAGTGACTTACCTTCTGCCTTGAGGGAGAATTCATATTTATATGAGGGAAAGGTTTGGATTATTATCAATATCAAGGGGACACGTGTTCATACCTCATTGGTGGAGTGTCCTTTTGGTCGGGAGAGTGGGGAGCAAATCTCTGTTGGGATAGAGATTATGGGAGCATTCTCTCTGCCATGCAGAGGGAGTGAAGTCGTTGGTGGAGATCTTTGTCGGGGGACCACTAAGATGATCGTCATATTCGTAGGGGGACCATTATAGATCATTTGGGGTTATTACACGTGGAGAGGTTGTTGATATCCGTGGGAGGAATGATCGTCTAAGTCGAGGGAGGATCATGAGCTTAATTGGACGGGAGGAAATTGCATGGGGACATTTCCTTGGAAGCGGTCTGCTAGTGATGACATGGGGCAATGACACTGATTAGGCTCAAGGGGAGAAGATAATGGGAGTGATTTAATGAGGACTTATGAGGTGATAGCGGCATGCAGCTTGAAGGGGGTACCGCATCAAGGCGGTTTGGGGAGGTCGCGACAAGGAGGGGACCACTATTTGCGGTTTGAGAGGAGAAGGGAGTACGTGGGTGATGGTGTGAAGGGAAGAATGAAATTTGGGACTTATGTGCAAAGTAGTAGTTTGATCAAGGGATATGGGGACACCGCCATTTAGGGGGTTAGGGGGAGAGAGATAGGCGGTTTGAGGGAGAGGGATAGATGCGGTATGAGGGAGAGGGACATAGGCGGTATGAGGGAGAAGGGAGAAGGCGGTGTGAGGGAGAAGGGTGAAAGCGGTTTGAGGGGAGAGGGAAGGGATGGCCTCAAGCGGTGTGAGGGGACCGCACCTTGGCAGTTTGGAGGGGACTGCACCCTTGCGATTCGGCTTGCTATCCATGTCTCGATCCGGTTTTCTTGGAATTATTCCGGTTTGAGATTGAGCCCAAGGCTTTGGCTCATCAATAACCGAAGCTTTTTTGAAAAACACAACGTCGAGGATGAGCCACGTCAACAAACTAGTAGCTGCACAAACGTGTGTGTTCAAGATGGCTAAGGATTCGTCAGAGCTAGCAGCATAAGGTTCCCCACCATTGAACCCTGTCCAGCCCATCCACAGTAGCCCTGCCCCTACTAACATTAGTATACTGTTGTTAGGAGAAAGCCTTTCCCTATCCTTGGTTATTCTTGAACCAACCTGCATGAAACAAAAGATCTCAAGCTCTTCGACTCACTAGTTTCATGTCTAATGGCACGCACAAAAAATAAATAAAATGAAAAACAAACTCCCTCTGCCATTAAATGAATATCCATTTTCAAGAAATTTTTGCCCCAAAATGAATGTCATTTTTGAAAAAAAAAACTTTGTCCCTATATTTTTTTCACTGGGTCATCCTTCTGACCCCGTTCTTGATCCAATATGGAGACAAGGAATGTTTGTTATACCCTTCATGACTCGTTTAGGAATAATCAATCCATGGGGTAGTTGGGGTATCACAGGAGGGACTATAACATATCCGGGTATTAGGAGTTATGAAGGTGTGGCCGGAGTGCATATTGTGTTTTCTGGCTTGTGCTTTTTAGCAGCTATCTGGCATTGGGTGTATTGGGATCTCGAAATATTTACTGACGAATGGACAGGAAAACCTTCTTTGGATTTGCCCAAGATTTTTGGAATCCATTTTTTCTGGCGGGGGTGGCTTGCTTTGGTTTTGGTGCATTTCATGTAACAGGCTTGTATGGTCCTAGAATATGGGTGTCCGATCGATCCTTTATAGTTGCAAAATTTAATGTTTGAAACAGAAACGTGGATACCTAGAATAGTTATGCATCTTTGTCATTTAAATGTACAAAAAGTAATCATTTTCAGAATGTCCCCTAAATGAAATTTGGATATTCATTTAGGGACGGAGGGAGTAAAAATTTACATACCCAATATGCAGCAGTGAAACCAGCAACACCAGAAGAAAATGGATAACATAACCACCAGAATAGTCGATAATTCCCAGTTTGGTTAACCAACCATTAGGGGACCAAATATAAAAATCTCCAATTGTATAAGAAAAGGTAAGCCAAAGAGGCACAAAAAGCATCCACGCATAAAAGTTCATTCTTCCCAATAATGCCCCTGCAATCAAGATCAACGTAACCGCTGCAAAAACAAATTGGGAAATACACCATAGTGCAAGTACCCAAATCTGGCTCATGCCTTCCGGTTAAGTTTCCCGGCAATTCCCCGGACTTTCCTAAAGTTCAGGGGCAATTTGGGAACTTTTCCAAACCTTTCGAGGGGTGAAGGACTTGTTAGGAATTAAAATTCCACGTAGTCCTTCGCTGGAAAAGACCTTCTAGAAGGCCACCTTGCATGGTTCTAGAAATAGGCTGAGTCACTAATGGATAAGACCGCACAGCTTCATTAGCCAAAGGTTACAGCCGCACGGCTTCATTAGCCATCACCAGACTGCCTATAAATAGAGGCCTCCTCTATTCATTTTGATATACAATTTTTGGCACCGTTACTCTGCCAAAATAAAGCCACGAATTTTCAGAGAACAAAAGCCTCCCAAAACCACCTCCCTCCTCTCTAAAATCCTTCCAAAGTTGCTCATTCCTTAGGAAATCTTCAAGGAGATAGAGGAACACCACCATTGGTAACCTCTCCTCCTCTTATCTTTAAAATATACTTGTCATAGTTGCTATATTGATCTTTTCTATTGGTATTGCTACCTACTTGCTTTATATTTGATTTCTTGCCATAAAAATCAAATCTTTAGTCATGTAGATCATAATACCCCCATTCCCCTATCACATAGGATTCATGGAGGATCCATCCCAAGGATGAACAATAAGACCTTAAATGGCTCGTTCTAGGGTGGATCTCTCACATGATGAAGTGAAAATAACATCCTTTTCATATAAAAATGTCATCTTTTACCTTAAAAATGTCATCTTTATTCATGAATGTCACCCCCCTTCCCATAGACCTTGCTTCCAAGGATTGTCCACCTAAATGGTTCTTAAAGGACATAGGAAAGCCATAAAGGTCCTCCCTTTTCATTTCTAGTCCTAGCTTGCATCATGTTCATTACATATGTTAGCATAAAAATGTCATCTTTACTTTAAAATGCATTCCCCATGTCCCTCATGGTTGGATCACTCTCCAAGGATTGCCTAGCGACCTTCTTAAGGCACAAAAAGGCATAGGATGAGTATAAAGGTCCAATCTTTATACCCCTCCCTTAGTCCCCTTTGGTACTTGAAGCATCTCTTGGAGCGTAATGGTGTAAAGGTCCTATCTTTACATCATTTCCTCCACATAAAGATGACATAGACGGATATTCCTTTAGAAAAGGATGAACTTGAGCCCCTACATCTCCGATCATCACTTGAGGCGAGCATAAATGTCCCAACTAAGCTCAAATCGTCTCAAGATGTAGGATTGATGGGCAAAGGTCCTTCCTTTCTAAAGAGTCTCATCCTTGGACTATAAAAAAAGGTCTTGATCACATGTGACCCAAGGTCTCATAATGATGATCATAAGTCCAAGATGAGAACGGGACCAAAGTCCCTAACTCATCAAAATCCAAGGAATCCCGAGCGATAACCAACTCATGGTTTATACGTCCGGAAGACTACTTGGCACATTCCCTCCTTTACCAAAACACATCCCACACACGAAAGCACAAATGCAAGCATGAAAATCGGATCTTGGAAGACTTGCTTCAGCAAGGCTCCTTGGGTGAACGTCGATCCGTTCTTCCCAAGGGGTAACTTAACCTCCGGACCCAAATTATTTTTTTCAAAGTTTTGAGGAAATCAAAATGGCGTGGCGACTCCGTTTTTCAATTTAAACCGTATGTATTCAAACCGATGTGAGGCGGTGATCCCCTTACACGAGAAAGCGGTTCAATAACACACAAAAAAGCCGCGATCTTGGGCACCACATACCCAGTTTGGCGATTCCGCTGGGGAGGAAAATAAAAAAGCTTTCATTTTTAAAATAAAAAAATGATACTTGGTATATAGGTGGAAACCATTAAACTTCCCGTTATCGCCTCCTAACACGAGTCTGGGATAAACTATGGTCTAACAATGCCACGTACCGGTATCTTTTCGGAAAAAAGAAAAGCTTTTTTAAGTGGGTTAGCCTTCCGCCGCGGATCCAATTCTCATGCTTGCCTTCTTTTCCTTGCATTGCATTGCATGCATTGTTGGTTCTTGGGATTGTGCATATTCTGGATATTGAACAGGAAAGCTTGCTGGAGCTGAAAAGGTGCCAAAAAGGCCAGGGAAACAACCTGCAAATGAAAAAAATGGAACCTGAAAAATTGATTGATGCAGCCGTACGGCTTGATCCTCCCTGGATCCTAGCCGGGCGGCTTCATTGGCAATTCCACCAGGACAAAATCCGAGGTTAATCTGGCAGCCTTGGCAGCTTGGGGCAATTCAGTTCCAAGACTGACCGGGCTCCAGAAAATTTACGTGGTTACTTGCTGCATTTCCCCCGTTCCGAAAATCATTCCTTTAAAACACATTTCTGAAAATTTCTGTTTTAACTCAAAAAGGAACATTTTTAGGAGGCCGTACACTACGCGCACCTTATATATCCTGTACACTTTGCACGCACGTCCCTTTAACCCGGGGTGGTTGTTCAGCTGCAGTCACGGACAGCATTACAATGCTCCCGGGTGCGCACGGAATCATCCCAAACTCCCCATGGCAGCCAGTGTCGACCAATGCACAGTCCGTGTCACACATTTTAAAACCGTGACTTTTGGTTGGTTTTTGGTCTAGACCGTGTCATATAGCCCAGTTGCATACCCCTCGTAAAGGTCAAACCTTAGCCCATGTCAAGGGTCGAGATCCTTCGCGCAAGCGAAACTCTGCCGAAATTCCGCCAAGGAAAATTGGCAGAATCTTGACCCCGACATTGACTTTGACTTTGACCCGCACGGGATACGTAAAGGTCAAACCTTAGCCCATGTCGAGAGTTGAGACCCTTCGCGCAAGCGAAACTCTGCCGAAATTCCGTCAAGGAAAATTGGCAGAATCTTGACCCCGACATTGACTTTGACTTTGACCCGCACGGGATACGTAAGAGTCAAGCCCGAGTCCGTGCCAAAAATCAAAAGATCTTTCGCGCAAGCGGAGCTCTGCCAAAATTCCGACAAGGAAAAATTGGCAAGATCTTGACCCGGCATTGACTTGGACTTTGACTCGCACAGCGTATGCAACAAAGTTCAATGTGACACTGTGTCATTCGGCTTTTACCGTCCGACCCATGCCTATTATCTTCTAGGACAATGCCAAAAAGTCAAAACGTCAATCGCGCAAGCGAAACTCTGCCGAAATTCCGTTGAGGCTGAAAGACGAGACTTTCCCGGCATTGCCTTGACTATAATCCGCATTGCTCTTGCGTTAAAAGTTCCTATGACCCGCTAGACCCATTAGGAGCGTTCTTATCTCTCGGTCGGTGGGATCCGCGTGCCCTATATGACCCTCGCCCGGGGCTTTCCACCCTGGGAGGTCGAAATACAGGTGGAATAAGAGGGGCTTATAGACGTAGTGACGGAACCCACTGATCCAGGATCTAGAGTAGTTGCGAAAAAGAAGGGCAACCCCTTTTCCAACCAAATAGAAATTAATAAAAGACACCGTTTTAAGTAAACTGAAAGATTCTTAATTTGCATATTGCTTGAGCCTTCAGCCTAAACACCTACCCCAGAGTCTAAACCTTGCCTATCCCTTTCCCGCAGTGAGAAAGAATCGGGTGAGAATACCGAGTCAGCAGTGTGTCGGTGCAAGGGTCTCAGATAATCCGCCAATATTGTCAGTCTCAACATCCCAGTATCAAGAATGGCCAATGTGGTAATCAATAATGGGGATAACCAAGTAATTGGAGGGGTCGTCCCGGCTCAACCTAAGCCCCACATCTGGTATGATGTGTGTGATTGTGACGGCTGCTTGGAGGATGCTTATCAAGATTGGATTAACGAGGATGCTCCCTCAAGAAAGAAGAAAAAGAGAAAGTCCATGCAACAGAAATTGAAGGAAAGGTACGGAGCGGGAGACAAAAGTGTGGGAAATTTAGGAGAGCCCTCAGGCAAATTCGACTATTATGCCAGTTACGCCAAGGAAGCCGCCAAGGAACTAGTTAGCCAAGACAAAGTCCAGCCTGACACTTCCGTCGTCATTGATCCTCTTGAAGCAGAGAACTCTGAGTTTGTTGCCATTGTGAAGTTCAACGAAAAGCTAGCAGATTTGGAAGTAGAATATATGACTCCCATAGAATACATGGTTAACCAAGGCAGAATCAAAGTCTCTCCCGAAGAAGACTTCATCAGCATCATCCAGGACAACCCTCCTATTGGCTACACAGACAAGGTTGTGATATCAAAGATCGGTAAAGAGAAGATGACTTATCAGCAGTGTATTGACAAGATGAGCCAGACCCTCCAATCAATGAGTCCGGTTGTCACGGACGAGCTCGCTGAGAAATTGCATCAGGCTTCTATGCATCCCCGCACCATCTTTCCAAGGTACCGGCCTACGAATGATTTCCGACAAGTTTTTGATTAGTTTGAAGTTTCCACCTTTCTGAAGAACGCTGACAAGACTGCTACTCCCCAAGGCAATAGCAGGAAAGAGTAAACCCCAGTCCAACCCGTGTCAAACACTTCGAGTCAATAAGTAGTGTAGGGTCCAGAGTCGTTAGGGTTAAGAGTCATGTGAGTCAGGAATCCTCAAATTCTAGTCCTCCGAGTCATCCGAAGGCCTCACGCCTGAGGATTATGAATATGTAGCCAATGTCATCTTTCCTTTCGCTTTGAATGAAATGACAGATCTTTCTGAGTATCCCCTTATTGCCAAGTTAACAAATGATAAATTAACTAATAACTTAACAACAGTTAATAATGAATCATTTGAACAAGATGCAAACACACTAAACGAACAATACATTAAAGAAATCTTTAAGCAGGTTACAGAAAAAGAGGAAAACCGGGCCCAAGCTGTCGAGGAGGTTTTGACAAGTGTTAACTTGGGTACTGTTGAGGAAAGGAGACACAGATTGGGAACTTCTTCCAGGGGGTTGAACGGGACAGACTGGTCAATCTGCTCAGAGAATACATGGACGTTTTTGCATGGTCATACAGGGATATGCTGGGGCTAGACAGTTCGATTGTGGAGCACAGAATCCCTCTAACACCAGATGCCAAGCCAGTAAAGCAGAAACTGAGAAAGATCAAGCCAAAATGGTCTCTACAGGTCAAAGAAGAAATTGAGAAGCTACTGCGAGTAGGATTCATTCGGGTCATCGAATATCCAACATGGCTATCCAACATCGTGACTGTGAATAAGGCCAATGGTAAGGTGCGCTGCTGTGTAGACTTCCGGGATCTGAACAAGGCCAGCCCCAGAGACGATTATCCCTTGCCAAACATAGACATTCTGGTGGACGCCACTGCCAACTACGAAGTCAAATCCTTCGTTGATGGCTTTGCTGGCTACAACCAGATCAAGATGGCTGAGGAGGACCAAGAAAAGACAGCCTTCACCACGCCGTGGGGAACGTACTGCTATACAGTGATGCGTTTTGGGCTTAAGAATGCCGAGGCTACTTATCAGAGGGCAGCGACCGCACTTTTTCACGACATGATCCACAAGGAGATTGAGGTATATGTCGATGACATGATAATCCATTCCAAAGGCGAAGATGGACAACACTTTGTCGACCTGCGAAAATTCTTTGAAAGGTTGAGACAACATTCCATGAGACTGAACCCTGCCAAATGCACCTTTGGAGTGACAAGGGGAAAAGTGCTTGGGTATATGGTCACAGAACGAGGTATTGAAGCCGATCCTCGAAAGATAAAGGCCATTATGGACATGAAGCCACCTCGAACCCAGACAGAGGTCAAAAGCTTTATGGGCAAACTACAGTACATCAGCCGTTTTGTCAACCAGCTGACCATCATGTGCGAACCCATCTTCAAGCTCATGAAGAAGAATGTAGACACAGAATGGACCGAGGAATGCCAGGATGCCTTTGACCAAATCAAGGCATACCTAGTACATCCTCCAGTGCTATGCCCCCCATACAGACAGAAATCTCTTCTGCTCTATCTCACTGTCACTGATACGGCAGTTGGGGCTATGCTTGCTCAAGAGAAGAAGGACTCTCGGGTAGAAAACGCCATTTACTTTGTCAGCCGAAAGCTGCAGGGAAGTGAGCTCAATTACTCAGCATGCGAAAAGACTTGTGCAGGGCTGGTCTGGGTAGTCGGTAAGCTGAAGCATTACATGCAAGCCCACTCTGTGAACTTGGTCTCAAAAATGGACCCCATCAAGTACATCTTTGACAAGCCTTCCCTTTCGATGCGTCTAGCAAAGTGGTCATTCTTCTTGCCGAGTATGACATCAACTATGTGACGAGAAAGGCAATCAAGGGTCAAGCACTGTCAGACCATCTGGAAAACTTCCCTAGTAATGAGGACCGCGGGCCTGAACCCCAATTCCCAGATGAAGGGATCTTCGTAGTTGAGCCTGAGAACCGATGGCAGCTTTTCTTTGACGAAGCTGCTAACAAGAGAGGAAATGGCATAGGAATGCTACTGGTAGATCCGAAGGATGAGCATACGCCAATAGCCATCAAGTTGAACTTCCCTGTCACAAACAATGTCGCCGAGTACGAAGCTTGTATCGCTGGCTTGGAGGCTGCCCTAGAAAGGAATGTTAAGGAACTCAAAGTCTACGGAGACTCATCCTTAATCATCAACCAGGTCTCTAACAGATGGAAGACTGTGGATCCTAACCTTCATAGGTATCATGCCTACATGAAGAATTGACTGAGCAGTTTAGAGAAGTGACCTTCCATTACCTGCCAAGGGACAAGAACAGATTTGCAGATGCCTTAGCTACTTTGGCCTCATTGGTAGAGATCCCCGAGAGAAAAGCAATAAAGCCATTCAGAGTGGGTAGAAGAGAAGCCCCAGCTTTCTGTTGCGAAATAGACTTGGGACCTGAGCCTGTCAAGGAACCTTGGTACAGTCAAATTTACCAGTTCCTCAAAGATGGGGAGTCAGCTTTTAGAGATGAAGAAGGTAGACCGAGGGAAGGCATCAAAGCCAAGAGCTTGCAAGCCCTGAAAAGGTTGGCCTCCCATTATGTCATTCTAGGGGGCGACCTGTACAAGAAACGGTACCAAGGACCACTCCTCCTGTGTGTCACCCAAGAAAGGGCCAAAGAGTTAATGACCAAAGTCCACAACGGTCCCTGCGGTCCTCATATGAATGCCAGAGCATTGATGCAAGTGATCCTCAGAATGGGCTACTACTGGATTTCCATGGAAACAGACTGTGTCCAGCATGTCCGAGCGTGCGACAAATGCCAACGGTTTGCCAACCTCAATCACCTTCTGCCTCATGACCTGTACTGCATGACGACTCCTTGGCCGTTTACAACCTGGGGTATTGACGTGATAGGGAAGATAGCCTCGACAGGAAGCAATGGGCATGAATTTGTGTTAGTGGCAGTCGACTACTTCACCAAGTGGGTAGAGGCCAAGTCCTACAAGGTCCTCACTTCCAAGAAGGTGGCCCAGTTCGTCAAAGAAACAATTATGTGCAGATATGGGGTGCCCAATGAGGTCATTTCAGATAACGGGTCGCACTTCGAAGGGGACTGCGATAGATTGCTGTCAGAATTCAGAATCACTCGCCACAAATCGTCCCCGTACAGACCTCAGACCAATGGAGCCGTAGAAGCTGCCAATAAGACGCTCGAGCGGATTATCCGGAAAATGGCCACCCGTGGTTGTGACTGGCCTGAGAAGCTGCATCTGGCACTCTGGGGCTACAGAACATCCGTCAGGATAGCCACGAGAGAAACTCCCTTTGCCCTAACTTACGGGCTGGAGGCAGTGTTGCCAGTGGAGTTGGAAATCCCGTCACTAAGGGTCATCCTGGAAAACTGTGTCAACGAAGTAGAGTGGCTGCGCAGCCGGCATGACGAGTTGGCCCTGCTTGATGAAAGAAGGCTAAAAGCCATGGAGCACACCCGAGCTTACCAGAGGCGAATGGCCAGGTGTAACGATGTGTTGCCTTTTTCGCGGGAAAAATTCGATTTTTGCGTTTCTTTGAAAAACCAAATAAAACCGAAAAAAACGGAGTCGCCACGCCATTTTAATTTTGAGGGCCAAAACTTTGAAAAAAGCCCGAGATCAGAGATTTAGGTTCGGAGGTCATGTTACGCGTCGGGAAGGACGTTAGTGTGCACCCGACGCGCCTCGTAAAAACGAGTCTTCCAAGCTGAAAATCATTTGTGTGTGTGTGTTTGTGTGTGTTTTGGCCAAAATAAGTTGAAACTGGAAAAAGTAAAAATTTGGATGTCTTTTTAAGACTTTAAACTGATCCCATGATTTTTTGGAGAATTTTTGGTTTGAGATTTGGTACTCAAAAAACCTTTTGAAGTTGAGAAGTCACTTCTGCCAGAAGGAAATGGCAGCAGACACCTGATTTTGAAATGGATTCAAGGGTCCTAAAACTTCATAATCTGGGTGAACTCAGAGAATGAAAGTTTCTCTAGACTCCTTGAATAAACTTTGTGTGAAAGAAATTTCCATTTTGGAGAAGATTTGAGGGGTCAAAACCTTCTGGAAACCTCAGATATGAGATCTGGATTCCCAGAAGCTGATGAACTAGCCTCTGAAAGAAAAATTGAAAAGAGGAGTTTCACTCACCCAAAAAATAAAGTAAAATTATGTCTGGAAAGCTCTGGATGTTGGCTACAAAAAGTGTTTTGTAGTCAACACCAAATTCCAAGTTCATCTGTGTCCAAAAATTAAGACCATGGACTGAGGTCTGAGAAAATTGCTACTGGACAGCAACTTCTCAAGAAAGAAAATATGATTTTAAGGGGGGTTTTGCATCCATGATTGTCCCCATTTCCCTAGGTTTTGGTTAGTGATCACTAGACATTTTAGTGGTGAATCAACTATGCCAAACCATCCTTGGGGTACATTAGGACTAAGCATTTCATTTGCTTGGGGGGGGGGATTTTACCCTTTGAAATCAAGATTTAGTGCTTGAAAATGGTTTTTTAGGGTTTTGAAAGTGCATTTTTGCAAGTAAGAAAGAAAAGCTTTGAAAATAATGTTGATCTTTGTAGAAGATCATCCATGGAGATGGTCTTCCATGGTGATCTTCTTAGATCTAGAGAAAGAAGATGAAAGAACTACATTTTGTAGTTTGAAGATGCATGCATGGATGAGATTTAGGGTTAGGAAGAGGAGGGTTTACCAATCTTCCTTGTGTTCTTGAGTGTTTGGCTTGAATGTATGAGTGTTTAGGGCTTTAATATAAGAGTGAATGGGTGAGTATGAGTTGGGAAAGATTGGAGAGAAAAAGGTGACAATTCTTGAGAATTCTCACTGTTTTCTCTCTATATTTCGCCAGAGGTTCGTTGCATTTGTGTTCTTCCTTCTTATTTCTGTGACTGGAGGGCTCAATTTATAGCCCTCTGAAAATGCATACTTATCCGCGCGGACAAGGTCAGTAGGCGTGCACTGTTCATTAATTACAGCTCCAGCCTTGGACAGGAAGAATAAAAATTCAAAAAAAACCAAATTAACAGCCAGTTTTTGTGTTTTCAGCCTTTCTATTTATGGTTTTATTCTTTTGTTTTGCTTTTTAAGATGCTTTTCTTGGTTTAACTTCATTTGGCAATGCCCATTCTACCCTCCCCTTGTTAGAAAAGTTAGGATTGTTAGGAATGTTAGTAATTGTTATAACTTTCGTTAATTTTACAACGAAAATTCTAACAAGCTCAAATTGGAGCACTTACAGTAGCCCCTCGGCGACGGCGCTTTCGAAGGAAGCGGGGTCGTCGATAAGAGTAAGGCTCCATATTTGGCAGGATGATCGAGTGATCGGGTGGCTGAACCTAGCGATAGGCTACCTACGTATCCCGAATGGGAATCAAGCCAGTCGTAGTTCGGGTCTTTGACCCGGAGATGATGGCGTTTTAGGTGCCTCGAACCCGGTGAGCGAGTTCTACGATCGTTTCTTTGGAAAGAAACTCTGCTGGGGATAAGAGATGACCATTTTTGGTCTGATGGTTATCCGCTCGGCTGGGGATAGGAATGACCATTTTCGGTCTCTGCTGGGGATGATTGCGATTTATCGCTTTTCTAGTGATAGCGTCTTAGGTGCCTCAAACCTTGGAGATGGCGTTTTAGGTGCCTCGAACCTTGATGATGATAGCCTTTTAGGTGCCTCGGACCTTGAAGATGGCTTTTTAGGCGCCTCGGACCTTGATGATGATGGCCTTTTAGGTGCCTCGGACCTTAATTTGAAATGGCCTTTCGGTGGACTTCGTCTGCTGCCGAAGGAGAGGGTGACCGTTTTGGTCGAGGGGCTGGACCTAATGATAGGCTACCTACGTATCCCTAGTGGGAATCAAGCCCTTTCGTAGTTCGAGTACTACTCGAGATCTCGCTGGCTTTTGGGATTCCGTTAATTTTGCTGGGGATTTCGTTAGCCTTTGCTGGGGAAAATCAGACATATTCGTCGGGGAAATCGGTCTTACGTTTTACTGCCGGGGAAGATTTTGATGAAAGATACGGGATCTCGTTATCTTTCTCGGGTCACTCGGTCTTACGTTTGACTGCCGGGGGCAATTTTGATGAAAGATACGGGATCTCGTTATCTTTCTCGGGGCACTCGGTCTTACGTTTGACTGCCGGGGGCAATTTTGATGAAAGATACGGGATCTCGTTATCTTTCTCGGGGCACTCGGTCTTACGTTTGGCTATAGGGGTAATTTTGATGAAAGATACGGGATCTCGTTATCTTTCTCAGGGCACTCGGTCTTACGTTTGACTGCCAGGGGCAATTTTGATGAAAGATACGGGATCTCGTTATCTTTCTCGGGGCACTCGGTCTTACGTTTGGCTAGGGGTAATTTTAATGAAAGATACGGGATCCGTTATCTTTCTCGGGGCACTCGGTCTTA
This sequence comes from Adenophora triphylla var. japonica, assembly GCA_022495995.1. Taxonomy (NCBI): domain Eukaryota; kingdom Viridiplantae; phylum Streptophyta; class Magnoliopsida; order Asterales; family Campanulaceae; genus Adenophora; species Adenophora triphylla. Next base: position 193,294 of record JAFEMH010000955.1, read on the forward strand.
CGTTTGACCAGGGGGCAATTTTGATGAAAGATACGGGATCCGTTATCTTTCTCGGGGCGCTCGGTCTTACGTTTGGCTAGGGGTAATTTTGATGAAAGATACGGGATCTCGTTATCTTTCTCGGGGCACTCGGTCTTACGTTTGGCTATAGGGGTAATTTTGATGAAAGATACGGGATCTCGTTATCTTTCTCGGGGCACTCGGTCTTACGTTTGGCTTGCAGGGAGTAATTTTGATGAAAGATACGGGATCTCGTTATCTTTCTCGGGGCACTTCGGTCTTACGTTTGGCTACGGGAGTAATTTTGATGAAAGATACGGGATCTCGTTATCTTTCTCGGGGCACTCGGTCTTACGTTTGGCTATAGGGAAGATTTTGATGAAAGATACGGGATCTCGTTATCTTTCTCGGGGCACTCGGTCTTACGTTTGACTAGCCGGAGATTTTGATGAAAGATACGGGATCCGTTATCTTTCTCGGGGCACTCGGTCTTACGTTTGACTGCCGGGAGCAATTTTGATGAAAGATACGGGACCTCGTTATCTTTCTCGGGGCACTCGGTCTTACGTTTCTTGCTTAGGGGTAATTTTGATGAAAGATACGGGATCTCGTTATCTTTCTCGGGGCACTCGGTCTTACGTTTGGCTAGGGGAAGATTTTGATGAAAGATACGGGATCTCGTTATCTTTCTCGGGTCACTCGGTCTTACGTTTGGCTTAGGGGCAATTTTGATGAAAGATACGGGATCTCGTTATCTTTCTCGGGGCACTCGGTCTTACGTTTGACTGCCGGGAGAGATTTTGATGAAAGATACGGGATCCGTTATCTTTCTCGGGGCACTCGGTCTTACGTTTGACTGCCGGGGGCAATTTTCTTGACAAGGGGCTGACTTTGGTTAACTTTGGTTAACTCTGTCAAGTTGGGGACTGAATTGCAGAGTCCTGGAATTTTAAGGGGCAAAAGGGTCATTTTGACCCTTGCAATCCTATCCGCGCGGATAGGGATGGAAAGTCAGGGGTATTAATGGGGCCAACGCCCTTCTTCTTCCCCATTCAATTTTTTGAACACAGACGAGAGAGGGAGAGAGCAGAGCCGCCATTGTTGGCCTAGGAGCTTCAAAATTCGTCCGTTTTCTTCAATTTTTTGAGCAATGGAACACGGGGAAGGCGCTTTTCAAGGCCAAGGACGTGGTCCCATAGCGGAGAGGCGATTGGAGCTCGTCCGGATGAGGAGGCATTACAATCTTTCGCAATCGGTTGCGGAGGAGCATTACCCCGATGCTTGGCAACATTGGGCTTCGGATCCGCATCTCCGAACGGTATATTTCGAATCCTCTTGATCCTCTTGTCGATTTCTTGTTTGAAATTTGAGTTTTGGGTGATTTTTGAATTAATTTTTTTTTGAAAATTCGAATGATTGATGTTCTTGGCTTTGAATTTTGATTTTGATGCTTTGCATGTTGTAATGAGTATATGAGTAACCCAAAATGTGCATTTTGCTTGGGAAAAAGAATTGGCATTTTTGCCATTTTTTTTTTTGTATCCGAAATTGCATGTGAAAATTCGAGAATTATAATTGTTTTTTTTTTGAAATTGAATATTGCATGTTCTTGATGATGATGATTTTTTTTTGAAATTGAATTTTGATATTGATGAATGATGATGCAATGCATGCATTTTGTTTGGAAAGAATGGGCATTTTGCCAATATGAGATGTATGCATGTTTAGGATTTTTTTTTTGAAAAGTGGGACGGATTTTTCCTCCCGTTGCATGTAAGATGGATGATATGCATGTATGCATTTTTTTTTGAAAATGGGACGGAGTTTTTACTCGCGTAGGAATGCATCCTTTTTTTTTTGATGAATGCATTGGGACTTGCTGAAAATTGTTTTATTTCATGCGAGAAAAATGGGGCTATGCTCATTGTATGCTGTTATGCTGTCGAATTTTTTTTTTTTTAATGTAAATGCAAATGCAATCTTTTGACATTTTCTCTCCTTTTTTTTTTTTTACAGGGCGGAAACCGTTTTGTGACGGAGCAACTGAACAAGATGAAGACTCGAGGATCGGTGGAGTCTGTGATTGACTTGTGGGATCGGCTTCCGGATGCGGGCCGAGGAGCTTTGCGAGTCAGAGACAGTTGTTGTCGAGACGGGGCTCACGGGAGTTCGTCGAGTGCTTGAGGGGGCTGGTCAAGTTCCCTAAGTGCAAGGGCTTGATGTTTGCTGCGCGCGGCATTGGTGGGATGCGACCCACACCTTCCACTTCTTACGGGCGAGGCGGCGTTACGCCTTCGACTATGCTTTGCGATCACGGGTCTGTCCTTTAATGGGACGCGGCATTGAGTGGCGAGATGGTTACGGCGATGCTGATCTGCGAGCTCTTAAGGATTTTCCCCTATTCCCAAAAAGGGGATGGGGATGGAGTATGCCGTGGTCTACGGCAAGATCGTGGAGACCATAGCGAGTTACGAGGTGGGGAGGATAGGTTTAGCGCCGAGCGGTGCTAGGTCCTTCTGTGGTTTACTTTCTCGAGCACGCTCTTTGGTCATGCCGAGGGGACGGCGGTCTTTGCCTTCTTTGAGGTCCTTGGAGGACATGGAGACGGTTGGAGATATTTCTGGGGAGGCCGGGTGGTGGCTGTATTTTGCTCTTGATAGATACGGCCGGAAGAGCTGTGAGCTCCTTACTCTTGCTTCGAGTTTGCTCTGGAGGTATAAGCTCTCTTTTGCTTTCCCTCTTTCCTTTGAGCACGCACTTTTCTTTTGCCTTTGGATTGATTGGATTTTTACCTTTCGCAGAGTATGGGCGTTGGAGTTTTTCCACGTCACGGTGTGGCGGCGGCCCGGCGTACGTCGGGCGTATCCGGCCATGCGATCTTGGTCCAAGCATGCCCGGGAGAAGATAAGCTCCGGGGCGTACGACCCTCGGTACGCGGATTGCCTTCCTTTGACGGAGGCCGAGACGGATGAGGGATGATATTCTTCCCACAGGATCGCTTTGAGGTAGCGCGGTGAAGGGCGCGAGATACGGACGGTGCGGCGGAGGATTTTGAGGGTCGACTGCGATGCATATTATGCGGGAGAGAGGGTGACGCGCCGGCATGGCGTGAACTCGCCTTTGAGGACACCGGTGGAGCCTCCCGCCGATATGATGCACCCGAGCGATCGGTCCGTGACTGGGATGATTACCGAAGCGAGGCCGGCACTTCTCGGACTTCGTGGCGATTGAGCCATATGCGACATTCGTCTTGAGGAGGCCGAGGATGCCTCGGGTTTTGGAGAGGAGGGGCTTGGGATCCGCGGTACCCTCGGACGGATTTTCCTACATCCGGGATGGGGTCCGATTGAGGGTGCGAATCCCTCGGCCCGGCGGCTTCCACGAGCTTTCGGCCTCGTCCGGGTATGAAGGTATGGCTTCACCTTTTCCCCTTCTTTTCTTTCTTTTGTTTCATCATCTCTAGCATCACTTCTTTTTTTTTGACGCTTTTGCTTTTGTGCGGTTTTCGGAGGTGGTCGTCGAGACACGACGAAGCAAGTGATCGGAGCAAGAGGTTCATACGGAGGATGGTTGCTTGCGGGGCACCTCGAGGCTAGGGCGAGGAGACCACGGCCGGCACTGTCCGACGGGAGGCTTCTCCTATTCCCTCGGAGACTTCTTCGAGACCCCTCTTTCTCCTCTCATTGATCACCGCGCGGCTGCGCTTCGGATCACGTCATTCTTGGGGATCCGTACGGGCGGGGACACGTCGCGGCATGGTGGGTCGTCTCCGTATGTTCGGGAGTCGGACGCCTTCACCTTCGGATTCGATTTCTTCGGGGATGCAGGTTTACCCTATCGAGTGTGCCGGTTGGTCCCGACGAGCCTCTTTTACGGGAGATGAGGACGATTACGAGCCCGAGACTTTCGGGGCTCTGACGAGGCGGGCCCGAGCCGCAAGAGGGCCGGGGGAGACATCGGGTGCTGGAGACTCCGATTGATTTTTTTTTTTGAGATTTAGATTTGTACAGATTATGCACATTTTTTTTTTTGGATGTAATAATTTAGGATTTTATTTATGTTTGTTTGTTTGTTTTTTTTTTTTGCACACTCTCTCTTTTTTTTTTTTTTGGAATGTAATAATTTAGGATTTTATTTATGAATGCAATGCAATATGAATGCAGTGTTGCATGAGCCTTGGTTTTTTTTTTTGCAAGGGTGTTTGGTATATGGACTGGTTTGGGGAGGTTTTTTTTGCACAGGTTTCGAGCAACCGGGACGGAATATTCCTCTTTTGGCGTAGCGGCTTGGGCATTGCAGATTTTTCTGATGGGGAGCAAACGTATCCGCGCGGATGGGGACAGCATCTGACACTGTCCTTTGATTTTGCTTTAAATCTGGCTTTGCTTTATTTCAAATTCAAATATCTTCTTCAACCTCCAGCCCAAACAGCCATTTTCGGGGAGAAAGAGAGAAAAACCATGGAAATGGCCAAAAATTCTCCAAAATTGTCCAAAGAAAGGCAAATGTTGTTCTTTGAAAAGTTCAAGGAGTGGTGTAGGGAGATCATGCATGAGAGAAGATCATTCTTTGAAGAAAGGTACGAGATACGATGCTTGTGGTCTCTCAAAGAATTGGTTCCGGATTATGACCTCTTAAGAGCTTCTTCTTCGTTTTGGGATACTAGAAGGCATGTCTTTTGCCTTTCCTTCAACGAGATTGTTCCGACTGTGGAAGAATTTCGGGCCTTGCTTGGAGGTCCGGAGGTGGAGGAGATAGCAATTCCTTTGTCCGGAGGAGCTTCTTTTGTTGACAAGTTGTGCAACCTTCTTCATCTTTCCCCGGAGGAAGCACGAGGCATGATCCGCGGTCCCGACCATTTTGATATTTCCGGTCTTCCCGACAGATTTAGGGGCTTAGGCTTGGTGGATGACGCCTATTGGGATGCCTTTGCACTTTGCATGTTCGGCACTTTGTTCATGGTCTATTCCTTTGGGATCTGTCATCGAGCTTTCTTTGGATGTTGTTGTTATTTGCCGCTCGGGCGAGAGATGTCATTCCTTTGATTCTTGGGGAGACCTTCCATGCTCTCGGCCAGATTAGCTACGGAGGCGGTATATGCGTAGGGCGGCCCGTTTCTCTTGACCACTGTGGGCGATGGAGCGTTTGGGGGTTCTTCGGAAACCTCGATATGATCGAGGCCTTGGACTTTTGCCGGGAGAGGTGTCGATGTAGATTTTGATGATCGGGGCTCGTGGGCGCGTTGGATGGCGGGTCGCCGGGCTGAAGATATCGAGATGGTTGGTGCCTCATTGGCGGGTGGAGACTCGCGAGTGCTTCGGGACGGGTCCCATGTGGTTATGCTTCCGGGGCTTTCTCGGTCCGGTTTCTACATTCCGGCTCTGGTCCTTAGGCGGTTTGGCTTGGAGCGGGTTCCTTTGGAGGGCTTTGATGATGTAGCCACCGGGGTGGTGGCTCCTGTTTCCATGGATGATCCCTCGGTGTTTCCATTTCTTTCCCGAGCATGGAGGTATGATGCCTTTCCTCCTCGGGTCATTCTCGAGCGTCAGAGACCGGTGTTCTGACCACTTGGTACTGGATTGGTACGAGGGGCATCCAGGAGAGACTCGGGTGGCTATTTTGAGGCGGCGTGAGGCCATTATGGGTGCGGAGGACCCGACTGTTTACGAGAGGAGGAGGGCCGAGGCGAGGGCCAATCCTCATGACAGAGCGGAGACGGCGTGGGCGATTATGAGGCTTACGTCGAGACGAGGAGAGGAGGGCTCCTATGTTACCGGCTAGGTTACGGGAGATGAGGGATGACGCTAGGGCTACTAAGGCCACGACGGAGGCCGGTTTGATAGACCCTGTTCCTATACCGAGCTTGGTAGGAGGAATACCGACATTTTTCCGGTTCGAAGAGAAAGACTCGGAGGGGGAAGAAGAAGGGAGAGGCCGATGCGAGTGGCTTGGAGTGACTACGAGGTTTCCAAGTATCCCTTTCTTGCCATGACGGACACATTAGTTTGATTATGTATCTTAGTTTTCCTTTAGCGAGGTTGCCGGTTGTAGGAATGAATCGGGCTTAGACTCATCAAAGAGCTTTTAACTTGTAATGAATATTTGAATTGCTTTAGAGTTTTTCGAGACGCTTTCATGGTACGATCAATTGTATTGATGCCAAAGTATGGCTTTTATTTGTGCTTTAGACCGAACCGTTTCCGGTGCCTACGTTCCCCTCATTTTGAGGAGCTCGGGTCTTCGTAGTTCAACCCTGGTGAACTCTTTTTTCTTTGTTTTTTTGTGTTGTTTTTTTTTTGTTTTTTTTTTTTTGGTGCAACCACTGTTTCTTACCTAGGCCGCCCTTTTCGGGTTTCTAACCTAGTTGGGTATTACTCTTTTAGCACTCTTTTTTTTTTTTTTTTTTTTTTTTTTTTGTTTTTTGGTGCAACCCTGTTTTTTACCTAGGCCGCCCTTTTCGGGTTTCTAACCTAGTTGGGTATTACTCTTTTTAGCACTCTTTTTTCTTGTTGTTTTTTTTTGTTTAATGTGTCTGCTTCTTTATCTAATGAATTATTATTAAAAAAATTTTTATTAATTAATTCATCATTAGTTAAAGTGGCAATTAAGGGATACTCAGAAAGGTTCATCATTTCATTGAAGACGAAGGGGAATACAGTGCTTGCTACAGACTCGTAGTCTTCAGGCGTAAGGCCATCGGACGACCCTAGAGACTCGAGCTTAACAGAGAGAGACTGGGAGGGCTTGTCCTAGATTGACACAAAGGGACGGGGGACCAATCCAAGCTTGGTGATCATTTCCTCCTTAGTCGCGGACGGGCTGAGAGAGTTTCCCAATTCTTTAGCGACATGTTGTTGGTGGCCTCATGACTCGGGAAGCTGTGCTCTTTCTCAATTGCCGCTATCATCTCTTGGACCGAGCCGAGATCAATCGGGTCGGCACCTGGACTTCTTCTTCGAACAATTGCTTTGCATAGCCGGACCATCCCAATCATCGAGGGAAATTCCGTGGCCTTAGCTTTTGGCACCGTCAATTCGAACTCGGGTTTCGGATCTCCACAGGCGTAGGAATAGTGGTTGTGAGCTTCTCGGCCCCATTCCACCGAGGTCGAGTACGCCTACGAAGGTATACTCACTCTTCATGGTAGTGGTAGCCCCGGGTATCTTGGGTAGGTCCAGGAACATTCTACGGACCGGGTTAGCCTTGGTTCCCCCCGAACTTGTTGAGGCTATCCTGTAGCTTTAGCCATCCTTCCGTAGGAGTGGGCTCTGTGATGTTTCTGGTTGTGTGGGACCCTTTACAAAGTAGTCGGCCAAATTAGGGTGAAGGGGAGAGAGTTGGGATTGTCGGCCGGGACTTTTCCCCGTGGGACTTCAAATCTTTTTCCCTTTGCGGTGTCCAGGGAGGCCTCATATCCTGGGCCGTGGCGAGTGTTACGTCCTTTCACTTCGATGAGTTTGAAAGTTCCTTGTTGGCGCTTCCCCCAGGACCGAGGCCGGGTAGATAGCTCATTTTTCTCATCATTTTCAAGACCGGTGGGATTTTATCCCGAGTGACCGTCGGATCTATGTTGCACACTTGGGCCTTGGGAGGCTCGGCCGTGAAGCCCGTTAGCATGTGACCTTCCTCGTCATGTTTGATTTCCAGAATAGGTATTCCGCCCGTATCTGTGCCCTCTAAAGTGACTAAATCCCCGTAAATGGTCGTCGGATCCCCATTCGAGACGAATTTCACACCTTGGTGGAGGCTTGAGGCGACCCCTTTGACTTGGTGCAGCCAAGGTCTTCCCGACGGGGCATTGAAAGTAATCGGGATGTCGATAACCTGGAATTCCACAGGTATCAATTTCTGTCCAAACCAGAGGTCTAAAGTAGCAACTCAGGACTCGGGATGTTGAGTCGTAAGCTTTGATTGTGAGAGAAGAAGGCTTCAAGTCGTAGTCTTGATATCAAGCAAGCTCATGATCTTTCTTTGGAAGAATGTTCATTAGGACCCATTATCGACCGGGACCCGAGGAGGCGTCGTTCATCATCCAGTGGTGTGATGAAGAGAGGCTCATTATGATCGGCCCCAAATTGAGGGAGGTCGAGATGCTGTGAAAGTGATTATGTTCCCGTAATGGATGTTTCCAATTAGGCCGTACCACATCATCGGGAGTAGCATCAATAGGCACGAGAAGTGCGAGCCGGGCTTTCTTCCGGCTTCGGCTTATGGGGATAAGACGAAGTGAGTAGAGACCGAGAGGGAAATATTGGCTGTGTTTGCTTCAGGTGAGCACGGGATCCTCTTTTCGTGGTGCAGGTTTTGTTTGTCTTAGCATAGGGCGGCGATCTTCTTTCGGTGTTTGGTCTGTGGCCTTCTTATCTGCCTTGGGGTTTCCTTGGAAAATGCGCCGGATCGGGTCAACAGATTAACTTCCTCATCGATCGTCTCTTGGCGGATTTCTTCAATCTTGCTAGGGTCAATGGGGATCCCATGGCTATTGGCCATTGGTTGACGGAGTGCGGTGGCCGTGGTGAGTTATGCTTGGCTCCTTCTGGGCGGCCCTTATAAGCGCTTCCCAAGTCACGAGCTTTTGGGTTTGGGGTTGTGTTGTTGCCCCTTGGATGGCCCACGAGCTAGGGCGTCCTCGATTCATTCTCGTAGCCGGCCTTGCTCATAGTTATCATGCAACAAGAGTCGCTATTGTCGGGGCTTGGCGGTTTGCCGATTTCTTCCCGGTATAGTGTAGCCATTCTTGTTCCTTTACGTAATATTCGGAAGTTGGAGATGATTATAGCATTACGTGTGGGAGGCGCATCCGGTATTATGCCGGTTCCTAGGACTTCTCTCGAAAGGCGACATACATTCGAGGAAGGTGACCTCTTCTTGGGTAACCACGGCAAGGAGTGTTACTTTGTTCGGGGTGGATTTGATCTAACCATGGTTATTTTCTCATTTGGGCGGATGGGAGTTAATTTTCCTCTTTCGATCGAGATCTTCGACTATCGGCTGGATCGGACACACGAAAACCCTTTCCCCAAGCATGGTATGCGGTATTGAATTCTAAGACATCCACGTGCTCGAGATTCACGAAACTTCATGGCCTTCATGTCCTCGGTCTCGTATTCGTCTTCCGAAGTTTCTTCGTCGTCGCTTGCTGATAACCAGCCATTGTGCCTGGCTCCCATGGGCTCATTTCCAGCATGGTTGTTCCAGATTGTTTCCGGATCCGGGGCCTCAGTTGACTCTTCACTCTCGTCATCATCATCGTCATCGTTGTCATCAGAATCATCTTCCCATACTACCGGGATTTCGGCTGAGAGGGAACGTCGATCAAACCCGTTGGGGGAATATGGGTGCGTGCAACCGCAAAAGTTGTCATATGCTCCCATTCCCGGAAGTGATGGTAACTGCGATTCAGCTTCTCCTCCCAGAAATTGCGGGGGAAGAGTGAGAGGGGGCGGCACGTATTTGACACCAGGTAGGATATAGAAGGAATCCTCCTCTTCCGATTCTTCACTGTTCTCGGGATCATATTCGGGCCCTCCTAGAGCCAATTTGCAGAAGTGTACTAGCTCCGGATGCTCTTCGGCCTCTTTCTTTGATAAGCCCCAGACGGGTGCTCGCCGGAAACTTTCTTGCTCAATCTTTCTTGATTGTTCTAACCATCTTGTATAAATAGTTCTTTCATGTTACGGCGGAACGGCCCGGTTCTTCGGTATCGGCCTTCCCTTCACCCGAAAAATAGCGGGCCTCGTATTCTTGCAAGGAGTCTCGACATGAGACCAAGATGGGTTGATTCGTTCGATATCCTCGAGGCCGAGGGGAATCGATTCGGGGTCCTCGACGAGATTGGCCACGGGTATTTGGGGGCCTTCATCGGCATCTTCTGGGCGTGCGAAGATTCTCCGCATTCAATCATATTTACCTGATTATGGTTCCTTGGCGGCGGATTTTTGGATCGTGTTAGGCCCCTGTGGCCTTCCAACTTTCCTTGCTCTATTAGCCCTGGATTGCCTTTTTTGAGTAAAGCGGCTATCGATCGAGATGTCCGTGAGCTTGATGAAAGGCACAATACTTTGTAGTATCCACGGGAGCATTCGGATTTACAGGTTGGAAATTCTCCAGGCGCGGCAAGCCCTCTTTCACCGAGTCCCCTAAAGATGTCATTCGGGGGCATTCCAAAGTTTTCGAGATTTATGACCCGTGGTGCAGGCTCGGCCGGTTTCCTGGGAGCAAAAGGAGTCGTGTTATTACATTCTGTCCCGCATAGTTAATCGTCTCTTTGCCTTTGGCGGGAGCGAGCGGTGTTTGCGGGAGGAGCCCGATATACGTGGCGAGTGCGGCGGCCGGTTGCGGTGTAGGCCTTTTCAAACTTAGGCTGCAGAGTTAACCATGGCCCGCAAGTCGAGTATGGGAAGTGGCGAGGAGGCTCTCGAGATGTGGTTTCAAGCATGAGTAGGAAGATGTCCGGTTGTTCCTCTTCGGAAGGAGGGATGGCCATTTCACGAGTTTCGATTCCACCGCTTGTAAAGTCCCAAACATTCTCATCGGGGGCCCATTTGTTGTTTGTAGGTCAACCCTATTTGTTTCCCATTCCGAGTTGGCCTTATATTTTTCTATGAAGGCATTGGTAATTTGGTCCCATGTGGCCACGGCCCGGGTTTCAAGCGGAAGAACCACTTTAAGGCACTTTGGACTTCAAGGATAGGCCGAAATAGTCGGCCAGGCTTGATTGGTACATCCTTTGGCTTTCATCGCCCAAGGTATATGTGTCCAAATGGGTTTTGGGACATGCGGTCCCGTCAAAGAGATCCAGATTTGGCATCACGAATTTGTGGGCGGGGAACAATGGAGTCGAGTGCAGTAGGCCGGAAGGCGGACTTCTTGGCGGATCGGTTCGGCGATGCGCGCTTTCATTTCCTTGTGTTGTTCCATGAACCGGGCCGGATGAGGGTCTTGTGGCGGAACCATGGCATTCAAGCTAGTGGTGAGCTAGAGAGAGGAGCTACCACTGGAGCGGTGGTGGAGGGAACGGCCGGTCAGGGACGTAGGTGAAAACTTGTCACAGTGAGTTACCACAGGGAGCATGAGTAGGAACTGAGCAAAAGGGTAGAACCTTGCGGCTTCTTTGTGGATTTTCAAGCGGCAAAGTAGGTGGGGGCAGCCCCGATGTAGCCGGATAACTTGGATTTCCAGAGTGGGGCCGTAAGTAGGCTTGAGTGCGGAGCCTGTCCCGGATTGTTGAATTGCGTGGCTGCTTGTGGTGAAGGTGTGTAACCCGGAAGTACTGCGGTCTGGTGATTCGGATGACACCGGGATGGAGGCTTGGTATCCCATAGAAGTCTGAGTGAGGAATGGATTTGTGTGAGGAGCTTTGAACTAGTGCATTACGAGGAGGGCTCCTGGCGTGGCCCGAGAACCAAGTTGTGGCGGCATTCGAACCGCGGCTTGCCGTTATTCTTTGTGAGGGTCCCATTGATCGGTTCCGGCGAGGAGGGATCCCGATTAGGCCGTGGCATTAGAGATAGCCCCAACCATGAGAAGACATTCCGTGCGATTTTGCCCCCACCGATTTGTGCCGTCGGGCTGCATGGATCCGGTGGTGCGTGGTTGGGGAGGCTGTCGACCCGAAAATCGAGGAGCATGGGTTACGGTAGTGGCACCATAGGAGGTGGGTGGCGGCATCTGGTGTAGTCGGGCGGCGAGAGTGGGGTTGGCATCCTCGTCCTCTTCCACGGTGAAGGTGCCATCTGGATTGAGGGCGGCCGGGCCGTGACTCTTAATAGCCTCCATAAGGCATTTAGGCGTGCTTCTGTCGTAACCTCATACGTTACGCTAACGGATTCCACTTTGTTGCTCTGTCCGAGGGTCCGGGAGGTGGAGTGACGTTATCCCCATCATTACCGGGCGATGCGAGACATTACGAAACCCGGAGTTGGAACAAACGGCGAAGGCGATGACGCGCTTGACTCTTCCCCAGTGATCAAACGGTGACCGGTGCCGAAACCAAGCTTTGTGCGGAGGCTGCGGGGAAAGGACACGAAGGTTGAGATGTGCAGGAATGGAAGGAGGGTAGGTGTTTGGGCTTTAGGCTCATGCAACATGCGGTTATTTGTTCACGTTTACTTAAAACATGTTTTATTAACCTAATCGGTTGGAAAAGATTGCTCTTCTTTTCGCAAACTACTCGATTCTGGATCAGTGGGCCCCATCACTACGTCTATAAGCCCCTCGTATTCTACCTGTATTTCGACGTCGCAGGGTGGACAACCCTGGGCGAGGGTCCTATAGGGCAAGCGGGTCCCACCGACCGAAAGAAAAACGATCCTAAAAATCGGCGGGTAATCGAGTCTTAACGAGCATTCGATGTAAATTACGGACAAAGGCGCGTCGAAAGTCAAGATCATGTCAGGAGCTCGACAAAAAGTCGGCATGATTTGGGTGATAAGCGTCCACGGTTGATCTTGACTTGTCGTCGAGTTAAGCCGTAATTAGGCATGGAATAGTCATTAATCCTTGATGACTCGGTGTCAATCTTTGGGAGTCGAGTGTATAATTTGTGCCGATCGAGCCGAAGTCAAGGCGCCGGTCAATATCTTGGTCAAAGTCTGCGGCGGAAAACCGGCGAACTTCGGCGGCGATTAGGGACCGAAAGATATTGAGTCGGTATGCCGACAAAGGCTTGAAAGGAAAGGTCTATACACGGACGGGGCATGACACGGACGGACTAAAAACCAACCGGGTCTCGGACAAAGTGTGTCACGGACAAGTGCGTGGTCGACACGAGGCTCCGTGGGATGTTTGGGTAGTCCTGTGCTCATCCGAGAGGCGTAATAAGACCAAACGGACCGCGACAAGGATTTCCCGGGTTAAGGACGTAGTGTGCGGTGTACGGTCACGTGCGCGTAGTGTGCAAGCGATCTATATTCTTTTACGAGTAAAATAGAGATTTTTTATGTGTCTTAAAAATATGATGCATGATTTTTGGAAATTTTCTTTTTTTTTTTTTTTGAAAATTTTTTTTAATGAGCACATAAGCACGTAAGCACGAAAATTCCGACAGGTTAGGGACATTATTCCGACAGTCAAAATTTTGACTTTCTCCGAGGCGGCCAAAACAACATGAAAGCGTGCAAAAATCAACACACACACAAAAATGATTTTCAAAGCCGGGACGGAAGCTTGACCCTCAAAAGCTTTTTTTTTTTGAAAACGGTGATACCGGTACGTGGGATTGTTAGACCACAATTTATCCCCGACTCGTGTTAGGAGGCGATAACGGGAAATTTAGTGGTTTCCACCAATATACCGAATACCATTTTTTATTAAAAAGCTTAGTCCCAGCAGAGTCGCCCTTTGTGATGATGTGTTGCCATTTCGCGGGAAAAATTCGATTTTTGCGTTTCTTTGAAAAACCAAATAAAACCGGAAAAAACGGAGTCGCCACGCCATTTTAATTTTGAGGGCCAAAACTTTGAAAAAAGCCCGAGATCAGAGATTTAGGTTCGGAGGTCATGTTACGCGTCGGGAAGGACGTTAGTGTGCACCGACGCGCCTCGTAAACGAGTCTTCCAAGCTGAAAATCATTTGTGTGTGTGTGTGTGTGTGTGTTTTGGCCAAAATAAGTTGAAACTGGAAAAAGTAAAAATTGGGATGTCTTTTTAAGACTTTAAACTGATCCCATGATTTTTTGGAGAATTTTTGGTTTGAGATTTGGTACTCAAAAAACCTTTTGAAGTTGAGAAGTCACTTCTGCCAGAAGGAAATGGCAGCAGACACCTGATTTTGAAATGGATTCAAGGGTCCTAAAACTTCATAATCTGGGTGAACTCATAGAATGAAAGTTTCTCTAGACTCCTTGAATAAACTTTGTGTGAAATAAATTTCCATTTTGGAGAAGATTTGAGGGGTCAAAACCTTCTGGAAACCTCAGATATGAGATCTGGATTCCCAGAAGCTGATGAACTAGCCTCTGAAAGAAAAATTGAAAAGAGGAGTTTCACTCACCCAAAAAATAAAGTAAAAATATGTCTGGAAAGCTCTGGATGTTGGCTACAAAAAGTGTTTTGTAGTCAACACCAAATTCCAAGTTCATCTGTGTCCAAAAATTAAGACCATGGACTGAGGTCTGAGAAAATTGCTACTGGACAGCAACTTCTCAAGAAAGAAAATATGATTTTAAGGGGGGTTTTGCATCCATGCTTGTCCCCATTTTCCTAGGTTTTGGTTAGTGATCACTAGACATTTTAGTGGTGAATCAACTATACCAAACCATCCTTGGGGTACATTAGGACTAAGCATTTCATTTGCTTGGGGAGGGGGATTTTACCCTTTGAAATCAAGATTTAGTGCTTGAAAATGGTTTTTTAGGGTTTTGAAAGTGCATTTTTGCAAGTAAGAAAGAAAAGCTTTGAAAATAATGTTGATCTTTGTAGAAGATCATCCATGGAGATGGTCTTCCATGGTGATCTTCTTAGATCTAGAGAAAGAAGATGAAAGAACTACATTTTGTAGTTTGAAGATGCATGCATGGATGAGATTTAGGGTTAGGAAGAGGAGGGTTTACCAATCTTTCTTGTGTTCTTGAGTGTTTGGCTTGAATGTATGAGTGTTTAGGGCTTTAATATGAGAGTGAATGGGTGAGTATGAGTTGGGAAAGATTGGAGAGAAAAAGGTGACAATTCTTGAGAATTCTCACTGTTTTCTCTCTATATTTCGCCAGAGGTTCGTTGCATTTGTGTTCTTCCTTCTTATTTACGTATTTGGAGGGCTCAATTTATAGCCCTCTGAAAATGCATACTTATCCGCGCGGACAAGGTCGATAGGCGTGCCTTTGTTCATTAATTACAGCTCCAGCCTTGGACAGGAAGAATAAAAATTCAAAAAAAACCAAATTAACAGCCAGTTTTTGTGTTTCCAGCCTTTCTATTTATGGTTTTATTCTTTTGTTTTGCTTTTTAAGATGCTTTTCTTGGTTTAACTTCATTTGGCAATGCCCATTCTACCCTCCCCTTGTTAGAAAAGTTAGGATTGTTAGGAATGTTAGTAATTGTTATAACTTTCGTTAATTTTACAACGAAAATTCTAACAAGCTCAAATTGGAGCACTTACACCAGGGCATTCGACAAAAAAGTCATGGCCAGGGACATCAAAGAGGGCGACCTAGTGCTGAAAGTGAAGCCCCCCACCAGAGACAACCCCCTGGGAAAGTGGGAACCCATTTGGATATGCCCGTATGTGGTGCAGAAGATACTATCGGGAGGAGCAATGAAGCTTGCCGACCTGGACAACAATCCATTTGTCCACCCAGTCAACGGTGATAAGCTCCACAGGTATTATGTCTAATAAAAAAAAAGAAAGAGAAAAAAAATACATATATAAAAAAGAAAAAAAAGAAAGAAGAAAGAAAAAAAATTTAGTGCAAAAAGAGTAATGCCCAGCTAGGCTGAAAACCCAAAAAAAAAGGGCGGTCTAGGCAAAAGACAGGGTTGCACATAAAAAAAAAGAAAAAAAAAAGAGAAAAAAATACAAAAAAAAGCAACAAAAACAAAAATCCCGATAGTTCACCAGAATGAACTATGAAGACCTGAGCCCCTTAGTCTTTCTTGTAAAAGGGGAACGTAGGCAGCCAGCAATGGTTCGATCTAAACAATAAATAAGACAATAAAGTTTCCATGAAATGTGTCTTATAAAATTCTAAGATAAATATCTTTGTTAATTACAAGTTAAAAACTTCTTGATGAGTTCAAGCACGGTCTACTCTTGACTTTGCTAACCTGCTACAAAGATCTAAAATACAATAAAAGGCCTAATAAACTATTGTGTTTGCAAATGGCAATGAGGGAATCCTAAGAATAGACCTATTAGTTGTCATTCACTGAGTCCTCCTTGGTCTTCTTCCCTTTACCTCGACCTCGTCGAGTGTTCTTCCTTTTCTTCTCAATGATGTCGGTCTCCCTCATCCCAATTTCTGGTATCCTCACTGGAGCCTCCATCAAACCCGTGTCAATAAGTGCCTTCTCAATCCTGGCACGAGTCCGTACCTCCTCCCTCTGAGCCTCAGTAAGGGGAGCGACTTCCGAAAGCCTCTCATACCGGGCTTCCATATCCCTAAAGAGGTCACCCGACTGATTATGGCAGCTAGCCTTGGCCTCAGTCTCCCTCAAAGTCCTGCTCGAGTCACAGTCAGCCCCCAATAAAGCCTGACGTCTCTCTCCCAAAATGACCTGAGTCGCCCCTATCTCCTTCTCGTACCAGTTCAAGTAGGCTGTGGTCAGGATAGTACTCTTCCTGCTCTTGAGAATGGCCCTGGGTGGGAAGGCAGCATGCTCTCGAGAAAAACGAGAAGCTAGCTGGGTCCCTCATGTTGAAAGGCACCACCTCCATGGTACGGATGTCCTCCCAATCGTCCAACGGCTCCTGCAATATCCCGAACTGCCTGGATACTAAGCAGGGTATGTAGAAGGATGACCAAGAAAGCCCTAGAACCCTCACTATGTAGGACTCCTGAAATGTCCTCCGGGTTTGCAACCTCCAGTGAGGCACCTACCAGTGAATGTCAGAGGTAGATAGCCGAGCCATCATCAGCTCCCAGCCACCCTGATCCTGCTGCCTAGGTGCACCTCTCCGGGAAATCACCCAAGGGCACTGAGTAGGCGAAGCCCCCGGCAAAGCCCCAAGCCTCTCCTGTAACCATAAAGTCAGCACCGCTGGGCTCCTAGACCTCATGAAATGGTCCCCCTAGCCATCCTATCAATGCCATGCAAAGTCTCACCCGAGACCAGCGGGACGATGTCCTTCCCAGCCCTGCAATCCCTGACCATGTCCAAAAGGCCACCATGGCAGACCCCTACGGACTCAGCAGTGAACAGAGATGAGAACACGCAGAGGATAAAGGCATCCATAGCCACCAGGGTTGTAGCCATATCCGGAGACCCAAACCTGCTTGGGATATCAGAGAGGTCAATCCTATCAGGGGCCACCATCATCCCCTCGGCCTCTTCCAGAGAGATTTGCAAAAAAGATGCCAGCTTTACCATCACCGGCACGTCTCCGATCAGAGGAATCAAAACAGCCTCAATTTTTGGACCCCCAATCAATGCCCGGAAGTCTTCAAAGGTTGGGACGAGCTCATTGTAAGAAAAGCAGTAAACGTGTCTCCGGACGTCCCAAAACCTCGCTGCGGCTCTCAAAAGGTCCCAATCGGGCGGGAGATCCTTCAAATGCCATAAAGACTTGATCTTGAAGGTGGTATCGAACAACCCCTTGTTGGATTGGAAGTTGCGTCTCATCCAAGATTGAAGATCGGACAGAAAACGGTCTCTCTTCCCCTTTTGCAATCTAATTGGTTTCTCCATGGCAAGTGATCAAAGTTGATGATTTTTGGTCAAAAATATGCTCTGGGATCAGTTGGGACAAGCCTAGGGTGAAAATGAAATAAAAAGGCCAAGCCTTGATTTTATTTTGAAAAAAACCAGTTCAGACAAGACTTCCAGCCGCACGGCTTCTTTTGCCCCAGGACCTGGCCGGACAGCGTCTTTTGCCTTCTGCAGAAAAAAATTTGCAGCAGCCAAAGCTACTGCCCAAGTGGAATTATCACCCCACTTTCTCAATGAAACCTGCATAAAAACATGTCCAAACATCACCCATGCAGTCATATATCATCACAAACCATTTTGGCCCAGTTTTAGCCCCATTTTCAAGCAAAAAAGCTACCCCAAGGCTCAAGTAATATGCAAATTCATAAAGCATTGATAAGAAAAGCAAATAAAATACCATTACATTGTCTTCGCCTCCTTGGCGCCCAAATAAAATGAAAAATAAATAAAATGTGCATAAAATTGTTCATTGTTTGTTTCCTTCCTCCTAGATCAACCCTAAAGAATCCTAAGCCTCCGACTCCTCGTCGTCGCTGCTCAGCTCGTAGAAGCTAGGATCCCTCATCAAGTCTTCACAATCACTCACATCAGAAAGATTGACATTCACATGCTCGTACTCCGCCAGCTGCTCTAGAATGCTCGTGTTGGGTCCCTGTCCCCGAGGCATGGCGCTGGTGGAGGAGGTCGGGTATCCTGAGGCTGACGAGGTAGAGGCTGTGCTCCCAACGTGCCTCCTCTTGCGCACGAGCTCCTGCATATTCGCCCCAGCCCTGGAAGCACAAGCCAACTTCCTCATAAGGGACCGACACACGTCCTTCCAACCCCTGTTCTGCCGTACCAAGCCGTCATAGGAACGAGCAGGAACCTGAGAGAAAAGAGAAGAAAAACTCAGAAAATCTCAGGAAAAGCTCAAAATCGCAGAAAGCAAAGAAATCCAAAAAGGGAAGAGACCCTAGAGGTACTTACAGTGCTATCAGGTGGAAAAGTATTTTGAAGCTCCCTCGTGTCAGGAACAAGCACCATGAACCTCCTCGGTACCCCGTTCACCACATAAGAGAGATGAGCAGGAGGTATAGGCGGGTCAGTCGGTTCTGCTTCCCTGTACCCCTGAGTGACGGCCATCTTCACCAGCTTCTGCGGTGTCCTCAACCGCTGCTCCACAAAGGTGGCGTACTGGGTAGCAAAGTCGAAATACTCCTCAGCCCCACATCCGCCTGATATCTCGCTATCTCATCCTCTGACCAGTTCCTAGGCTGCAACATATGCGGTGGAGGATTGTGAGGAGTAATGGTGTCCAAAGGAGGGACATGGCCATGCTGCCTAGAGAAGCGGTCCCCCAAGTAAATGACATCATAGGTCAGCCCTATCAACCACCTCCTCTGCCTAGTCGCCTCCAAGGCATCCCCTAGCAAAACCTCCGAGTACCTCCCCCAAGGATAGAAATCCACCCCATCATCACCATCTCTATTGATGACTGGTCTCACCATCTTATAGTCAAAAGTGATCCGGGTCTTCCCGGTGAACTTATCTCTAGCTTCTCTCCTCCAGCGAATCATGGCCGGGAAGATCTGGATCACTCTATTGGTTCCAAAGAAAGAACCCAATCACCTCACAAAACCAGACCTGTATGTTCAAGACAAAAAGGGTCATTTTCTCTCATAAAAATCTCAGGAGAGAAAAGTAAAAGAGAGAAAAGAAAGTGAGGATACCTCCAAAGCAAAAGAAAAGCAGTCCATAGAAGCAGCCTTGTTACGGCTGTACATATCCAAGGAGAAATAGAGCTCAGCCAAACCGGCCTCACCCCAAGAGACCGCCCCAACCTCATCCAGATTCTCTAAAGAGTCAAGCAGGCACAGCATTGCCAATGTCCCAGAGTTCGCAAAAATGGTGACTGACAGCATCAACCACAAGAAAGCTCTCGCGAGCTGGTGGGCAGTCACCTCATTGGCGGCAAACCCCTGCATGCACTCCAGGACCGCCACCTCAACATACCTCGTCTCCATCCCAAGCCCCTTAGGACGGAGGTCAAATCCAACCAGAGCCCTGAACTCCTCTGCAGTGATGTGATC
The DNA here is from genome assembly GCA_022495995.1 of Adenophora triphylla var. japonica. NCBI lineage: Eukaryota > Viridiplantae > Streptophyta > Magnoliopsida > Asterales > Campanulaceae > Adenophora > Adenophora triphylla. The sequence continues at coordinate 212,726 of JAFEMH010000955.1, forward strand.
CCTCCAGGTCACTGGCCTCACAGTAAACTGTAAGCCTGTGATAGCAGTGAAGTCGGCCGAAGTCACCGTGATCTCTCCCCAGCTAAGATGAAAGCTATGAGTGGTGTTCCACCAGAACTCCGAGAGGGCCTGGACCAGCCCCTTACTCTTAGAGGTTACATGGATACCTCTACCAATAGCGTCAATGAACAAATCAAGCCCGGTAGCCATCACCAGCTGCTTGGGATTCACCCCATCCTTCTCGAAGTTGGGCATCCTATCCCACAATTTCACATCCACCTCAGAAGGTCCCCTCGACTTATTCTACTGTAGGAAAACACAACAAAAAATGTGTTCCTTCATCTCATCTCAAAAGCATGCATATATTCAAAAAGTGCACATATTTTCAAATAAAAGCATTCATAAGAGATTTCTAGCATCCTTTGCCTAGAAAATGTGTCCTTCATCATTTGAAGCACGTCATCCCGAGCACATTGCTCTCTCAAGAACAAAATTCCAATTTTCAAAATTCTTTGCACATAAGCATTAATTTTTCAAAATGGCATGCATGAATCCTTTTCATCGTCCAAAATCCCGTTTTCTCATCCATGATCAAGAATTGACCTAGTTCTAGCACATGCAAGGACTCCGTCACGTTTTAGACATTATTTTTCTTACTTTATCTTCAAAAAATGAGTTATTCTCATTATTTTTCAAATAAATTGCGCATGCATGTTCATTTATATCCTTAACCTCATAGGTTAATCATTAAAATTCCAAAATCATCAACAAAAATCAAAGGAAAATTCAAAAAATTCCTAAAAATCGGGTCAAGCCCTAAATCAATCAAAATTCCAATCAAAATTGACAAAATCAAGCAAATCAAGAATGCTTACCCCAATAGATTGAGGTTTCGTAGATTTGTGCTCCCCCCTACCGAGATAGAGCTCGGAAGGAGGCATGTTGAAGTCATATTTCTGCTCCTTTCGAACGAGCTCCCTCCTCCTCCTCCTAGCGGCTTTCGACAAGGTTCTTCGCGCTTGCCTAGGTACAACGTTCCCTTCCGGATCCATTTTGAGTGGTAGAAGCAAGAGAATTGAAGAAATTCAAATTTTTCTCTCTCTCCTCTCTCCCTCTTCCTCGGTAGAAAACAAACAGCAAGGCTGTTTGCCCGTTTCAAATTCTGTTTAAATAATCTGGTAAAAAAAATATTCAAAGCCGTACGGCTTCTTTTTCCCCACCTCATGCCGGGCGGCCTTATTCGCTCTGAGCTGAATTTACATTTTTGCCCCTGGATTTCCACTTAGGCATATAATCCCCGTTATTTCTTAACCAGAATAACGCTGTTTCCCAAGGATATCCGTTATCTCTAAGGAGAAATAAAATTTCCTCCCGAGTTGCCTCCGTTACTTCCGTTATAACGGAATAACGCTAGGTGACATCCTCCGAATTGTCAAAACTCAAACTTTAGCTACCTCTATCTTATAGATAGTGAAGTACGCTTCAGTTTCTCTAAGCTTTAGCTACCTCTATCTCATAGATAGTGAAGTACGCTTTCGTTTCTCTAAGCTTTAGCTACCTCTTTCTCCTCGATAGTGAAGTACGCTTTAGTTTTCCAACTTTAGCTACCTCTATCTCCTCGATAGTGAAGTACGCTTTAGTTTTCCAACTTTAGCTACCTCTATCTCCTCGATAGTGAAGTACGCTTTAGTTTCCCAACTTTAGCTACCTCTATCTCCTCGATAGTGAAGTACGCTTTAGTTTCCCAATTTTAGCTACCTCTATCTCCTCAATAGAGACGTAAGCTTTAGTTTCGTCAGCTGACAACCTCCATTAATTGTCAAATCAGGTGACAACCTCCATTAATTGTCAAACCAGGTGACAACCTCCATTAATTGTGAAATTAGGTAACTCCTCAATTAATCGTCAAAACCTCAAGGATCCTAAACATTGTTCCTAACTATCTAGTGAGACTTGAACTACGACCAAGGCTTGATTCCTCCAGGATACGTAGGTAGCCTTTCATAAAGGTCTAGCCATCCGACCACATCGGTCACCCTCTTCCTTAATCACTCCTCAGTGGTGCAATAGCCCCTCATGAAGGCCCAAATATCCGACCACATTGGTCACTTCCTTCATCTAGCATATCCCCAGTAGGATCAGTCATTTGACCTCCTAGGTCACTTTCCTTCATCTTCCTAGCAAGGGACCAGTTTCTCTTCGCCATTCCCCAGTGGATCCTGAACTACGGCCTAACTTGATTCCTCGGGGATACGTAGGTAGCCTACTTTAGGTTCAGCCAATTCGTCACATATGACACCCCTTCCCCCAGCGGATCTTTCCCGAACTATGACCTGGCTTGATTCCTCCGGGATACGTAGGTAGCCTTCCAAAGGTTCAGCCACTCGACCACCTTGGTCACCTAATCCGTCTCGGCAGTTCGCCAGATTGGATCCTTTTTCATCGACAACCCCACTCGCCATGTAAGTGACGTTGCCGAGGGGCTTCTGTAAGTACCCAAATCTGGCTCATGCCTTTCGGTTAAGTTTCCCGGCAATTCCCCGGACTTTCCTAAAGTTCAGGGGCAATTTGGGAACTTTTCCAAACCTTCCGAGGGGTGAAGGACTTGTTAGGAATTAAAATTCCATGTAGTCCCTCGCTGGAAAAGACCTTTTAGAAGGCCACCTTGCATGGTTCTAGAAATAGACTGAGTCACTAATGGATAAGACCGCACGGCTTCATTAGCCAAAGGTTACAGCCGCACGGCTTCATTAGCCATCACCAGACTGCCTATAAATAGAGGCCTCCTCTATTCATTTTGATATACAATTTTTGGCACTGTTACTCTGCCAATATACAGCCACGAATTTCCAGAGAACAAAAGCCTCCCAAAACCACCTCCCTCCTCTCCAAAATCCTTCCAAAGTTGCTCCTTCCTTAGGAAATCTTCAAGGAGATAGAGGAACACCACCATTGGTAACCTCTCCTCCTCTTCTCTTCAAAATATACTTGTCATACTTGCTATATTGATCTTTGCTATTGGTATTGCTACCTACTTGCTTTATATTTAATTTCTTGCCATAAAAATCAAATCTTTAGTCTTGTAGATCATAATACCCCCATTCCCCTATCACATAGGATTCATGGAGGATCCATTCCAAGGATGAACAATAAGACCTTAAATGGCTTGTTCTAGGGTGGATCTCTCACATGATGATGTGAAAATAGCATCCTTTTCATATAAAAATGTCATCTTTTACCTTAAAAATGTCATCTTTATTCACGAATGTCATCCCCCTTCCCATAGACCTTGCTTCCAAGGATTGTCCACCTAAATGGTTCTTAAAGGACATAGGAAAGCCATAAATGTCCTCCCTTTTCATTCCTAGTCCTAGCTTGCATCATGTTCATTACATATGTTAGCATAAAAATGTCATCTGTACTTTAAAATGCATTCCCCATGTCCCTCATGGTTGGATCACTCTCCAAGGATTGCCTAGTGACATTCTTAAGGCACAAAAAGGCATAGGATGAGTATAAAGATCCAATCTTTATACCCCTCCCTTAGTCCTCTTTGGTACTTGAAGCATCTCTTGGAGCGTAATGGTGTAAAGGTCCTATCTTTACATCATTTCCTCCACATAAAGATGCCATAGACGGATATTCCTTTAGAAAAGGATGAACTTGAGCCCCTACATCTCCGATCATCACTTGAGGCGAGCATAAATGTCCCAACTAAGCTTAAATCGTCTCAAGATGTAGGATTGATGGGAAAAGGTCCTTCCTTTCTAAAGTGTCTCATCCTTGGACTATAAAAAAAGGTGTCCCTATCTTGATCACATGTGACCCAAGGTCTCATAATGATGATCATAAGTCCAAGATGAGAACGGGACCAAAGTCCCTAACACATCAAAATCCAAGGAATCCTGAGCGATAACCAACTCATGGTTTATACGTCCGGAAGACTACTTGGCACATTCCCTCCTTTACCAAAACACATCCCACACACGAAAGCACAAAGGCAAGCATGAAAATCGGATCTTGGAAGACTTGCTTCAGCAAGGCTCCTTGGGTGAACGTCGATCCATTCTTCCCAAGGGGTAACTTAACCTCCGGACCCAAATCCTTTTTTTCAAAGTTTTGAGGAAATCAAAATGGCGTGGCAATTTCGTTTTTCAATTTAAACCGGATGTCTTCAAACCGATGTGAGGCGGTGATCCCCTTACACGAGAAAGCGGTTCAATAACACACAAAAAAGCCGCGATCTTGGGCACCACATACACACATAGTTGCATTTGGAAAGTAACCCGAAAATGCCTTTTCAAGGAGATACTTTTGTTCCAAGGCGACATTGACCGACAGAGGATCATTTCATGGTGACAAACTCATCAAATAGCCGAGCAAAAGTCAAGAAAACAAATTCAATGAAGATGATTTTAAAATTTGGCAGAACCAGGTTTTCAGTCAACTTTGAAGAATAAATTGTTCTGGTATAGAGGGTTACAGAAGGTTAAAAAGTAGTCGTTAGAAATATCTATGTGTCTACTTTCATACAAAAACATCGGTTTGTCGTTTCGGTGTCTAGAAAAAGAGATAATGCAATTTTTGTGCAGAAGGTATTTGCTGACTGCATACAATTTATCAGCAACTTCTGGTTTTCCTAGTTCACGTATTTCTTTCATGCATGCATATTTATACTATGAAACGGAGGGATGTTCCATTTAGCCTATATAAACCCATATTGTTATGGTAAAATTCAGATTTTGATTGTGTTTTTAGCCTTGGGTGATATAATAAAAGAAGAGTTTCTTCTTTGTATTACTCAATACCCTTTGTTGGGTTCCATAGGTACTGAGTGTTAACCTTTTTCAATTGTGTTTCACTTGTAATTTTTTTCGTATTTCCTCTTTCCGGTGTCAAATTGGTATCAGATCTCTAGTCAAAATGCCTCCGCGGCATCACCTTGCTCGTGAGAGAAACCTATGAGATGTCGAAGTGGATGACCTTCGGAGACATGTGCAGCAACTCTAACAGCGCTTGGAGCAATATGAGCTTCTTAATCATGATGCGGAGCGTCATGGTTCAGATGTTGGTTCCGTGAATGAAGAGGAGAATGTTAACCCCTTCCACCGTGTTCATCATAATGGAGTGTCGAGTGAAGAGGCCTCTCCTCGTCATCGAGAGAAAAGACAACATCATTTTCATCGAGATGACATCAAAGTGGAAATTCCAGAATTTGAAGGAAAGAATGATCCCGATGATTTCATTGATTGCTTGAACACAATTGAGAGAGTTTCATCTTGGGAAAAGTCGGATCGTGACGTGGGAAAAGATGAAGAAAGAACTTAAAAGAAAGTATTTGCCAGAAAACTTCCACCACAATTCTTTCCTTCGTTTTCACAAGTTCAAACAACGAGCGATGTCCGTTGAAGAATACACAACAGATTTTGAGCATGCGTTGCGATGTTGAGGAGCCGGAAGAGCAGAGAATTGCTCATTTTTTGGGTGGCTTACGATCTGAAATTTGTAAGATTGTTGAATTACAACCTTTTGGACTTACAACGATGTTTACAAGTTGGCACTCAAGGTGGAGCGACAACAAAAGGCGAAAGGGAGTAATTGTTATTCTACAAGGTAAGGTAGTTCGTCTAACCGGGGGAGTGCAACCCCATCCAAGTCGACTTCGTTCGAGAAGGGTTATACTTCCAAACCAACCCCTAAACATGATGGTACAATTAAGCCTAATACATCTTTCAATTCTAATTAGCGCCAATGTTTCAAATGTCAAGGGTTCGGTCACATTTCTTCTGATTGTCCAAATCGAAAGTTTGTCTCTTTATTCGGGAAGATGATCGAGAAGAGGAGCAAGATTATGCAAGCAATGAGATGGAAGATTTAGAAGAAGCCGGTGAAGTTATATATGAAGATCATGAGGAATCTCTTGTTATTCGTCGAAGCCTTAATGCAACACACGTAGAGGATGATACATGGCTGCGAAACAACATTTTTCATACAAGATGCACTTCGAAGGGCAAAGTGTGAAATGTTATTATTGATGGTGGAAGATGCAAGAACATGGTAGCAACAACAATGGTGGAAAAGTTGAAGATCAAGACGGAACCTCATCCATGACCGTACAAGCTTTCATGGCTTTGCAAAGGAAATGAGGTAAAAGTTAATAAAAGATATCTTGTTCAATTTTCCATTGGTGACAAGTATAAAGATGAAGTTTGGTGTGATGTTGTGCCTATGGATGCATGTCATTTACTTCTTGGGAGGCCTTGGCAATATGATCAAAATATCAAGCATGATGGTTTTAAGAACACTTATGATTTTGAGAAAGATGGGGTTAAAGTTTTTTTGGTTCCTTCCAAGATGGAAAATCCTCCCAAACCTTCGAACGGAGAGGGAAATAATCTAAATCTGAAATTGATAAGGCCACGGAGGATGGTATGGATGTCTATGCTCTTGTGGTTCTGGAAGGCAATGAAGAAGTATATGATGTCCCTTCACAAATTAAGTCTCTTCTTGAACAATTCCAAGACGTGGTCCCCGAAGAAATTTCACCTAGCCTTCCTCCCATGAGGGACATATAACACTGCATTGATTTAGTTTCGGGTTCCATAATTACAAACAAGGCAGCCTATAGAATGAATCCGAAGGAGTATGAGGAGCTTCAAAGACAAGTTGATGAACTCTTTGGCTTAAGGAATTTTGAGAGAGAGTATAAGCCCTTGCGTTGTTCCATCACTTCTTGTACCTAAGAGTGATTAAAAATTGTGAATGTGCATTGATAATAGAGCCGTCAACAAGATAACAATCAAGTATCGGTTACATATACCTCGTCTTGATGATCTTTTGGATCAGCTTCATGGGGCAATCATCTTTTCCAAAATTGATCTTCGAAGGGGATATCATCAAACTCGAATGAGATCTGGAGATGAATGGAAGACAGTGTTCAAGACAAAAGATGGACTCTACGAGTGGATGGTTATGCCGTTTGGTCTTTCTAATGCTCCTAGCACATTTATGCGTCTCATGAACCATATTTTTAAACCTTTTATTGGCAGCTTTGTTGTGGTTTATTTTGACGATATACTTGTGTATAGCAGAGATCCAAATCAACACTTGGAGCATCTTCACCAAGTCTTTTAAGTTTTAAGGGAGCAAAAGTTGTACGCTACCTTTAAGAAGTGTAGCTTTTTCACTACTAGCCTTATATTTTTAGGCTATGTTGTTTCTGTAGAAGGTATCAACAAGCAAGGTGGATGCAATTACAAGTTGGCCCATTCCCAAGGCTATCTATGATGTTCATAGTTTTCATGGCTTGGCATCTTTTTACCAGCGTTTCATCAAGAATTTCAGCATCATCATCTCACCAATCACCGAATGCTTGAAGGGAGGAAAGTTCTTATGGTCTAGCGAGGCCACAAAAAGCTTTGAAATTTTGAAGGAAAAAGTGACTGAGGCTCCAATTCTTGCATTGCCGGATTTCGGCATGGTTTTTGAGGTAGAGTGTGATGCTTCAAATGTGGGTATTGGTGCCGTTCTTAGCCAAAAGCGTAAGCCTATTGCTTTCTTTAGTGAAAAGCTGAATAACTCCCATTGATATGACATAATTTATACTATCTATTTTCTATGTTTTCGTCCCTATAATTCTTTATTTTCATGTATTTAGTACATGTTTGATGTAATTTGAGTGAAATATGTATTGAGAGGATTTAGTGAGATTTTATTGTAATTCGAGGGTATTTGAGTTGTTTTATTTCATATTCGGATGTAATATTTTCAAGAAGCAAAAGTCAAGCCAAAAGGGGATCAAGATTGTGAAGATGAAGACTGTTTCGCAGAAATTTGAGTAATCCAGGGACCAAACTGCAATTATGCAAAACTAGGGAGTAAACTGGAATTATAAAGTTCAGGGGCTAAACTGCAAATCTGGAAACTTGAAGGACTAAACTGCAAATCAAGAAACTTGAGTGACCAAAGTGAAAAACCAGAAGTTGGAAAGGCTGGAATCTTCACGAGTAGTGCTGAGAAGCACGACTCGTGTTTACTTTTAGCACGAGTGAATTTATTTGCACGAGTCATGCCACGACGCGAAATGAATCCATTCCAAGGTTGACTTTGACCAAGACTAATTTATGATGACGTCGCTGGGCCTTGCAGTTATGTTGAAAGTGTTTTTTTATTATTTTCTTTTCCTTTTCCATTTAGATTTAGGTTTTTAGGGTGGAGTATAAATACTTCCTTTTAGAAAATATTTAGGGTTCCAACTTTTACTTTTTCTTGGAGAGATTTATAATTTTCCATGGAGAACTAAATTCTTTTGCTTTGGATTTAATTATTGGAACCGTTCTTGATTTCAATTGAGGTTAATTTCTTATTATCTCTTTTATCCTATTTATATTTTCTCTTGTTCTTGATTGATTAAATTGATTACTAGAGTTTTGCAATTAGGCCGATTGTTAAATCTTTGTTATTGATTTATTGCTAGAATTCTATAAAATTGTGTCAATTTAGGGTTTCACAAGTAGCAACTTTATAGTCCATGCATGTGTCATGGTGGATTGTGAAGTAGGAGAAAATAAACAATTATCTAATTGAAATAACATTAGAAAGTGTTCATCTCTTAATCGGTAATCAATTGGTATTTTGAATCTAGACTGTGTCAGTTAGGTTTGAATATTGATTAGGGTGATTAGTGAGTGTGTCACTGCTATTAACTAATATTATAGAAAGAAATAGAGATTGAAATACATCTCATGATCGAGTGAATAAGACAAAATTGAAAAGAATTGACTGATGATATTTGAATGATAGACGGGAATAATAATTAATCCAAAGTGCTTTTCTTTATTTGTTTACAATCTAGTTTTTATTCCCGTCTTAGGAAGTAATCAAAATCAATCTTAGACCCCCAATCTTGTCAAGTGACAATTGTGCAAACTTATAACCGTTCTTCGAGTTCGATCCTGGACTTGCTCTAGCTACATTATTGTGGCCAAGTCTTTGATTAATTTGTAGGCGTGCGACTTTAGCCTATCAAATTTTGACGCCGTTGCCGGGGAACGGTGTTTATTTGTTTGCACTCTTATTCTTTTTCTTAACTTATTTCTTTTTATTTTTATTTATTTATTTTATTATTTTTGTTATCTGCTAAGTATTATTATCCTGCTATCTCGTGGTGTGGAACCGTGCATGGTTCATACCCATTCTACTAACGATTTACTTGTGCCTCTTGATAAAGAAAATTGTTGGTAAGGAGAGATGGGTGATAGAGCACCCCAGACATTGAGGCAGAGGATTACTCCGAACTGGAATGAGCAACCACAAGTAGTCCAGTTCCCTGATTTACCTACTGGGGTTACTTTTGAATTGAAGTCGGGGTTGTTAAATCAGTTGCCCCACTTCAATGGGATGCCAGGGGAAAACCCTAATCAGCACATAGCGCAGTTTGTGCAGATTTGCGGAAGCATGAAACCGGCTGCACTTCCCCTCGAACAACTGTTGTTGAGAGCATTTTCCTTTACTCTTAAGGATAATGCAAATGTGTGGCGTTATCACTTGTCACCGAATAGTATCATGTCTTGGCAGCAGCTGAAAGAGGCATTCCTTGATGAGTTCTTTCCTCCAGATCAAATCAATGTAACGAAATGAGATATCAGTAACATGGAACAGCGGTCTAATAAGTCTTTATACGAGTATTATAACTGGTTCTATAAGCTTTGCAGAAGTTGCCCGTATCATGGCTTTGATGATGACCAGTTAATTGTATATTTATATGGGGGATTAACTGTGCAAGATAAACGAATGGTGGATTCTGCTTGTGGAGGTAGTATTCTGAATAAAACTACCAGGGATGCAGAGAAGTTGATAGAGGAATTGGCCAAGAGCACAAGAACTCATGGTAGGAGATCAAGTGTCAGACAGGTTAGTCTAGCAGGTGCAAACAGTGGTGTAGATGAGAAGCTTGAGTCTGATGTCAATGAGTTGAAGAGCATGATGAAGACATTATTGTTGAGTCGAACTGAAGGTTTTAAGGATGTGAATGCTGTGGGGTCTCCATAACATGGACAGATTCAGTACAATTCATGGGGTAATCAACCCAACCCTAGATGGGGGTCACCACAAGGGCAGCAGTATAGGCAGCAGGGGCAACCTCCTAAGAAGTCTATAAAGGAACTTATTCAATCTTTAGCACAAAGTGTGTCTACCATGAATGGGAATTTCCAACTATTTCAGCAGCGGACTGAGTCAAGTATCAGTAGTCTAGAGAAGCATATGAGTCAGCTTGCCGATGCAGTTGGGAGGTTGGAGGCTAAGGATTCGGGAAAGTTGCCATCTAGAACTGAACCAAATCATAAGCCATCTGTTTGTGCTGTTTATGTGAGGAGGAAAAAAAGTTGAGGAAAGTGTGCCAGTGGAGCCTGAAATGAAAGTTGAGAAGAGAGTTGAGCCAGAGTTGGAGGTGGAAGAGAACATTCCTGAAGAGAAGTATATTCCACCAGTGTTTCCTGTTTATGAGCCAATCCCTCCGTTTCCTTATGCACTGAGGGAGTCTAGAGAACCAAAGCCTGATAAGGCTATTTTTGACACATTCAAGAGATTGGAGGTGAACATTCCATTTTTAGATCTCCTTCAGACAGTTTCGAGGTATGCAAAGTTTCTTAAGGAATTGTGCACTTTGAAGAGAAATCAAAAGGAAAGGAGTCAAGAAAAGGTAAAGATCTTAGAGCATGTATTTGCGGTTTATCAGAGAAAGATGTCAAAGAAATGTAGTGACACTGGTATGTTTGTAATTCCTGTTTCATTTGGGGGAGTAATTATCATAGAGCCATGCTTGATTTGGGGGCTTCAATTAATGTTATGCCTTATGCATTATTTAAAGAACTTAAGTTGGGTAAGTTGGAAGACACTAGGGTAGTTATACAATTGGTAGATAAGTCTAATGCATACCCTAAGGGGGTGGTTAGAGATGTTGAGGTGAAGGCTGGTGATCTATTGTTTTCAACGGATTTCTTTGTTCTTGATATGGAGACTGATTCTGAGGCTCCCATTCTGTTGGGGAGGCCATTTATGTCTACTTCTGAAACTAAGCTCGATGTGAAGAAGGGTTCTTTAACCATGGAGTTTGATGGGAAAGCAGTAAGTTTTAAAGCCTTTGATGCTAAGAATTTTCCCAAGGATGTGCGTAAAGTTTGTGCCATGAATTTGAGTGAGCCAGTTATCAAGGATGGGGCCAAGGTAGATGATGTTTATGTTGAGTCTCAAAAAGTGAAGCTGGATGAGAATAAGAAAGGAGAGCAACCAAGGGAGAAGAAAAAAGGAGAGCCACCAAGGGAGAAGAAGAAAGCAAATAAAGTGAAGACGAAAAAGGGGAAGCTTAAATGGTTTCCAACGGGGAGGCATGTCATTGAACCGAATCATCTTTTAGAGGTAACTCGAAAAGATTTCTTTTATCCCCCTTATATTGATGAGCCCATGTTGGTGGGGCCTCCATGTCCCCTATTTAGTTCTCTTGGTGCCCTTTCCCCTATGTTTTATTGTTCCATTTGTATGGTGTATTGCCATTGAGGGAAATGTCTAGTTTAAGCGTGGGGGGAAGGAGGAACTATTCAACTTATGACAAGCAGTTTTACGCGATTGTTCGAAGCTTAGATCACTGGCAACACTATTTTGGGTAGAGAATTTATTCTCTTTTCTGATCATGAATCCTTGAAGTACATAAATACCCAACACAAGCTCAACAAGAGGCATGCTAAATGGGTAGATTTCCTTCAAGCTTTCTATTATCACATCAAGCACAAATCAGGAGCTCTTAATAAAGTTGTTAATGCTATTAGTCATAGACACTCTTTGTTGTCGACGATGGAAGTTAAAGTATTGGGTTTTAAAGTTCTTAAGGAGCTTTACGAAGAAGATCCTTTTTTTGGAAAAGTTTGGCAGCGGTGTTTGGAAGGACCAAATGATCATTTTCTTATCCAATAGGGATTTCTTTTCAAAGACAACCGCTTGTGTATTTCAGAATGTTCTCTAAGGGAGGCAATTAACGTCGAAGCTCATGGTGGAGGATTATCTGGCCATTTTGGAGAGATAAGACACTTTCTCTTGTAAAAGAGAAATATTATTGGCCTAGAATTGATCGAGATGTCATTCGACTTGTGGAGCGATGCAAGGTTTGTTATATTGCTAAGTCTCATGCTCAAATACAGGATTGTATACCCCTTTACCAGTTCCGGTGGCACTTTGGGAGGATGTGAGTTTAGACTTTGTTGTTGGGTTGCCTCGAACTCAAACGAACAAGGATTCGATCATGGTGGTTGTCAACCAGTTCTCAAAAATGGCGCATCTTGTTCCTCACAACAAAACTTTGGATGCTACACGCGTGGCTGATCTATATTTCAAGGAGATAGCAAAAATATATAGTGTTCCGAAAACCATAACTTCCGATCGTGATTCAAAGTTCATGAGTCATTTTTGGTGAATGCTTTGGAAGAAACTTGGGACAATTCTGCAGTTTAGCTTGTCGCACCATCCTCAAACTGATGGACAAACGGAGTTTGGGAAAACTCTTACAAAGTTTAGTAGGGAGCAAGCCTCGCCAATGGGATCAGATGTTAGCACAAGCTGAATTTGCTTACAATCAGTCGTTCAGTCAAACTACGGGTGCTAGCCCATTCGAAGTTGTGTATGGTCAGAACCCTCATAGCCCGCTAGACTTAGCTCCAGTTCCTTCGACTCATCATTTCAGTGGAGATGCAGAGGAGCATTCGAAGTACATAAATAAGTTGAATGAGCAGATTCAAGATAGAATAATAAAGCATAATGAGAAGTATAAGGCAAGTGCTGACAAGCATAGGAAGTCTGCAATTTGTAAAGAAGGAGATTTAGTGTGGATCCATCTTCGAAAGAGCACTTTACTAGGGGACATCATGGGAAACTCAAGTCGAGGGTGGATGGTCCATTTAAGGTGTTACAATGCATAGGTGAAAATGCTTACAAGATTGAGCTTCCAGCTAGCTAGGGTGTTTCCACAACGTTTAATGTGACGGATCTCTCTCCCTATCACGGTGAAAATAATGATTTTGGCTCGAGGGAGAGCCTTCTCCATCTGGGGAAGAATGACACAGGATCATTTCATGGAGACAAACTCATCAAATTGCAGAGCAAAAGTCAAGAAAACAGATTCAATGAAGCTGATTTGAAAATTCTGCAGAACCAGGTTTTCAGTCAACTTTGAAGAATAAACTTGATGATGCCAAAATCGTCAAATCAGCCCAAATCCAAGCGATGATTGCTCCGGTGATTGCAAGGCCTGAAAATAAGAGAAAACACGTAAACTAAGCCGGGGCGGATCCGGCTAAAGGCCCTCCGGCGTGAGAGTAAGTTCACGGTTTGTATATGAGAAAACAAATGGACAGAGTTTTCCCAATGTAAAAAGTAACGTACCAAATAATGAGCCATGGGGCTTGTATTTATAGGGATGGATTTATAGAATCCATGTTGAAGTTAACTTGTAAAGAGATAAGATGTAATCCCAAGAGAATTATATCTGTCAAGGAGTCATTGTTTGACTTGAAGTGGTGTAGTTGGTTACAATCCTGATTGAATCATGAATGTGTAATCCTTGTTGTATAAGGACTGTATATTCTGCTAGCCGGAACGCCGAGGAACATGAATGTTCTACCTCGGCTTTGGCGAATAGACCGAGGTAAATGATTCTGCTTCCTCGTCATTTGGAGATTGGCCGACACGAAGATGTGCCGGGGTAAATGATTTTGTTTCCTCGTCATGGTGATGAAATGCCGAGGTAAGAACTTTTCTTTCCTCGTCACTTGCGGCATGACGGCCCGAGCATGTTGACCTAAGGCCGAGATAAACGTTCCTCGTCATACAAGGAAGACCTTACTCGGCCCTGATACTTGGTTATTTAGATAATATTCATGGCCCAATTCAATTAGGCCCAGCTTGAGCAAACCCATGTTCATATCTCGGTTTATACCGTTCAGTGGCCCCCGACTTTCTAGCTCGGATTAGGACGAGTAGAAAGTCACCTCGTCCTCGTCATATGGAATACGAACGGGTTTGACACGTGCCCTCGGCGTCGCTTCATATAACTGACGGTTGCCATTCTGGGGCCCCCCAGTCTTGTCACGCCTCGAAACCGTCATTTCGCATTTAATTCTTGGGGCGCCAGACCCGGGTTTTAGCTTTACCCATGGGTTTGACCCGATTAAGGGAGTATAAAAACTAAAACCCTTGTTATTTCAATCTTTACGAACCCCAAATATTTGAGAGAGAATAGCAAGAAGATTCTCCGGCGACACAGGATCTTCATTCCCAGTTTCCGGCGAACTCGTTTTTTCCGACGAAGTAGCATCCTGTTGTGATTTCATCAATCTCTTCAAACTCAGGTATGAAATTTCTTCCCTTTTGTGCATTTTGATTCTGATTTCCAGCTTCCTAGGGTTTGTTGGGAAGAATCTTGAATATGCCAAGAACAGGCGAACCACCATTGTTAAAGAATGAAGCTTTTCTTCATAAATTCTCAAAACTTCAAACCTTTGATTTTCTTTGTATTTTGTATGAACTTTCTTGAATATTGAATGAACTCCCCCTTTCATTTTTGATTCCCCTTAGAAATGGCTCGTTCTTGGGACCATTCCCCCCGATTCCGTTATGGATATCATACTGGCAATCTGAGGGTCTATCGTAGAGAGAGAGGTCCATGGTTGATGCTCACCCTGGATGATGTAAGCAAGCAGTTGAGAGGTTATGGTCGAACTCGTCTATTCCTCCAATACCCTGATTCCACAAGAATAGATAGGATTGAGTCTGGTTCACCCAACATTATAGTTTTTGAGGATAGGGCTGAGATGATGGAGCACATCGAACTGTTCTACCCGGCCTCTGATCGCGAAATGCGTGAGCGCCTGAGAGGTACGGCTCCCTCCTCGGCCTTATGAAATGACGAGGAGGGGAATCTCCCTTCCCCGTCCTAAATCAGCCATGGACGAGGTTACTAACTTTGTCTCCTCGTCTTTATGCAGATATGACGGGAAGAGAAGGAGAACCCTCCTCGTCTACTCAAATAGTAGACGCTTTCATGGAAGAAGCACAAGCTGATGGCCGCTTGGCCCGAAGAAAAGGAGGCCGAGGAAGAGGAGGCCAAGGATTAGGACAGAGACAAGAGAGGACCCCAAGAGCCGAGGATCCCATGTTGGAAAAGTTTTACTCCAAGTACGGGGTAAACAAGGCTGAGTACAGGCTAACTTATATGGGCCATATGGAGCTTAAGACGAAGAAGGAAGAGGACAACTTTTATTATAACCAAGACTTTGTCCATTTTTACTTCAAACAGTTTCAACAGGGACTTCGTCTTCCCTTGGATCCCTTCATCTGTGAATTTTTGGACGATGTGAGGGCGGTGCCAGCCATGCTAGGAGCTAATGGTACCCGGGTTCTTGTCAGCTTCATTGTCCTCTGCCGTAGCTTAGGGTACGAGCCGACCATGGGAGCTTTTCGATATTTCTACAATGTTCAATATGTCAAGGAGAGTTGGCTCCTCGTCATTAAGAGCGCATCCAAAAAACCGAAGCTGCTCCTCCCTATGTCTAGCAAAGTTGCCGGCTGGGATAGCCATGTTATAAGGGTTGAGAGCCGCCAAGGATGGGAGTTCCAATCTCCTTGTAAGGGTCCAACTTCATCCTTTCCCGTCCAACAATATGAATGGACCCAGGCCTTGATCAAACGCCTAGAAGAATTTTCCGAGGTGGGGGTCCTTGATTGGTCAGTGGTTGAATCCTCAGACCATTATTATATTCAGGCGGGTTTGATGCCGGGGAAGAAGGATGGGGTATCTCCCCTTGTCACCGTAAAGAGGGGGAGACGCTTTAATGACTGGACAATTCACCCCGGCCTGGTATTTCATGAGGATTGCATTACGTGCAAGACTGAACGTCCCCGGGACCAGTGTTTGAAAGCAATCGACATAGTTG
The DNA here is from genome assembly GCA_022495995.1 of Adenophora triphylla var. japonica. Lineage (NCBI taxonomy): Eukaryota > Viridiplantae > Streptophyta > Magnoliopsida > Asterales > Campanulaceae > Adenophora > Adenophora triphylla. The sequence goes on from JAFEMH010000955.1 coordinate 228,706, forward strand.
GATGTAAACGTTTATCTTTTTTACTTGGTACTTTTTGCATGCTTGTTGCCTCTGCTCGTACTTAATTCTTTCTTCCTTGTCCTTGCAGATTTAACCGCCGAGGAAGAAAAAGCTATAGCCATGGAGAGACTAAGTCCTCAAGAGCTAGTAAAGAGGAAGAGGAAGCAGAGCAAGAAGTCTGCTTTGGTGGAAAGGAGAGAGGAAGCTAATGCCCGTAATCTGGTGCTCAATGTTCAGGGTGACCAACCTCTTCCCCTTAAATTACATGGAGAGGTGAATGCCGAGGAAGCGGCATCCGAGGAACGAACCAACCCATCAACTGTAGAGGGGCATAGCCTCCATGTTGATGCCGAGGAGGTAGGAGCCGAGGAAACTGACCTCGTCCAAAGGAGATCTGGCTCCAAGAGAACCCAAGCTGTTAGCGCCGAGGAGCCTGCAGCTAAACGGGCAAGCGTCAGTGGGGCCCCCAATGTTGAGGCTCCTCCTCCCTTAGCCATTCAAAATATCAAGACCGTTGAGGAGGCCGACGAGCTGGCTAAGAGCATGTCCCTCAACGTTCCCCGTCTTAAGGGACTTCCTCTGTTAGCTAGGGAGGGACCCTTAGTAAGATTGGGCCGAGCTCCCATTCAGAGAGCTATGGACGAGGATGCCTACGAGGCTCTTTGTAAAGAGGCTCCCAACGAGGATACCTTGCTCTGCCACAAGGGACTCTTAATCGCCGAGGTAAGTGTTAATCCTTTTCTTGGTTATTGACCTTGATATTTGTTCGCCTTTCTAATAATGATTTCTCTTTCAGTTGGCTTCCGTCACGGCGTATGAAAACGTTTTGGCCAAGAAGAAGGCTAGGCGCCTGAATGAGGCTAAGGCCGCCCAAGTGAAGAGTGATAATGACAAGGCTTCCTTGGCTAAGCTTTTAAAGGCTAAGGATGCTGAGCTTGTGGCAGCCAAGGCCAAGGTGGAGGCCGAAGTGAAGAGGGCCGAGGAAGTAAAGGCCAAGGCCGAGGAGCATCTCCGGCTTAAGGAAGAGGAGCTTGCTCAGGCAAAGGCTGATAAGGCCGAGCTTCAAACCAAGGCCGATGAAGCTGAGGCCAAGTGCCGAGGATTGGAAGCTACCCTCCCAGCTAGGGAGGAAGAGGCCGTTGCTCGGTTCAAGGAGAGCTCGGCCTTCAAGGAGTTGATGATGGCCAGCTCGGCCTTCAAAGATGCCGTGGACGAGCAGACGGCCACTATGTTTGAAGATGGCTATCTTCATTTGGCCCGAAGCATCTTGGCTGACCCTTCCACCGGTTTGGACATCAATAAGGTTGCCCAGCTGATTTGCCGGGACCAATATGCCGAGGAAGTCAGGGCTCTCCACTACTTGGTCCCCTTTTCTGAAAGCAACTTGGAGATAATGGCTGCCAAGGATGCTCAAGCTTGCAGGGAAGTGTGGAGGCCGGCCTCTGTCATCCCCAGCAATATAAAAGACTTGGTGGAGGCGATCCAGGATGAGGAAGAGCCTGAGGCCATGGAAGCCGAGATGGAAGGAGGGGCCGAGGAAACTAATGCCCTTACTGAACAAGCGGTCCTTCCTCCCCCTGGCACTATCACAGAAGACTGGCTCGAAAAGCCTTTTGATGACGGGCAGCAGTCTTAGGATAGTTTTCTTTTCTTTGCTTTCTGTAATAGATGATAGGACTTGTAATTCTTTTTTGAACATCAATGAAAATCCTCTTGTCGTGATTCATGTTATTTCAATAACTTGCTCATATTTTTGTATGCTAGGCCGAGGCACTAGACTTAAGAAGGTGGGATCCAAGGAAGGTTCCTTGCTCCCAAATTGTTGGGCAAGTGGTTAGGCCGAGGAAGAACTCCCGGCTTTAACTATATCCTTAAGTTATTTAGGCCGAGGAAGGTTTCCTTGGCTTTAAATGTGTTGTACTCCTGAGTCAAGGTGGACTCTTGGTAGGACGTTATTTAAGCCATCAGGCCGAGGAAAATCCTCGGTCTTTGGCTGTTATGTTTGTAATCCTGAGTCAAGGTGGACCCTAGACAGGATGTGCTGTAAGCCATCAGGCCAAGGAGGACCCTTGGTCTTGGCTGTTGGTATCCTTAATCAAGGTGGACCTCGACAGATGTGTTGTAAGCCATCGAGCCAAGGAGGACCCTTGGTCTTGCTGTTGGTATCCTTAATCAAGGTGGACCCTTGACAGGGATGTGTTGTAAGCCATCAGGCCAAGGAGGACCCTTGGTCTTGGCTGTTGGTATCCTTAATCAAGGTGGACCCTTGACAGGATGTGTTGTAAGCCATCAGGCCAAGGGGGACCCTTGGTCTTGGCTGTTGGTATCCTTAATCAAGGTGGACCCTTGACAGGATGTGTTGTAAGCCATCGGCCAAGGGGACCCTTGGTCTTGGCCGTTGGTATCCTTAATCAAGGTGGACCCTTGACAGATGTGTCGTAAGCCATCGGGCCAAGGAGGACCCTTGGTCTTGAGCTGCTGGTATCCTTAATCAAGGTGGACCCTTGACAGGATGTGTTGTAAGCCATCAGGCCAAGGAGGACCCTTGGTCTTGGCTGTTGGTATCCTTAATCAAGGTGGACCCTTGACAGATGTGTTGTATAGAAGAGTCGGGGATACGGTCCTCATCTTCTCGGTGTCCGTATGAAGAGTTGATAGTTGCTTTGCATCTTTGGAAGAGACCGCTTTCATAAAGCGAAATGTGATTACATCGAACCGCAATCCTATCAACTAATCAAAACTAAAAAACAGGAAATAAGAAACTAATCTACCGTAAAATAAACTAGACTAGTGATAATATTTTCTAAGGTTGTCGGAGTGCCAGGATGCTTGAGGTCCTTCCCCTCCTTGGTCTTCAATCTGTAGGTCCCTTCTCGAATGACTTGAGTGATGATATAAGGACCTTCCCAATTTGGGGAGAGCTTGTTACATTCTCGCCTTCCGACCGGTAGCTTCAATTTTTCTCGAGTACCCAATCGCCTACTTGGAATACTCTTCCGATGACCCTCTTATCGTGATACGCCTTGGTCCTTTGTTTGTAATTCACCATCCTCATCTGTGCAGCTAGTCGTTTCTCATCTATCAGGTCCAGGTCTAGGAGCCTATTGACCTTGTTGACTTGCTCATCGTAATGGGAATTTCTCACCGTAGGGATGGCCATCTCCGCCGGTGCCATAGCCTCGTAACCGAAGGTTAGTGCGAATGGGGTTTCCCGGTTGGCCCCGGGTGGTTGTGCGAATGTACCCATAAGGCTAGGGGAAGTTCGTCCAACCATCTACCCTCGCGTCCCTCAAGGTTCTTGGTAAGGGCGGTTAGGACCGGTTGTTTGCCGCTTCGCTGGCCATTGCCTTATGGTCTCGCTAACCGAAGATTTTGCATGGCGGACTTTTACTCTTCCCAACTCGTAGTGAATGCTGTGGAGAATTGCAGTCCATGATCGAGACAATTGTATGTGGAAGGCCGACCCGCACCAGATGTTGTCATGGACAAAGTTGATCGCGTTCTCTTCCGTTATCTTGGCTAACGCCTTGGCTTCTATCCACTTGGAGAAGTAATCAACAGCTACTATCACGTACTTGAAATTACCACGGGTGGGAGGGAAGGGTCCGATGATGTCGATCCCCCACATATCAAACGGCCACGTAGGTATTACAAGTGTTTGCTCAACTGCCGGTAGTCTAGGAATGTCAGAGAATCTTTGGCACTTGTCACATTTTCGAACATAGGCGTGCGCGTCTTCCCTCAGGTTTAGCCAATAGTACCCTAGCGATATGATTTTGTCGCCTAAGGTTACGCCCCGGTGTCCGCCGCAAACACCTTCATGTACTTCTGCCAAGAGGTTCTCAATTTCCTTGGGATAGACACACCTTAGCAGGGGCTTCGTGAAAGATCTTCGGTAGAGGACTCCATTCATCACCACGAATCTTAGGGACCTCTTTTTGATAAGCTTAGCTCGAGCTTCATCTTCTGGTAGTTTTTCCTTCTCAATGTATTCAATGTAGTCATCGATCCAGCATCTATCTTCTCCATCTAAGAGCATGATTTGTAGTCTTTCGTACGCAGGTTCCTCGGAATAAACCACATAAGGACTGGTCTTAGACACATCCATGGTAGCCCTTTGGAAAGAACGTCTCGCGACTTGGTTATCTTCCCTGCCAATTTGTTTGAGCTCGAAAAATTCCATCTTCTTCGTCATATCTAGGACCAGGTCTCTATACTTGGCAAGGGTGGGGTCTTGGGCATTATACTCTCCCTTTACTTGTTTGACAACGAGTTGGGAGTCGCAGAAGGCCGCCACCCTAGTTGCTCCATAGAAGGAGGCTAATTCAATGCCAAATATTAGAGCTTCATATTCCGCTTGATTATTGGAGGCAGGGAACTTGAAACGGATGGCGTCTTGCGTAGTATATTCTCCTTCCGGGCTTGCTAGTACAATTCCAGCTCCGCTTCTTTCCTTGGTGGCTAATCCGTCCGTATACAGGATCCAACAGTTGGATGGGAGTTCCATGGGAGAGTCTTTATCCTCTGGTGCGTTTTGCTTCCTAGAGGTGGGGAGATGCTCACCCATAAAGGCAGTCTCGACCATGAAGTCAACCAAAGGCTGTGCCGAGAGGGTCTTCCTTGGTTGGTAAGTGATATCAAACTCGGTGAGAGCGATGGACCGCTAAGGAGACACCCGAGCCGTCCAACTTATGTAGTATCTTCTTCAACGGTTCATTTGTGTACACGGTGATAGGATGTGCGTAAAAATAGGCACGTAGTTTCCTCGATGCAATGACTAGTGCGTACGCTATCTTCTCCACATTGAAGTATCTCGCTTTCCACGTCGGACAAAGGCCTTAGAGACATAGTAGACAAGGCTTTTGAATTCCTTCATCGTTTCGAACTAGGACAATGCGACAAGATGATCAGCGGCTAGGAAGACATACAAAGATCTCACCAGAGTCGGATCGCTAAGCAAGGGAGGGGAACCCAAGTACTCCTTCAACCGGAGGAATGCTTCTGAGCATTCAGAGTCCAGAGAAGCCACTTGGTACCCTTCAATACCTTGAAGAAAGGCAGTGACTTTTCGGCGGATTTGGCGATGAATCTTCCAAGGGCTGCGATTCTTCCATTAAGTCTTTGAACCTCCTTGATGGTGGTAGGTTCCTTCATGTCAACAAGCGCCTTGATTTTTTCAGGGTTTGCTTCAATCCCCTTTGATATACCATGAAGCCTAGGAACTTTCCGACGTTACTCCAAACACGCACTTGCTCGGATTTAGCTTCATGTTATTAGCTCGGAGGTTGTGAATTGTCTCTTGCAGTCGGGAACGTGATCGCCTTCCTTGGTCTTTATGACCATGTCATCAATATAAGCTTCCATGTTGCGACCTATTTGGCTTGCAAAAACTCGATTCACCATTCGCCGGTATGTAGCACCCGTGTTCTTGAGCCCAAAAGGCATCATGATGTAACAGCAATTACCCCTGTGTGTTTGGAAGGCCGTCTTCTCAATGTCCTCTTCCGCCATTTTTATCTCGATGATAGCCGAATAGGCATCTAGGAAGCCGAGAGTTTGATGTCCAAAGCAATGGAATCAACCAACTTGTCAATTCTAGGAAGAGGATAGCCGTCCTTGGGGCAGGCTTTGTTTAGATCAAGAAAGTCTATGCACATACGCCATTTCCCATTTTGCTTCTTCACCATAACTACATTGGCCAACCAAACGGGTACTTAACTTCACGAATTATTCCGGCACTAAGTAATTTCTGCACTTCTTCTTTTTATAGCTTCCTCCTTGTCCCTTGCAAAATTTCTCCTTGTCCGGGAGATAGTCTTTGCCAAAGGATCAACTTCCGGGCGGTGGAGGGCTACTTCTTCATTGATCCCCTCATATCTTCGACTCTCCAAGCAAAGACGTCGAGACTGCTTCTCAAGAGGGAGATGATTTTTTCTTTCTCTTCTGGAGATAATTGGCCCCCGAGCTTGATTTTTTGTTCAGGATAGTCAGGATTGATGACTACCTCTTCCAGTTCGTCAACAGGCTTCATTTCAAGACCGTCACGGAATTCTAGAGACTCGATAATGATCTCTCTAACTCTTCTCCCTTCATTGTTATTCACGTTGAGGCCCTCCTCCTCCATAAGTTTATCAACATCTGGGAGACTGACCTTCCCTAGGTCGTGGTTGGCCCCCGAGTTCTGGCCGTTGAAGAGAACAGGGTCTTTTTCTGATACGAGCTGAACTATGCCTAGGTCATCTGCAATTTCTTGGACCATAGGCTCTTCCATAGGTACAGATAGGACTATGCCTTGGTCATCTGCAATTTCTTGGACCATAGGCTCTTCCTCCTCCGCAAGCACTTCACGAATATAGCTCATTCTGGAGCTAGTTTCGGTGGTTTTCTGAGACTTGGAGATCTTAATGTTTTCCTCGGGGGTATCTATCTCCACACTTTTGGATTTCTTTCTGCTCTTCACGACATGTTCCAAGAAGTCCTTGGGGGTGGCCCTCACACATCCAATCCCTGCCCGAGTGGGGAATTTAACTCGTTGGTGGGGAAGTGAGGCCACCAGCCCAAGTTTGGCTTGACTTGGAATGCCTATGATCGCATGATAATCACTAGTCAAATCCATGACTACGAAATTGACTGTGGCTTTGGCTAGGAAGGGGTGATCACCGACTTCGAGTTCTAGCTCTACAGTTCCTTTGGCTCCCACCTTGTGATTGGTGAATCCTTCTAGCCTTCCATGGTAAGGTTCCAACATGGTGTCTTTCAAGCCCATCTGTTGGAATGCTGAATAATATAGGATGTCACGGGAGGCCCCCGTGTCAACGAGAAGTCTTTCGGATTCAACATTGTCTATTCGGCCCTTTATCACCAAGGGTTGTTCACGAGCTTCTCGACTTCCAGCTAACTCATTAGGAGAGAAACTAATGACCTCTTCCGCTTTATGGATCCAAGCAGGAACATGGTACACTTTGCTCAGCTCGTGGATCTGGTCCCTTAGTTTTCTGGTAGAAGTTACCTCTTCCCGTATCACATGCAACTTGGCCCTAGGAGGCCTGCGGTCTTCATCCTCGCTTTTGTCGTCATCTTCACTTTCCTCTTCCTTCCGCTTCCGCTTGTTATCTTTTTTCATAACATAACGATCTAACTTTCCCTCGTCGAACCATTTCTGGATTATTTTCTTGAGGGCCCAATAGCCATCAGTCGTGTGCCCGTTGTCTTTGTGAAAATCACAGTATTTGTTCATGTTACGAGGGAATTTTGGCTTGTCGGTCATTGGTTGAGGTGGAGGAAGGTTGACCAGCTGCATGATTTCAGAGATGGGCTTAGTAAGAGGAGTGAACTCAAGCTTCTCCGTACTCCTTGTTTTGTTTTTCCCTTTGGAACCCTTGCCGTTTCCATTACTATTCTGGCGATTGCCTGTCGCCTCTGTTTCTGTCTTGTCAGCTCCCCTCTTCTTTGTTTTGTCCTCAGCCATGGAAATGGCATAAGCTACCTTGTATAGCTCGGACTTCGTTTGAGGTTCCCTGGCTGAGAGTTCATAAACGAGGGGACCAGATTTTAGGCCGGAATTGAAACAAACAATAACTTCCCTATCAGTGAGGCTTTCTTCAACCTGGTCCGCCATTTTTCGGAACCGATTATAATAGCTGAGGGTGGTCTCTCCCTTTCTGTAAGTACGCCAATCCAATTCGCAACCTTTTCGATGCATTTTAATATAATAAAACTGCATTAAGGGGCGTTTTGGTAAATTCCTGGCCTATCCCGAGACTTCCGGAAACGTTCCATGAGTTTCCCGCGAAGGAAGTACCTTTTGGTACATCATTCATGCCAAAGGACCCCTTGGGATTAAAACCTATTGGACCTTTTGGGTATTTTCCCGGAATGTTCCGAACTGGTTTTGGCGCCAAAAGCGGTTGAGCCACCTTGTGTCACGCGACATCTTGAGGCATGGAAAGTGGACGCGTAAGGTCGTGCGACATACTAAGGCGCCAACCGCAGACCTATAAATAAGACCCTCCCCCTCATTGAAATGGATCCGAATTCTAGCCTCATCGTTACTCTGCCAAAATAGCAGTGTAACGAGCGTCCCAAGCACAAAACCTCTCTCTCTCCTACCTTCCAACCCACTAATCCCTCTCATCCAAACCCAATTCTCTACCTACACCAATTGGAACCCTTGGATCAGAGCTGTGAGATCTACAACGAAGAATTGAAGGATTCTATATCTGACTAGATATAGAATTCGTGGAATCAACAAGGGTAACAATTCCCTAACCCTCTCTCTCTCTCTCTCTCTCTCTCATTTAATTCCTTGCAATTTTATAGTTCTATTTTGTTTGGATTCAGTAATCAGATCCTAGCTATCTGAATTACTGAATCCCAATCGCAATCTCTCTGTTTAACTTGCATAGATTGTGTAATTAAGCTCATATTGATTGATTTGGTTGAATTTGGTGTTTGAGCCCCCAAGGGGGTGTGGATCTACCCATATCCACACTCCCTGGGTCGATTTGATGTTGTTTATGTTTTTCGTTCATAATTCAGCTTGTTAATTAGATCTGTATAGCTTACATTAATTTACGAGTTCATATTGTGAGGTTTTACGCAGAAGGCTCATATGTGTCACGCGACACCTTCGTCCCCAAGTGATCTGTGTCACGCGACACATGTGGTCATCGAGTACGATGCGTCATGCGACACACATGACCCATCTGCAGTGACTCTTTTCCTTTGTAATCTGTTCTAGTTTGTTTGTATCAGGGATGTGGCCTCCCTAAATAATGGGCTCACAATATGTAATTTCTCGTTTCATAATTAATAAGATGCATTTTATCACATTTCGTTTATTATCGATATTTGCACACACTTTGGATTTACTTGGATGTGTTTGATTGAAAGACTCGTCTATGGACGAGGCGTGTTGGGTGAACTCTCGGTTCTTCCCAACACGTAACCTGACCCCCGAACTCATGTTTTCTCTCTAAAACAAAGGTTTTCAATGTTTCCTCTTAAAACGGCGTGGCGACTCCTACTTTTCCTAATTTCGGGCGGCGCGCACATTTTCAGTGGCGACTCCGCTGGGGATTTCACTTGAAAACCTGTTTTTCAAGTGTTAAGTGGGTCAAACTTTCGTTTAGTCAAAAAAACATCCAATGCATCCATGTTGTGTACATTATTCGATAATCATTTATGATGCCTACATTTTGTTGATTATGGAACTTGTGAGCCCTTTGTGCTTGTGGTCATTTGTTGTGCATTGGTATCTCTGTGTTGCTCTTGATATGGTAAAGCAGGGGCTGATTTGATGATTTGAGGAGCTGTTGGTTCGGTGACCACCCAAGTCGTGCGACACCTTTGTCTCTGGTTGTCTGTGTCACGCGACAAAGGTGGCCAGCTGAACGAGATCATCGAAGAGGCTGGTTTGAGGGCGAGTCCCTTGGACCAAAGCGTGACTCATTTGGTTATTGTTCCACTGTTTACCTTGTGTGAGGGTGTGTGTTTTCTTCTTAAAAAAAAACAAATAAAAAATAAAAAAAATAATAAAAAAATCTTGTTTTTGCAAATAAACGAATTAGTCATCCGCACACTACATCACTTAGATTTAGAACCCTCGGGTGCGATTGACGGCATCGCGGACGGCCATGAAATGCGCCTACGCTTGAGCGCACGAAATCAAACCTAAACCCCTAGTGCGTTATAGGTGGCACCACACTAAACCTTACCCACGGTTGGTTTTTGATACGATGTTTTCATTACAACAAAAATGAATTGTTTTTGAAAAATATCATAGATTCTTATACCTTCTCCCAAAACCTCATACCTTGTGGGCATGTTGCCAAATGCAACATGATTTCACGTGGGAACATGTCACTCTCGTGGCGTGTTCTAAACGAGAGATCATGCCGCATTGCCAACATGTACCGACGAGAGGTCATGCCGGATTTTTCTTCGAAATTCTTCGAAAAGACCCGTTATCTTGCCCAAATTTCCTTAGAAATTTGGACGAACCTCTTCGTTCCATAAAGATGTTAGGGTTTGGTTAGGTATCATTACCTATTATATGTTTCAAAACAAGACATTTGATGTAATTCGAACGTCGCGTCACTAGGTTCCCCAGAGGCATAGTTAGCATGAATAAAGGCTTATCCTTTCCCAAGCGTATTTAGGATTTAAAATGCGGATTTATACTTGAACATAAATGATTTTGTGTTTGTGCGAGTCTGTCCCATTTTCCTTCCCTCTCCCGTTCCTTAAACTATCCCTTCGATACCTTATAACCAATCCTTACGAAGCAAGGGAAGAGACAAGTTTGGGGGCGTGCTGTTACAAGAAGGGCGATTAACCGGTACGTATTTCCAAATATTTGCAAGGTTTTCCTCCAAAGTTCCGGTTCATTCTCTTGCTCAAAGATGTACGGGTGCAAAAGATGTGTCACCCGCTCGGTTTGGAATTCCCTTCGCTTCGAGTCGAGTGGGATATGGATGATTTGTCAATAACGAGTGCGAGTTGCCCTTGAAGCTGCCATGATTCGGGAATGCAAAGCCCAATTGCTTGCCCGAGGTTGCCAAAGCTCGAGAGGAAGAGACTCATTCAGATTTGTTGAAGCAATGCGCCTCAGGGAATTACGGTAGTTCGTCACGAAGATGGATCATATGAGGAGATTATCAAGACCCAGTAGTATTGATTGCGGGGATAGAAATGCAATGAAAGAGATGAATGGAGACGGGCGGGGTGAAATTCTTTTTCCAACATCCCGGATGGCTCAAACTCGGATCGAGTATAAACAATCAAACCACGAGAATTTCAATGTCCATAAGCAACCCGATTTGAAAAGCCGGTACCAACCCAGATTCCCGGGTGGTGTACCATTTCTTCAATCGGAACGGTTCACTTTGAAACTCCACCCCGACCAAGCTCTCCCACAAGAATGTTTCCCACAATCACCAATGAGTGCGTACGGGTTCAACTTGTCACCCTCTCATGGCGGCCTTCGGGATCGGACTCCGGACGTGGCTGTTAATCGGATGTCTTTCATGCCAACTACGAACCCTACCCCGCAATGAGACAACAATATACGAGCCTCCTTACGAGAAGGTCCGAGGAAAAGAAGAAAGAGAGCTTATTGGGGAAAAGTGGGAATGCCCATGAACCGGTTTCTTAAATTGCGACAAGCGGAGGATTGGTGTACCCGTTGGTGAATTATACTCCTCTCGTCATGATGAAAGCCTGGACCCAAGCAAGTATTGCGATTATCACCAATACTCGGGACATGTTACCCATGGGTGCTTACAATTGAGGGTAATCATCCAAGAGCTCATTGATGAAGGGAAGATTGGATTGGGTTCTCTGATAATGGCAATGTCCGAGATCTCCGCCCGTATCCCCCTCGCAAGAAACGAGAATACGATGATCTAGGGATGTCGACCGAAGAAGCTTTCAATGGATTAAGGCGAAAGGAATGATAAAGCCCTTTGGAGAATTATCAACCCGGTAAACCTCTGCTTAATTTGGATCGTAGCAAGTATTGCTATTACCATCGATATCTGGGCATGTCACGAGCATTGCGTCTCTTTAAAGCGGCTCATCCAAAGGCTTATTAATAAAGGCGAGAATTGAGAAAGCTCACCCCAATGTGATTACCGGCCCTCCTCGGTAATATCAACGGAGGTCGAAGATATCTTCCCCGAGAGAAATCGGTCGGTCGGCATCGTAGGTTCTAGAGTGTCTTTTATGCGGTCGTGAGTACTGTCCAAGTCCATGATATGAATCTTTTATTATATTAATGAAAGTCTTTATTTCTATTCTTGCTAGACTCGAGATATTACTTGTTCACTTACATTACGCTTAAATTGAAATGGTCTTATTTTACATGATCATTTGTCTTTGCTCACCGACTAATGCTTTGAAACGACTAGTATTTGAATTAATCGGAACAAGAAAATCTGCGATATCATTCTCTAAGCCGGGCGATCAAGCCCCGGTTTGCATTTTACGTGCTCACATATTTTCATTTCGTCCTCTCTATCTCGTTGTTCGAGGAATTTGCACGGGTTTTTCCCCAAAATGCGCTTAAGCAAAGCAGCGAAGACCCAATCTCGTTTGGATCATCCGGTGGGAACTGCGGTTGAAACCTCCACCCTTAGGAAAACCTTTACCTTGCCCTCACTAAACAATACCCCTTCATTTCAAGATCGGCCACGCTTTGAAACCCGTCTATCCATTCCCGAGAAGAAGAGGGACCATCCTTGAGGCTCCTGTGATTCAAAAGAAGATCGGCCGTCTCCGAGATTCAAGAATGGCGAGAAAGCAATGATCCATCACGGGGACTAGCTGAAATCCTCCTCTCGAAAAGAAAAAAGAGGGAGATAAAAATATATAAAAAAAAAAGAAAGAGAATGAAAAGAAAAGAAAGAGAGCCTGGTCCCCGGTGATCCTCTCGAAGCGAAAGTCGAGAAGATTCGGTCGTTACTCAAAAGGAGTCTCGAGTGAACAAAGAGACGGCACGGATGTCTCCTCACCACTACCTCAAACCGATCCCAAGCCGTCCTCTCAATTTTAGAGGACATTACCCTTACCTTCGACCTTGACCAAAAGCCAAAGATCGACCTCTCATTCTTAGAAGCAGCAAAGATGCAATCATGAATTCCCTCGCCTTAGAAATCCCAAACACCTACCCAAGAGCCAACCTCTCATCTTTAGAGGTTCAGCCAGCAAGAAAAAAGCCTAGCCGACCTCTCATCTTAAAAGGTCATGATATCCCAAATCACCCGAAGATCGATCCAAATCCCGAAACCCGGCGCGATTACTCTTGGATAGCGAGTTTCGAGTCTAATATCGTCGAGATCTAATACTGATTATTGCTTGAAGCGAGCCAAGTCCATCCGGCTCGAAAGGACCATCAATTGAAGATTGTGCAAATTCCGTCCGTTCATTTGACGTTGCATGTGAGCATACTTCATTTCTCCTCCGCAAACATCTGCCGTGAATGTCCCACTGGGGCTTCGCATCTGTGTCTCCCATCGACACTCTAAGAGGACACGTTCTTTCAACTCTCAAAAATTCTCGAAGGTCCTCACATTCTCGAACTTCAACGTTCATTCTTTTCATTCGAGATGAGCCCGAACTACGACGACTTGAGCTCCTCCTACGGAGGAACGTGGCGGCCATAATTTGGTTCGGTCAAAATCACGAGACGGATCTCGAAAATCCGGTCTCTTCAAGGACCATGCCCATACACTTGTCTATCCTTGAGTCCAATTCTCGATATCAGTGTATTTTCTCCTCAGGATTGATAAAAAATACTTGTTCATATCAGCTTTGGCGGTTTGACTAACCCGAACATCAATAAAGGGTTTTAAGCAACTTTGTGATCATCATGAATAAGATAAGTTTTCAAGTGTCTCGAAAAGTCTTCTATTGCTACATAATAGGGAGATAGAGCTAAACACCGTTTCGGTCGGCGGGGGTTCCATACACTTTCCACACCTTGTGATGCTTATACTCTCTCAAAAGAGTCAAACCTAAAAACGAGAGTGTCATAAACGAAGTTCGGGATTCATTTCCCACCATCCGAAAGATATGTCCACTGCATGCAAATTTCTTGAGTCTTGTCTGTGTCGACCGGCGGCGAAATCAAAGGATCAATCTCGGGTGGGGCTGCATAAGGATGTGTATGAAGGCGGGGCTTTGGCCGAAGACGATGAACATTTTGTGTGTGATTTAGTACATTTGTTATCATGATAGCAATGCTTGAAAATGGATTCCCTAGCAAAGAGGCTCACTCTTCGATGAACCTCTTGGATTCCACATCCTGAATAAGAAGATTGATTATGGGAAACAATGAAGAAGTCCATGGCGAAGGTTTGTCAACCTGGCTGCAATGTCACGCGACGAGAACATACCCAGTCACTTAGAGTCGTGCGACATGATAAATCCGGCATCGGACATCGGCAAGGCTGCAAATCGATATGTACCGGGGCACTCCCAGACTTGTCCCAAGTTTGCAAACAACAAGGCTCCACGCAAACAATCACGGGGGAGGAAGTTTCATTCAAAAGCAACATACACATGAACCATTACCCTCATATACAAACCCCAAAGTCACATAAACCATTCAAAAGCCATTCATTCCATGCACCTCTTTTTCTTTCCCAAAATATAAAAGCTCGCACAAACAAATAAACAACTAATAATGTTTTAGGTGCAAAATAAAGAAAGAAAAGAAAAAAAGAGAGTATTTGTTTCTTTCCCCAAAAACGGGGTACATAAACCAAAAGAGGATCATAAATCGGTCCGGGGACTACTCCGAATCATCGAAATGTAAGTATCACCATCGGCGAGCTACTATCGTCATCTGCGGTCTCCTCATTGTCTTCCCCATCGGCATCACCTTCCTCTTGGTCCGGGCCGGCGACGGGCTCATGATAAACAACGGGATCATCCGGAAGAGCTCATGCATAACGAGGCGGGGAAAGTCTCAAGCTCATGAGGATCTCGGGAAGACTCACTATCGAGAGATGGGAGGATTAGGAGGACGACGAACAGTCTTGGTCCTAGGCAAATGAGTATCCTCGGCGAGACAAATCGGTACGAGCCCTCTTCCTAGGGCAAGCTAAGCTGTGGAATCACTTTGTCATCGAGAACTCTTTTGGAACCTTGAGCTGCAAGTTTCTCCCTCGAGATATTGATTGCTCCTCATCAGCCCGATCAACCATGTCCATGGCCCCGGTATAGCGACGAGCAAAGCCCCGGTATACGTCGGGCGATACCGATACAAGCAAATGAAAAAGAATCGAAATCGAGATCAAAACAAGGGAATGGAAGGATATTCACGGTTCAAAGTCACTTACAGATTGAGTCCCCTCAGGAAGATGAAAATATGGAAAAACCTGCTGGTGTCAAGAGTGGCCCGCCTCACGGCATCTCCATCACAGAAAATCAACGAAAGGAGGTGGCGGAGGTGCATCCGTCACATGTCCGAGGAGAAGGCCGGCGGCTTGAGCATCGAAGTATCGGGAGCATTAGGAATATCATGTCTCGGAGCAACTGCGGCGATCTCAACCTCGTAGCCACATAAGTGTCATAATCCGCATCATCCTCCGTATAATTGAAGGCGAGGCTCTCCACTGGATCAAAGTGACCACATTCTCCAACTTAGAAACCACATCTCGGCGGGAGGATCATAGGGAACCACTGGCCGTACTACGGACCGTGCTTTGCCTACAAACCCTCTCACCCAAATATAATGCATCCCCGAGACAAACCCACCAACGGTTTGCGGCACTCGGTAAGATGAAGGGCATGATCCGAGATGGACCCCGGCATATCTATCGGCCCAAGGAAACAAAGTCAAACTCCCGGGGACTCCTCGCAAACAAACCATGGTATCGGCACGAGAAGCGATCATCCGTCCCTTAGAATCGGTATGTACGAATCTTTTGCCTAGCATCCTTCACCCGGCGTCTCATGGCGGGAAATGTGGTAGCAGGAAATGTCTCCCCCTACTCTCCAAGCATAACACCCAATGACCTCATAAGCCCAAGCACGAAAAGAAGGACGGAGCGAGTCAAAAAGACGAAACGATATTCAAATAAAGGAGGCAAACCAAGAAATACCTCAAATGCAAAGTGGCGGCGGTTGAAGGACTTAGCTTTCCCAGGCTAACATCATCAAAAGCCAAAAACAACTCGGCTAAACTGCCTCCCCCAAGACAATGATCCAACGGTAGCCCAATCTCTCGAAGCTCCAATAAAGAAAGCAAAGTCGTGGACGTGGCATTGATAAACAACATATCAGAAGCCAACCCAAACAAACGCCACTGGCCAATCTCTCGGCCCTCGGCTTTGTCCTCATCGGTATCTGCCATCTCGGCGGGAAAACCGGTGCTACGATCAACCATCGGCCATGAAGATCTCCCAACTCATACCCGTTCCCCTTCTTGTCACAGGGAACAAAGCCGATCGGCTCCATAAAGTAAGCATCGGTAGGAGGCGTGGGTCATCAATCGAACGAGGCTCCTCCGGATACAAAGGCTCATCGGTGAAAGGCGGACCCGATGTGACGGCAAAATCATATGGCGTGACGGTCGCCTCGCCCCAAGAGAAGTGAAAAGAGTGAGTAGTCTCCCACGAGAACTCTCTGAAAGCCTTTACCAAGCCAATGCTCCTCGTGTCTTTGCCAACGGCTTTGGCCATCTCAAAGAAGCTGACCCCAACCTGCGGCATATACCGGACCTTTTGGCGAGTGGACAAGCTCACGACTACCGGCGGCAAATCCCACAATCTGCCAGCGACCTCTGGAGAGCCCCGTACGCAAATCCTACGAGGTAAACACGGCGCGGTATGAATATCTCAAATTTACTCGTCAAATCAATTTCAATTTCAAGCAAAACTAGGTTTTGTGCATACATTTCACAATTGCTAAAGTAAAATCGAGCATGCAATAAACTTCGAGTCCGAACAAAGAAAGGAAAAGAAAGAAAAATCAATCTTTTTCGAAAAAATTTAATTTCCTCGGTGCACCAAAAGCTAGGGTTACAATTATTACCTTCTTCTCAGGGCCCGAGGAATGTTCTTTCAAATGAGGGTAGAAATCTCCCCTAACAGGTTTGAGGAACAAAAGGTCTACGATTCCTCGAGCATTCTTCCGCCGTGCGGCTAATTGGGCTGAGTCGGGCGTTCTGGTGGGGCGGAGCCTAGGAGGCATTTTTTTGACAAATCAGCGGGGAATCAAACCTAGAATCGGTCGGCAATTGAAAATGAGTGAAATGGCGTGCTTTTCTCGCCAAGATCGTCCACCTCCCTCCAAACAATGTTGTTCGAAATGAGGAATTTGTTCACCCTTTTAAAAGGCGATCACGGCTTTAAATGGTCGTGCGACACGACGTTCCCTCAAAGCCAAAATTCCCAAAATACCCCTGCACTCTAATGATGTACAAATTTTGACCCGCGTGGAGTTGTTGTTTTACCCCGCGGAGTACAATAATCAATTGAGTCTCGGCAGTTGGACCTCAGAGCCAAGCTGGAGAAGAAAGAACAAAACAAAAAAGCATGCGTATACGCGTGACCCCAAGAAGAGCTCGACAATACCAAAAACCAAGAAAAGCCTCTCAAGCGAGCCAAACCAAGAAAAGCCTCTCAGCGAGCCAAACCCAAGAAAAGCCTCTCAAGCGAGCCAAACCAAGAAAAGCCTCTCAAGCGGAGCCAAACCAAGAAAAAGCCTCTCAAGCGAGCCAAACCAAGAAAAGCCTCTCAAGCGAGCCAAACCAAGAAAAGCCTCTCAAGCGAGCCAAACCAAGAAAAGCCTCTCAAGCGAGCCAAACCAAGAAAAGCCTCTCAGCGGAGCCGAAAAGCCTCTCGAGCGAGAAGAAAAGCCTCTCAGCGAGCCAAACCCAGAAAAGCCTCTCTGGCACACAAAGAAGAAAAGCCTCTCTAGCGGAGCACACAAAGAAGAAAAGCCTCTCTAGCGGAGCACACAAAGAAGAAAAGCCTCTCTAGCGGAGCACACAAAGAAGAAAAGCCTCTCAGCGAGCCAAACCAAAGGAAAAAGCCTCTCTAGCGGAGCCCACCAAGAAGAAAAGCCTCTCAAGCGAGCCAAACCCAAGAAAAGCCTCTCAAGCGGAGCACGACGGAAGTCACGGGTAAGCACGGCAAAGGTATGAAGACACATCTCTACCCCTTTCTTGCTTGTAGTCGGTATTGGTAATTCCGAACTACGATTTGGCTTGATTCCCTTCTTAAAGGGATACGTAGGAATCCTTTCTCGAAAGGTCCGGCCATAATTTTCCCCTTCTCACCCTTCTAGCCCTTCACCTTAACCTTGACCGCTCATTGAGATTGGGTCTTATTTTATCGACAACCCCACTTTTTCCAAAAGTGACGTTGCCGAGGGCTCTGTAAGTACGCCAATCCAATTCGCAACCTTTTCGATGCATTTTAATATAATAAAAGCGCATTAAGGGCGTTTTGGTAAATTCCGGCCTATCTCGAGACTTCGGAAACGTTCCATGAGTTTCCCGAAGGAAGTACCTTTTGGTACATCATTCATGCCAAAGGACCCCTTGGGAATAAAACCTATTGGACCTTTTGGGTATTTTCCCGGAATGTTCCGAGCTGGTTTTGGCGCCAAAAGCGGTTGAGCCACCTTGTGTCACGCGACGGCTTGAGGCATGGAAAGTGGACGCGTAAGGTCGTGCGACATACTAAGGCGGCCAAGCTGCGGCCTATAAATAAGACCCTCCCCCTCATTGAAAGGGGATCCGAATTCTAGCCTCTTGTTACTCTGCCAAAATAGCGGTGTAACGAGCGTCCCAAGCACAAAACCTCTCTCTCTCCTACCTTCCAACCCACTAATCCCTCTCATCCAAACCCAATTCTCTACCTACACCAATTGGAACCCTTGGATCGGAGAGTGTGAGATCTACAACGAAGAATTGAAGGATTCTATATCGACTAGATATAGAATTCGTGGAATCAACAAGGGTAACAATTCCCTAACCCTCTCTCTCTCTCTCTCTCATTTAATTCCTTGCAATTTTATAGTTCTATTTTGTTTGGATTCGGTAATCAGATCCTAGCTATACTGAATTACGAATCCCAATCGCAATCTCTCTGTTTAACTTGCATAGATTGTGTAATTAAGCTCATATTGATTGATTTGGTTGAATTTGGTGTTTGAGCCCCGAGGGGTGTGGATCTACCCATATCCACACTCCACAGGTCGATTTGATGTTGTTTATGTTTTTCGTTCATAATTCGGCTTGTTAATTAGATACGTATAGCTTACGTTAATTTACGAGTTCATATTGTGAGGTTTTACGCGAAGGCTCATATGTGTCACGCGACACCTTCGTCCCAGTGATCTGTGTCACGCGACACATGTGGTCAGCAGTACGATGCGTCATGCGACACACATGACCCATCTGCAGTGACTCTTTTCCTTTGTAATCTGTTCTAGTTTGTTTGTATCAGGGATGTGGCCTCCCTAAATAATGGGCTCACAATATGTAATTTCTCATTTCATAATTAATAAGATGCATTTTATCACATTTCGTTTATTATCGATATTTGCACACACTTTGGATTTACTTGGATGTGTTTGATTGAAAGACTCGTCTATGGACGAGGCGTGTTGGGTGAACTCTCGGTTCTTCCCAACACGTAACCTGACCCCCGAACTCATGTTTTCTCTCTAAAACAAAGGTTTTCAATGTTTCCTCTTAAAACGGCGTGGCGACTCCTACTTTTTCCTAATTTCGGGCGAGCGCGCACATTTTCACTTTCCCTGCTCAATGTTGGCCAAGTCAGCCAGTCTTATCTTCCTCTTACCAGCAGTAGCAAAGTGGTCCAAGAACATTCTCCTCATGCCTCTCCAGCAATCGATGCTACCTCTTTTAAGCTCACGGAACCAGGTCAAAGCTGTTCCGGAGAAGGTGCTCGCGAAAGCTTTACAGAGCAGGTCATCAGCAGTGGTGAGGAGATTCATAGTTTGTTCAAAACTTTGCACGTGGTCTTTTGCATCAGTAGTGCCATTGTATTTTTCAAAATTAGGGAGCTTGAGGTGGGGATTAGGTGGAGCTGCAGTTATCCTCAAAGAGAATGGTCGTGTTGCCCAGTCATAATCATCGTCATTAAACTTCTTTCCCCTCTCCATGTCATCCAGTCTTTGCTTCAACAGCTCCCATTGCTTGGTTTCCACTCCCTTGTCACTGCTTGAGCGGGTGCTTCGTTGGGAGCTTCTGACGGATTTGTCCTTGGGGCGATCATTCACCCTACTGTGCTCCGCGTCATGTCGGTGGCTGTCCCGTTTGGAAGGAGCTTTGTCACGCCTTAATTCCAGGTCTTGACCGCCAAGTATCATTCTGTACGGCTCTGGTGTCCTCGGCCTTGCAAATTCTCGATGCCGAGGACAAGGAGAATCCGGTCGACGAGGTCGAGGAGAATTTGGTCGACGAGATCAAGGTGGCATGGGATGCCTAGGTGCCATGACAAGACGAGTAGGGGATAGGCGTCTGTTCAAGCTGAGTCTCGTTCTTAGGTCCCTGGAATTTACTTCCTCTTCCCTAGGAGTTAAGTGGCTTCTCAAGTCGACCACTGGATCCCTCTGCTTACTGTTGTGCCGAGGATGAGGAGAATCCCGGGGGGCTTGCCTTGGTAGGTCCCCGGTCTTGAGGGGAGGAGGTTGTTGCTCATCCTGTCCCTTTTCGAGGGGGTTGCCCACAGATGGCCTAATAAATTCTGCCATTGAATGCTCTGGGTCTAATTGCAAGAGAGCAGCCTGTGTTTCATACATTCTTTGTAAAGTTTCCATTTGCCTATGTAACAAAGAGCGTCGGTCAATGGGTTGACTTCCTCCTGCTTGACCGGCGTCGGCATTCTTTGTTTTCTTCCTTCCTACTTGCTTTCCGCGGGTACGAGTAGGACGAGGAAGCTCAGCACCTTCTCCCTCGGCATTCACCTGACCCTTAGAACGAAGGGTCATGGAGAGGGGAGGAAGGGCATCTGGCTGAGGTAGAGGAGGAGGAGGAGGCAGTTCCTCGGCTCCAGTGTTCGCCCCGTTCACTTGGGTTTGATCCTCCTCAGCAGTTACACTTGCAAATTGTCCGTCCATTGTAAGTCAACAGCAAATTATCAAGTGCAAATTTTCCAAAATCACGATTTCCAATAGATCCAAGTTTCTGGCCAAAATTAGGGCAAGATTTGACCAAAAACAAACAGCCAATTGCAATTTTTCCAACACAAAAAATTCAAGCCAAAACTGGGATGGAATTTTAACGCTAAAAAATGCCTCCAAACGGAATCTGGGCAATATCCGGTTGAAATTCGCAAATCCCGGCGGTTTCAAGAACAGAGTCTCAACGATCCAAAAATTCCGTTCACAGAGAGAAAAATTCCGCCAAGAAAATTGGCTTTCAGCGAGCGTTTTCCAGGCCAAACAAAGGGTGTTTGAATCGATTTCCCGGCAATGGAACCAATTGATGATGCCAAAATCGTCAAATCAGCCCAAATCCAAGCAATGATTGATCCGGTGATTGCAAGGCCTGAAAATAAGAGAAAACACGTAAACTAAGCCGGGGCGGATCCGGCTAAAGGCCCTCGGCGTGAGAGTAAGTTCACGGTTTGTATATGAGAAAACAAATGGACAGAGTTTTCCCAATGTAAAAAGTAACGTACCAAATAATGAGCCATGGGGCTTGTATTTATAGGGATGGATTTATAGAATCCATGTTGAAGTTAACTTGTAAAGAGATAAGATGTAATCCCAAGAGAATTATATATGTCAAGGAGTCATTGTTTGACTTGAAGTGGTGTAGTTGGTTACAATCCTGATTGAATCATGAATGTGTAATCCTTGTTGTATAAGGACTGTATATTCTGCTAGCCGGAACGTCGAGGAACATGAATGTTCTACCTCGGCTTTGGCGAATAGACCGAGGTAAATGATTCTGCTTCCTCGTCATTTGGAGATTGGCCGACACGAAGATGTGCCGGGGTAAATGATTTTGTTTCCTCGTCATGGTGATGAAATGCCGAGGTAAGAACTTTTCTTTCCTCGTCACTTGCGGCATGACGGCCCGAGCATGTTGACCTAAGGCCGAGATAAACGTTCCTCGTCATACTAGGAAGACCTTACTCGGCCCTGATACTTGGTTATTTAGATAATATTCATGGCCCAATTCAATTAGGCCCAGCTTGAGCAAACCCATGTTCATATCTCGGTTTATACCGTTCAAAACTGTTCTGATCTAGAAGGTTCCAGAAGGAGAAAAAGTAGTCGTTAGAAATATCTATGCATCTACTTTCATACAAAAAAGTCGGTTTGTCGTTTCGATGTCTAGAAAAAGAGATAATGCAATTTTGGTACACAAGGTATTTGCTGACTGCATACAATTTATCAGCAACTTCTGATTTTCCTAGTTTATGTATTTCTTTCATTCATGCATATTTATCCTATGTAATGGAGGGATGTTCCATTTAGCCTATATAAACCCATCTTGTGATGATAAAACTCAGATTTTATTTGTGTTTTTAGCCTTAAGCAATATAATAAAAGAAGAGTTTCTTCTTTATTTTACTCAATACCCTTTGGTGGATTATATAGTTACTGCATCTTTTTTCAATTGTGTTTCACTTGTAATTTCCTCCGTTTCCTCTTTCCGGTGTCATTGACTTTTCCCCATGCACGCATAAGTTGATCACCAAAAGAAAGTCTATAACCCCACAAAACCCAACAAACATGAACCATAGCAAAGGCTTAAGGCGGAATTTACAGCCCATTTCATTTTCACAGCTCTACCGTATAGATTATAAGACCACTCACATCGGTGACTCTCGTGAGAGAGTCACTACAAGAAAAAAAACAAAAAAAAACATAGAAAGTCATGAATATGTACAACCTAGGTTGGCCAGCCAACCCTTGGGTTGGCCCGGTTGGGTCACCATTTGATTTTTTTTTTTTTTTGTTTCACCAAATTATTTTGATTTTGTGTTTATATAAATATATTTTTAAAACTAGTATATTTTATATAATTATATAAATTAAAAAAATAAAAAATATATAAAATTCATTTTTTTATAATTGTATGGATAATTATTTTTAATAATTGTACGGGTAATTTTAAAAATATTATTACTAATACATTATTTTAAAAAATAAAATGATAAGTATTTTAGGTAAGTTGAAGTAAAGAAAAAATAAATATTTTATTTTTAAAAGGTTGGGTTAGGTTGGGTTGAGTTGGGTTGGGTCACTGATGGGAGTATAAATTATATAAGGTTGGGAGTGTGTATATGAAAGTGAGAGAAATTAATATTTTATTTGAGGTTGGGTTGGGTCGGGGTCACTGATGAGGATAGTCTAAGTCCTAGGACACTTTGGAGAACTACCAGAGTTGCTGCAATAAGCTGCCATGCATAGTCACCTTTGTTCATCCAGTCTGGACTTGCGGGGTCTGGTAATAAGTTTGGAGGAAAGGCAATGGGAGGTGATGGTGGTTGATGATGCCAAAATCGTCAAACCAGCCCAAATCCAAGCGATCGTTTGCTCCGGTGATTGCTAGGCCTGAAAATAAGAGAAAACACGTAAACTAAGCCGAGGCTTTACCGGCGAAGGCCGTCCGGCGTGAGAATAATTTCACGGTTTTGATATGAGAAACTAAATTGACAGAGTTTCTGTATGTAAAAAGTAACGTACCCAATAATGTGATATATGGCATGTATTTATAGGGATGGATTGACAGAATCCATGTTGAACTTGGACTGTAAAGAGATAAGATATAATCCAAAGGGAATTATATCTGTTAAGGATTCCTTATTTGATCTGTATTATAGGAGGTGGTTACAATTCTGATAAGATTATAACTGCTGAATCCTTGTTTGAATAGGATTGTTATATCTACTCGCCGGTAAGTCGAGGAGACTGATTTCCTTATCTCGTCATTTGCATGTAGGCCGAGATGAACGAATGATTCTCCTCGTCATATAGAGATCTGCCGGCATAGAGAAATGCCGAGGTGAATGATTTTCTCTCCTCGTCATAGGGAGATATGCCGAGTTGAGAACTTTTCTCTCCTCGTCATTCATGACCTCTCAGTCCATGATGAGCCGGGGAGGAAACAAGAATATAAGGAGCCCGTTGACAACGTTAAGGCCGAGGAAGGCACCTCATCCTCTATGGAGATGATCTCGGCATACGAGGGAGGTCTCCTCGGCATTCATAGTTGGGGCACATTCTGCTTGCTTGTTGGGCCTAGATTAGCCTTGTTGATGATGATGAACGAGACCAAGGAAGCCCATGGATGTCCCTCGTAACTCATAGATGGATTATGTTTACAGCCCAATCCACTTGGGCCTGACCCAGACAAGCCCATGTTCGTATCTCGATTTATACTGTTTAGTGGCCCCCGACTTTCTAGCTCGGCTTAGGACGAGGAGAAAGTCATCTCTTCCTCGGCTATGAGAATACGAACAGGGTTTCCATGCATCGGAGTCGCTTCAATTGTGCGTCGTTCCATTATCCGCTGGTTATTGATGTGATGATGAGAGGTGGCCCCCCAGGTCTGACATGTCTTGGAAGTTGTTACCTCCATTTAATGTTGGGGGCGCCAGATCCATGGACCCATTTTGCTCTCAGGTTTGACCCTTTTTGGGCGAGTATAAAACCCAAATTAAGACTTTCATTTCAACCTTTCAGCGTTTGTGATATTGAGAGAGTATTTGCAAGGTTTAAGCGTTAAAACCTCCGGTGAATTTCTTGAGCTTTTCGAACCCAGTTTCCAGCGAAGCTTTGTTTCTCCGGCGTGTTTGATTTCTCCACTTGATTTCGATCACTCTTCAGCAAACAGGTATACATTTCTTCTCTTTTTATGCTTTTCGTGATTAATTTTTGTAGTTTCTAGGGTTTTGGTAGGTTTTGGGATTTCCCAACTGCCATTGTTAACCCTTAAGGCTTTTCTTCTTGAATCTTCGATTTTCTTGGATATTTGTATGAATTCCCCCATTGATCCTTGATTTCCCCTTAGAAATGGCTCATTATTGGGACCATTCCCCCTGATTCATTTATGGGTACCACAAGGGCAATCTGAGAGTTTACCGGAGAGAGAGGACCCTGGTTGATGCTGAACTTGGCTGACATAGGAGAGATGTTGAGAAAATATGGCCGTACACGAATGTTCATCCAATACCAGACAATAAGAGGATAGATCGAGTTGATTCCTCATCTCATAGCATAGTCTTGCTTGAGGATAGGGCCGAGATGATGGAGCACATTAATTTGTTCTACCCGTCCTCGGATCACATAGCTCGTGAGCATATAAGTGGTAAGGCTCCCTCCTCGGCCTAACTGTTTTGACAAGGAGGGGCATCCCTCTTCCCCGTCTTAAGCCCGGTCTTGGACAATGACTAACTTGGATCCTTGGCTTTTTGCAGATATGACGGGAAGAGGGGGTGAAGCCTCCTCGTCTACAAAAATAGTTGATGCCTTCGCTGAAGGTGAACAAGTTGAAGGAAGGAGAGGCCGAGGAGGAGGACGGGGCCGAGATAGGCCTCCTAAGGCCGGGGATCCCATGCTGGAGCAATTGTATACGAAGTACGGGGTAGATAAGAACGAATTCCGGCTAACTTATGTCGGCAAACCCACCTTCGCAACTAATGCCGAGGAGAGGAGCTTTTATTATAACGACAACCACGTCCACTTTTACTTCAAGCAATTTTAACAGGGAATTCATCTCCCTTTGGACCCATTTATCAACGAATTTTTGGGTGATGTGAGGGCGGTCCCGGCCATGTTGAGAGCTAACGGGACTAGGGTCCTTGTTAGCTTATAGTTCTATGCCGTAGCTTAGGTTACGAGCCTACCCAAGCTGCCTTCCGTCACTTCTTCAATGTTAGCTACATCAAGAGTTCGAGGCTCCTAGTCCTAAGGAGTGACTCTACCAAGCCGAAAATTATTCTCCCAATGTCTAGCAAGGTAGGAGGCTGGGAGAACCATGTGATAAGGGTAGAAAGCCGACAAGGCTGGGAGTTCCCCTCTCCTTATGATGTGCCGACTTCGTCTGGTCCGGTGCAGAAGTATGGGTGGACTAAGGACTTGATCAAGCGCCTTGAGGAATTCTCTGAAGTTGGGTTCCTCGATTGGGCAGCCTTAGAAGCCGACGAACGATACTACATCCAGGCCGAATTGATGCCGGGGCCGAAGGACGGGGTGGTTCCCCTCGTCGACGTTAAGAGGAGGAGATGTTTTAATGACTGGAGGACCCATTCGGGCTTAGTCTTCCATGACGACTGTGCGAGATGCAAGCTCCCTCCCGTAGATCAGTGCCTTAGAGAGGCTGACATCGTAGGATGTAATTGCTTCCTCTTTGCCTTCTACACATGTATTTTTTGTTGTTTGCTCTAATCCTTCTCGTAATGTAACCCTATATTCCTCGTCTTTGCAGATTTATCCCCCGAGCATGAGGCCGAGCTAGAAATGGAACAGCTGAGTGTCGTTGAGCTGATTAAGAGGAAGAGGCGCCAGGCCAAGCTCTCGGCCTTAACAGACAGGAAGGAAGAGGCCAACCGTCGCAACCTCTCTTGAGTGCCAAGGGAGATCAACCTCTCCCCGTCAAGTTGCACGGGGATGTTAATACCGAGGACGGGGCCTCTGAAGGTCGAGATGATCCATCGACTGTCGAGGGGCATAACCCCCATGTTGATGTTGCTGTGGAGACGGACATCCCGTCGGCCGAGGACACTGATCTCGTCCAGCGGCGTTCAGGCTCCAAGAGGCCTCAAGGTGCTTCTGCCGAGGAGCCTTTATCTAAGCGGGCTGCTGTAGAGTCCTCGGACCCTCAAGCTCCTCCAACCCTCACTATCCAAACCGTCAAAAACTATGAGGATGCCGAGGAGCTTGCCCGACTGTGAATGTGTGCCCCAAATTTTTGGTGTTTGTTGGATTCACGCGAGTTTGAAGACATCCGGTTTAATTTGAAAAACGGAGTCACCACGCCATTTTGATTACCTCAAAACTTTGAAAAAAAGGTTTTATGGGTTCGGAGGTTAAGTTACCCCTTGGGAAGAACGGATCGTCGTTCACCCAAGGTGCCTTGCCGGAGCAAGTCTCCCAAGATCCCATTAATCGTGCTTGCTTGCATGCTTTCTTGTGTGCATGTGTTTGAAAATAAGGAGGGAATGTCCCAAGTCGTCTTCCGGACGTACAAACCATTTGTTGGTTGTCGCTCGGGATTTCTTGGATTTTTATGTATTCGGGATTATGATCCCGTCCTCATCTTGGACTTGTGATCATCGAATTTTTAGACCTCGGGACTTGCGTGATCGAGAGAATGACTCCCTTTATAGTCAAAGATGAGGTTCTTTAGAAAAGGAAGGTCCTTAGCCCATCAATCCTACGCTTTAAGACGGTCGAGCTCATATAGATGCTTCTCACTCGATCTTAAGCGATAATTGGAGATATAGGGTTCAAGGTTGTCTTTTTCTAAAGAAATCGTGGAACCTTTAATGGAAGGAACGATGTAAAGATATGATCTTTTACACCGGTCCGTTCCAAGGTTACTTATGGGGACATGGGGGAATGTATAAAAATGACACTTTAGTGAAAAGATGACATTTTTGGTGTAAAGAATGTCTTTTGGTTGCAAGGGATGCTTTTTGTGCAAAGAAAAGATTTTTATGCAAAGAATGCATTTTTATGTGGAAAATTAGTGTTTTATATACAAATGATGCATAGAGATGTTATTCGGAAAAGCAAAGGATGCTACTTTAAAGTAAAGTAATGACTTTTGATACAAAGGATGCATTTTATGTATGAAAATGGGTTTTTTGAGTGCAAGGGATGCACCTTTAAAGCAAAGATGTCATTTTGGTGAAGAAGATATTCTTTTAATGCAAATGATGCTGCTCTGTATGAAAATGTTTTAGTTTAAATGCAAATTGATGCATTAGAAAAGGCAAACATCAGATTACAGCTGAAAAAGATGAGGAATCTGCAACCGCTACTTATGTCGCGTGACATAGGCCTATGTCGCGTGACATAACAAGCCATTTTGCAGAAAGTTTCAAACAAATTTGAGATTTGCAGAGGTAACAAGGCACCAAAATGGTCAAGTTACTTCACAAACAAATCTCAGAGAGCATGTTTATCAATAATGAACGCTTCAAGAGGGTGTGGATATGAGGGATCCACACTCATCTTGAGTATTCATGCAAAACCAAACCAACCCGGGGCTTTTACATGAAATGTGATGAAATCAGATGTGGATCTGGGCAAATATAATACTAAAGTATGCAACTTTAATCAGAATACTATATTATCAACGCATTTAGCATAGAGATTTCACATTCAAAGGAAAATGGAGAGTGGAAAAGGGTAGAAAATCGTTACCCTTGAAGACCACGACTCCCTATATCAAGTTAGATATAGGAGCCTTCAAAACAGCAACCTCCGGGGTTGAGATTGAGCCTTGGTTCCTTGAGAACTCCTTGATTCTTGATGTGTATATGAAGTGTGTGTGTGGGAAGTGTGTGTGTGATTGATTTGGGATTGATTTGGGAGGATTGTGAGGAGAGGGGATGCTTCTGGGCGTATTCCCTATGGAGGGGGACTGAGGGGTGGAAAAGGTGTGTCCCAAATGAGAGGTGAAGGCCTCTATTTATAGGCTGCCTGCATGGGCTTGTTATGTCGCACGACATAACAAGCCATAACCGTTTTCCTTCTAGAAACATGCAAGGTGGCAACCTTCTAGAACTTTTCATGGCCTATTATGTTGCACGACATAAGTAGCCACTTCCAGATTCTTCCAGAAACATGCAAGGTGGCAAGCTTCTAGAACTTTTCATGGCCTATTATGTCGCACGACATAAGTAGCCATTTCCAGTCCCTTCTAGAAACATGCAAGGTGGCAGTCTTCTAGAAGGGTTTTGGGATTAAGAAAAACGTGTTTCTTAATCACCAAGCATTCCCTTCAGCCCTTAAAAGGCTTGGAACATTTCTGAAATTATTCCGGAACTGTAGGAAAGTCCGAGGAATTACCGGAAAAATTACCGGAATTGCCGGGAAAATTAACCGGAAGGCATGAGCCAGATTTGGGTACTTACACCGGCGAATGGTGGCAAATGTTCCGCCTCTGAGGGGCATCCCTCTGCAGGCCAGGGAGGGTGCCCTTGTGAGACTGGGCCGAGCTCCCATTCAAAGGGCCTTGGATCAGGAGGCCTTTGAGAAGCTTGTCCGAGACAAGCCAAGCAAGGAGAACCTGCTCTGTCACAAGGGACTTCTGGTTTCCGAGGTAACTGTCTCATATCTCGAATATCGTTATTTCAACCTCGTTTTCGGTACTTGTGTTATTTCTGACTTTCCTATATTACAGTTTGCAACTATCTCGGCTTACGAGAATGTCCTGGCCAAGGCTGCGGATAAGCAGCTGCACGAAGCCAAGGCTGCCCAGAAGAAGGGTGAGATTGATAGGGCAGCTTTGGCCGAGCTATTGAAGGCCAAGGAAGCCGAGCTTGAAGCTGCCCAAACCAAGGTGGAGGCCGAGGTAATGAGGGCCGAGGAGGCAAGGGTGAAAGCAAAGGAACATCTCCGGCTAAAGGATGCTGAGCTTGCCGAAGAGAGGAGGCTCAAAGCCGAGGTCCAGGTAAGGGCCGAGGAAGCTGAGTCCAAGTGTCGGGGCCTAGAAGCCACCCTTCCTTCAAGGGAGGAGGAGGCCGTGGTTCGTTTCAAGGCCAGACGGGCCTTTCAAGATGCCGTGGACGAGAAGACGGCCACAATGTTCGAGGACGGCTATTTACATCTGGCTCTCCGTCTTCTGGCCGATCCCTCCCTCGACTTGGATGTAAATACCATTGCCCGACTGATCTGCAAAGGCCAGTTTGACGAGGAGGCCAGGGCCCTCCACCATCTCGTCCCCTTCTCCGAATATAACTTGGGCATCATGGCTAAGGAGGATGCTCAAGCCAGCCGTGAAGCGTGGGTTCCCCCGTCCGTTGATCCTGGCAATCTCAAAGCTTTAATTGAGATGATCGAGGATGAGGAGATGGATGCTGAGGCCGAGGGTGGAGCTGCCAAAGTGGCTCATACTAATGTCCAAGCTGAGCACACCACCTCTCCTGCCAATGATGCCGCTACGGAGGAGTTTTTGGAGAAACCTTTTGATAATGCACAGACTTAGGATTTTTACTTTTTCTTTTTCTTTTTGTTGTAATAGTGATAGGACTTGTAATTTCTTTTTGAATATCAATGAAAAAGTCCTTTTGTTTCAATTCATGTTGTGTTGTTTTAATGAATTGTTTGGATGCTTGCTTGTAAGTCATGTACAAATACAAGACTGCTTTGAGGGAGTGTAAGTCATTAGGCCGAGGTGAGATTCCTTGGTCTTGACTATGCCTCTAGTTGTTGGGTCGAGGAGGATTCCTCGACCTCGGCTATACCTCAAGTCATTAGGTCGAGGAAGGCTCCTCGGTCTTGACTGTTGGGGTGTTTTCTTCTTTTCTGTCTTCTTATGTCGAGGAAGATGACTCGTGCACAGGTTTCAGACATGAGGTTCCTGTTAAGTCGTAGTGACAAGGTGTTTCCTTGTCTTGACGTGAGGCAAGTCAATAGGCCGAAGAGGAGTCCTCGGTTTTGACTGTTTGAACCTTGTAGTCCTTGAGTCGAGCCGAATCCTCATCAAGACGTAAGGTAAACCAGTAGGTCGAGGAAGGGTCCTCAATCTTGGCCGTTAGGAGCCTATAGTCATTGAGTCGAGGAGGACCCTCGTCAAGATGTAAGGCATGTGTTTTGAAGAGTCGGGGATAAGGTCCTCGTCTTCCAGTGTTTGTGTTAGTAGTTGATAGTTGCCTTGCATGTTGGAAGAAGTTACTTTCATAAACTGGAACTTGATTACATCGAACTGCAATCCTATCATACTAAGAAGTAAAAGACTGAAAACTGAAAACTAATCTTATTACAAAATAAACTAGACTAATGATAATATTTTCGAGGATTGTCGGAATGCCATGGATGCTTGAGCTCCTTCCCCTACTTAGTCTTCAATCTGTAGGTCCCCTCTCGAATGACATGAGTGATGATATAGGGACCTTCCCAATTTGGGGAGAGCTTGTTTTGTTTTGCCTTCCGACCAGTTGCTTCAATTTTTCTAAGTACCCAATCACCTACTTGGAATACTCTTCTGATGACTCTCTTGTCATGATATGCCTTGGTCCTTTATTTGTAGTTCACCATCCTCATCTGCGCAGCTAGTCATTTTTCATCTATCAGGTCTAGGTCTAGGAGCCTATTAAACTTGTTGACTTGCTCATCGTAATGGGAATTTCTCACAGTAGGAATGGCCATTTTAGCTGGTGCCATAGCCTCAGAACCGAAGGTTAATGCGAATGGGGTTTCCCCAGTTGGCCCCCGGGTGGTTGTGCGAACGGCCCATAAGGCTAGGGGAAGTTCGTCCAACCATCTACCCTCGCGTCCTTCAAGGTTCTTAGTAAGGGCTGTTAGGACCAGTTTATTGGCGGCCTCTGCTTGACCGTTGCCTTGGGGTCTGCTAACTGATGACTTTGCATGGCAGACTTTGACTCTTCCCAATTCTGTTGTAAATGCCGTAGAAAATTGGAGTCCATGATCGGAAACAATTGTGTGGGGGAGGCCAAATCGACACCAGATGTAGTCGTGGACAAAGTTGATTGCGTTCTCTTCCGTTATCTTGGCTAATGCCTTTGCTTCTATACACTTGGAGAAGTAATCAACAGCTACTATCATGTACTTGCAATTACCACGGGCAGGAGGGAAGGGTCCGATGATGTCGATCCCCTACATATCGAATGGCCACGTAGGTATTACAAGTGTCTGCTCAACTGCCGGTAGTCTAGGAATGTCGGAGAATCTCTGGCATTTGTCACATTTTTTAACATAGGCGTGCGCGTCCTCCCTCAGGTTTGGCCAATAGTAACCTAGCGAGATGATCTTGTCAGCTAAGGTTCTGGCCCCCAGGTGTCCGCTGCAAACACCTTCATGTACTTCTGCCAAGAGGTTCTCAATTTCCTTGGGATAGACACACCTTAGCAGGGTCTTGGTGAAAGATCTTCGGTAGAGGACTCCGTTCATCGCAACGAACCTTGGGGACCTCTTCTTGATAAGTTTAGCTTGTGCTTCATCTTTCGGGAGTTGGCCCTTCTCGATGTAGTCAATGTAGTCATCGATCCAACATCTCTCCTCTCCATCTAAGAGCATGATTTGTAATCTTTCATACGCAGGTTCCTTAGAAAAAAACTATATATGGATTGGCCTTAGATTTAGACACATCCATAGTTGCTAGTTTAGATAGAACGTCTGGGATTTGGTTGTCTTCCCTGCCAATTTGTTTGAGTTCAAAGAATTCCATCTTCTTTGTCATGTCTAGGACCAGATCTCTATATTTGGTAAGGGTGGGGTCTTGGGTGTTATACTCTCCCTTTACTTGTTTGACAACGAGTTGGGAGTCACAGAATGCCGCCACCTTAGTTGCTCCGTAGAAGGAAGCCAACTCGATACCAAATATTAGAGCTTCGTATTCAGCTTGATTGTTGGAGGCAGAGAACTTGAATCAGATGATGTCTTGCATGGTGTACTCTCCTTTCGGGCTTGCTAGTACAACTCCAGCTCCGCTTCTTTCCTTTGTAGCTGATCCGTCCGTGTACAAGATCCAACAATTGGATGGGAGTTCGATGGGAGGCTCTTCTTTTTCCGCAGTCTTTTGTTTACGGGAAGTGGGGAGGTGCTCACCCATAAAGGCGGTCTCAACCATGAAGTCAACCAAAGGCTGTGCCAGGAGGGTCCTCCTTGGTTGGTAAGTGATATCAAACTCAGTAAGAGTGATAGACCAATTCAGGAGACGTCCGGAGCCGTCCAACATATGCAGGATCTTCCTCAATGGTTCATTGGTGTTTACAGTGATAGGATGCGCAAAAAAGTAAGCACGTAGTTTCCTTGAGGCAATAACTAGTGCGTATGCTATCTTTTCCACGATGAAGTATCTGCTTTCCACGTCAGATAATGGCTTAGAGACATAGTAGACGGGCTTCTGCGTTCCTTCTTCATTTCTAACTAGAACAGCTGCATTCGGGAGGGGAACCCAAGTACTCCTTCAACCGGAGGAATGCTTCGGAGCATTCGAGAGTCCAGGAGAAGCTCTTGGTACCCTTCAATACCTTGAAGAATGGCAATGATTTTTCGGCGGATTTGGATATGAATCTTCCCAGTGCCGCTATTCTTCCATTTAATCTTCGAACCTCCTTGATGTTGGTAGGTTCCTTCATGTCAATTAATGCCTTGATTTTTTTGGGGTTCGCCTCAATTCCTCTTTGCGATACCATGAAGCCCAAGAACTTTCCAGCGGTCACCCCAAATACACACTTACTTGGGTTTAGCTTCATGTTATTGGCTCGGAGGTTGTTTATTGTCTCTTCCAAGTCAGGGGTGTGACTACCCTCCTTGGTCTTAATGACCATATCATCAATGTAGGCCTCCATGTTTCGGCCTATTTGTGCGCCAAATACCTCATTCACCATACGTTGGTACGTGGCACCCGCATTCTTGAGCCCAAAGGGCATCATGACATAGTAGTAATTTCCCCCAGGTGTTTGGAAGGTCGTCTTTCCGATGTTCTCTTCCGCCATTTTGATCTGATGATAGCCTGAATAGGCATCTAGGAAACTGAGTGTTTGGTGTCCAGCGATGGAGTCGACCAACTTGTCGATTCTGGGGAGAGGATAACTATCTTTAGGGCAGGCCTTGTTAAGATCGGTGAAATCGATGCACATTCGCCACTTCCCATTTTGCTTCTTTACCATTACCACATTGGCCAACCAAACAGTGTACTTTACTTCACGAATAATTTCGGCGCTGAGTAATTTTTGCACCTCTTCTTTGATAGCTTCCGCCTTGTCTCTTGCGAAATTTCTCCTTGTCTGTGAGATAGTTTTTGCCAATGGATCAACTTCCAAGCGGTCGAGGGATACTTCTTCATTAATCCCCCTCATGTCTTTGACTCTCCATGCAAAGACGTCGAGACTGTTTTTAAGAGGGAGATTATTTCTTCCTTATCTTTCGGAGATAGCTGGCCCCCGAGTTTGATTTTTCGTTCAGGATAGTCAGGGTTGATGACTACCTCTTCCAGCTCGTCCACAGGCTCCATTTTAGGACCGTCTCGAAACTCCAAAGACTCAATTATGATTTCTCTATTTCTCCTACCCTCATTGTCATTCACGTTGAGGCCTTCTTCTTCCATTAGTTCATCAACGTCGGGCAGATCGACCGTCCTCAAGTCAGGGTTGGCCCTCGAGTTCTGGCCGTTGACGAGAATGGGATCTTCCTCAGAGATGGACGGAACTATGCTCTAGTCAACTACAATTTCTAGGACCATAGGCTCTTCATCTAGTACCTCACGAATGTAAGTATGGGTAGTTTTCAGAGACTTAGAGATCTTGATATTATCTTCGGGGGTATCTATCTCCACGCTTTTAGACTTCTTCCGGCTCTGCACGACAGGCTCCAAGAAGTCTTTGGCGGTTGCCCTCACGCATCCAATCCCAGAACGAGTAGGAAACTTGACCCGTTGGTGAGGAAGGGAGGCGACCAACCCAAGTTTCGCTTGACTTGGAATGCCCAGGATAGCATGATAATCACTTGTTAAATCCATGACTACGAAAGTGACAGTAGCCGTGGATCGGAAGGGATGTTCGCCAATTTCGAGTTCCAGATCAACAGTTCCCTTGGCACCAACTTTATGGTTGGTGAACCCTTCCAACCTTCCGTGATAAGGCTCCAGGATGGTATCTTTTAGACCCATCTGTTGGAAGGCAGAGTAGTACAGAATATCTCAGGAGGCCCCCGTGTCAACCAGCAATCTTTCAGATTCCACATTATCAATTCGACCCTTTATCAC
The DNA here is from genome assembly GCA_022495995.1 of Adenophora triphylla var. japonica. Classification (NCBI taxonomy): domain Eukaryota; kingdom Viridiplantae; phylum Streptophyta; class Magnoliopsida; order Asterales; family Campanulaceae; genus Adenophora; species Adenophora triphylla. Next base: position 263,105 of record JAFEMH010000955.1, read on the forward strand.
CAAGGGTTGTTCACGGGCAGCATGGCTCCCTTCCAATTCGTTAAGAGAAAAACTAATGACCTCTTCCGATTTATGAACCTAAGCAGGAACGTGGTACACCTTGCTTAGTTCATGGATTTGGTTTCTTAACTGTCTAGTAGAGACTGTCTCTTCTCGGATTACATGCAGCTTGGCCATATGACGCCTTTGTTCTCCATCTTCGCTCTTATCATCTTCACTCTCATCATCTTCACTTTCCTCTTCCTTCCGTTTTCGCTTGCCATCTTTCTTCATGACGTAGCGATCTAGCTTTCCCTCATTAACCCACCTTTGGATCATTTTCTTGAGGGCGTAACAGCCCTCAGTATTGTGACCATGGTCCTTATGGAAATCACAGAATTTGGAAGTGTCACGAGGGAATTTTGGTTTGTTGCTCAGCGGACGGGGAGGGGGAAGGTTCACAGGCTGCATGATCTCCGTGATGGGTTTGGTAAGAGGGGTAAATACTTCAGGCTTTTCAGTGCTTCTTGTTCTATTCTTCCCCTTGGATCCATTACCATTCCCATTGTCATTGGAAGCGTGGCGAGTGCCAGCCGCTTCTGGTTCCGCCTTGTCAGATCCCCTTTTCTTGCTCTTATCCTCTGCCATGGCAATGGCATAAGCCACGTTGTACAAATCGGCCTTGGACTTAGGTTCTCGGGCGGAGAGTTCATAGATGAGGGGACCGGATCTCAATCCGGAATTGAAACAAACAATAACCTCCCTGTCAGTGAGGCTTTCTTCCACTTGTTCCACCATTTTACGGAATCGGTTGTAATAACTGAGGGTGGTTTCATTCTTTGATTGCTCGATATTGGCGAGGTCGGTCAACCTCATCTTCCTCCTTCCAGCTGTGGCAAAGTGATCTAAGAACATTCTCCTCATGCCTCTCCGGCTATCGATGCAACCTGTTTTAAGCTCACGGAACCAGGTCAAGGCTGTTCCGGAGAAGGTGCTCGCGAAAGCTTTATAGAGCATGTCATCAGCTTTGGTGAGGAGGTTCATGGTTTGTTCAAAACTTTGCACGTGGTCCTTTGCATCTTGAGTTCCGTTGTATTTTTCAAAACTCAGGACCTTGAAGTGAGGATTGTGTGGTGCATCAGTTATCCTCTGGGAGAATGGACGAGTGGACCAGTCATAGTCGTCACTATCAACCTTCTTTCCCCTTTCCATGTCATCAAGCCTTTCTTTCAATAGTTCCCACTGTCTGGCTTCCACTCCCTTATCAGTGCTAGAGTGAGTGCTGCATTGGGAGCTATGGGTCAATTTATCTCTTGGTCGACCATTCACCCTACTGTGCTCCTCGTTGCTTCGATGGCTGTCCCTTCGTCTTTATGGTGCCTTATCCTGCCTTGGCTCTAACTCGTGACCGCCAAGCAACATTCTGTATGGCGGAGGAGTTCTCGGCTGTACAAATTCACGAGGACGAGGACGGGGAGAGTCTCTCCGAGGACGAGGAGAATCATGCCGAGGTCGACGTGGTCGAGGTGAGTTGGGACGACGAGGTGCCATGACGAGACGAGGAGGGGATAAACGTTTGGTTAGACTGAGCCTCGTCCTCAAATCCCTTGAGTCCACTTCCTGTTCCTTGGAATTTAATTGGCTTCTCAAGTCTATCACCCCCTTGTCATTCTTTTGATTGTGAGGCCGAGGACGGGGAGGATCCCGGAGGGCCTGCTTAGGTGGTACATCAGGGTCAAGGGGAGGACCTCGTCGCTCACCCTGTTCCCTTCCACGAGAATTTCCCGTCGAAGGCAGCATAAATTCAGCCATAGAGTTGTCGGGATCCAATTGCAAGAGAGTAGCATGCGTCTCGTAAATCCTTTGTAATGTCTCCATCTGTCTATGCAACAAAGTACGTCGGTCGACTGGTTGGGAGCTTTCAACTCGGCCGATATCGACATTCTTAGTCATCTTCCTCCCAGTTCTTTTCCCTCGAGGACGGGTGGTAGGAGGAAGGTTGGCACCTGCCTCCTCGGCAGTCGGCTGCCCCATGGAACGGAGAGTCATGGCGAGGGGAGGTGGTCCTTCGGGTTGAGGTGGAGGAGGAGGAAGCACCTCGGCATTTGGAGTGATCCCGTTCACTTGGGGTTGTTCCTCAGCAGTAACACTTGTAAATCGTCAGTCCTCCATTGCAAATCAGTGATTGTAGACAGCAAATTGTTGAACGGCAAATTTTTCAACAGAAAAAAATTTCCAGCCAAAATATGGGACAGATTTTGAACGCTAATACCAAATTGCAATTGCGACTTTAATTCCACAAAAATTTCCAGCCAAACACGGTTGCTTCAGGCGGAAATTTGCAAATTCCGGCCAAATTTTTGCAGAATTCGGCGAAATCAGGAACAGAGCAAAAACGGAATAGTTTTCCGTTCAAAACAAGAAGTGATTTGGTATGAAATTTGGCTTCAAGCGAGCTTTTTCCAGGCCAAGCAAAGGGTGTTTGAATCTATTTCCTGGCAATGGAACCAATTAATGATGCCAAAATCGTCAAACCAGCCCAAACAAAGCGATCATTTGCTCCGGCGATTGCTAGGCCTGAAAATAAGAGAAAACACGTAAACTAAGCCGGGGCTTTACCGGCGAAGGCCCTCCGACGTGAGAATAAGTTCACGGTTTTGATATGAGAAACTAAATTGACAAAGTTTCTGTATGTAAAAAGTAACGTACCCAATAATGTGATATATGGCAGGTATTTATAGGGATGGATTGACAGAATTCATGTTGAACTTGGACTGTAAAGAGATAAGATATAATCCCAAGGGAATTATATCTGTTAAGGAGTCCTAATTTTGATCTGTATTATAGGAGGTGGTTACAATTCTGATAAGATTATAACTGCTGAATCCTTGTTTGAATAGGATTGTTATATCTGCTCGCCGGTAAGCCGAGGAGACTGATTTCCTTATCTCGTCATTTGCATGTAGGCCGAGATGAACGAATGATTCTCCTCGTCATATAGAGATCTGCCGGCATAGAGAAATGCCGAGGTGAATGATTTTCTCTCCTCGTCATAGGGAGATATGCCGAGGTGAGAACTTTTCTCTCCTCGTCATTCATGACCTCTCAGTCCATGATGAGCCGGGGAGGAAACAAGAATACAAGGAGCCCGTTGACAACGTTAAGGCCGAGGAAGGCACCTCGTCCTCTATGGAGATGATCTCGGCATACGAGGGAGGTCTCCTCGGCATTCATAGTTGGGGCACATTCTGCTTGCTTGTTGGGCCTAGATTAGCCTTGTTGATGACGATGAACGAGACCGAGGAAGCCCATGGTTGTCCCTCGTAACTCATAGATGGATTATGTTTACAGCCCAATCCACTTGGGCCTGACCCGAACAAGCCCATGTTCGTATCTCGATTTATACTGTTCAGTGGTGAAAGATAACTCATCTTTAACAATATGTAAATATACAAACAAAAAAAAGCACAAGAAATTAAGAGAGGGAATGATCTCTAATGCCATGAATGTTGCAACTTATATCTATAGTAGCATTAGGCAAGCAAATCTTGAGATGTTGGACCATGTTCTTTAAAAATTGTACGTATAATATAGTGGCACTATAAGTTAGGTTCATGATCATTGAGTTGATGCTCATGATAAGCTGTTTTAACTTGGAAGGTGTCATTGCTTGCGAAGACATTTTGAATGTTTATCTTAATCTGTTTTTTTTTTTCATTGTTTATTTCGCTTTGACATATTACAAAATGTTGGAAGGTACTGAAGCTGACAAATATAAACGTCGATAACTAATTAAGCAACTTTTTTTTTTTTTAAAAGAGGATCAACATATGTTCCCATATTTCCCCCATTGGTGACTCGAACTCGGGACCTTTGGTCTCAAGTGAGGAGTGCCCACCACCGGCTACAACCTTCTTGTCTAAGCAACCTTTATTAGTGATACAAATAAAGAATCTCCGGGCCCCAGCAGACGAGAAACAAAGATAAAGAGACACCAACAATGTAATACTATTACCGTCCTAAAATAACTGTCTATTTTTGACTGATGTGCAAGCAGTGAAGAAACATTCTATTAATACAACAAACAATTATTTTTATTGGGATGAAGTACAAAAGCAGTGCACTAGAACTTTCTCATGGTGATTTTGTTCAAAAATAGCTATGCATGTCCTAATACACAATGAACAAATCTCACTAAGAAAAAAACAATAAACAAAAAAACTACAATCATAAGTTATTGGCACATAGACTAACTGTCAAGGGATTATACATGCATCTAAACTAATACACTTGATTTGATTTTGATAATCCAGTTTCCAGCTTCGCCGGACAGTCTTGGACCACCCATCATCGGCCTCTCAGTGCTGACAGAGGTAAACCGCGGGATATGCCCAAGGGATCCTCCTCCATGGCGCTTACAAACTAATACACTTGATTTTTTTTATTTTGTTTTTTGATACCCAGGTTCCCAGTTTCGCCGGACTAAGTCCTGGACCACTAGCCACCGGCCCCTCAGTGACCGGCGGAAATATATCGCTTGATGTGCCCGAATGAAACAGGGTTTGAGAACATGTCAACTAATAACACATACAATGTCCAACCCCAGAAGAAAGCAAATTGCTTCTACCAAAAATTGAACCCACGCTGCATGCCTCCAAAATTTTATGTCCCCTTCTTTTTACCATTCGGCTATGCCCGGGGAACAACTAATACACTTGGTTGGTATTATGGAAGGGCGGGTTAAGTGTAGAACATTTCGTCAAACAGTTGGAGGGCATGGTCGAGTTAGTGATATGCTCGAACATAAAGTGATTACGATGATAATTGGGAGGTAGTCTCGATACAGTAGAGAAGGGGATTAAAGAAGAAGGGGGAAATATTAGAAATGAGAATTCTTCGATGGTAGGAGATGAAGAAGGCCGCAACAATGATGCCATTTTTTCCAATTCTCTATTTTCTTTATACTTTAGGTGGACGGTTGCAATGAAAAACCCTTACCTATTTATATGGTTGATTTCATTATCAACCACAGTTGATTCAGCAAAAGGAATGAAGCCCAGGTCTGCGAAGCAACAACAAACTGCGATATCAAAAGAATGTCACTCCATTCAAGAACCAACAATGGTCGATTCCATGGGTAGAGAAAAATCAACTGATACAACATCTATGTGCTTTAATAATAAAACGGCATCCGATCTCCTTTACCCCATCTTAATATTAAAGGGAAGACTTTGCGACATTAAAATAATATTGTTGTTGCATAGAGACTGAGAGTGAATACAATTTCCTAACTATCTTGATAAATGTAAATTAATATAGTTGGTTAACACATAAATGAAAATTTTGAATCAAATTAAGTGAAACTATTCAAAATGAGATTTTATCTTATAAACATAATATAAAGGATTTTTTTTAATAAAAAGTTCTAAAATATGTATGCTCTCGTAACTATACACCAAATTTCACATTCCACCATGTGAAGATGGCGGCACCGATCAAGTGGGCGACTGCCCAGCTGAGGTGAGCGACCGCCCAGCCTTGAACTCCAACAACGTTGAAACGACTGTACAAGTGGGCGACCGCCCATCTTCAAATCCCAACGATGCTGAATTATTTGTACAAGTGGGCGACCGCCCAGATCCCATAACTCTGCCGTATTAGTTTCCTAATTGTGTTAGGTTTATGCTCAAAATCCTTAATTTTGGCTGCCTTTCTTTTACCTTCTTTCATTGTACTTATATATATATTAAGAGATGATCAATAAAACATTAAGCTTTGGGAAAACCCTAAATTGATTTTCTACATGGTATCAGAGCGGCATCATACACAAGTCTAAATCCATAGCGGGAAACGATGTTGTCATCGATAATCCTCCTAAAATCAAATATAATTCTCCCTTCTACCTAGGTCCTCAGGATAGGCCAGGCGATTTTATTACTCTTTCTGCTGCTTCATCTTCATCGTTCACAGCTGAGCGATGGCAGGCTTTGGTAAGCCTCGTCGGTAATTCTCAAAACTCAAATGATCGCCTTCATGGTAAGTTTGAAGCAACTTCATGGATTATTGATACAGGTGCCTCAAATCATGTAACTGAAAATGCCACGTGTCTCCTTGATTCTCGGACTATACCGGCATGTCCAGTCGGTTTACCTAATGGGTCTTTTGTGTTGGCTCATACAGAGGGATCCGTTCGTTTGACGTACGGACACCATTACTCTCTCTCATGTTCTATTTTTTCCAAACTTAAGCTGCAACTTAATTTCAGTTTCTCAACTTTCTGACGATATTCACTGCACTGTCCAATTTAACTCTTCTGTGTGTGTTATACAGGACCTGTCGAGGAACCTGATTGGAGTAGGTGTTAGGCGGGATGGACTCTACTACCTTCGCGGCACATCTTCAGCATTTAGTGTTTCTGTTACCGAATCACCTTTTTGTTGGAGTTTTGGCATAATCGCTTGGGGCACCCCTCCAAGAATGTGGTAAAGCTTCTTCCCACAGTTAGTTGTAATTCTGGCAGTTTGCCTAAACCTTGTGATACTTGTTTTTGGGCTAAACAATCTAGAGATAGTTTTTCGATTAGTAATCATAAGTCCACTAAAATTTTTGAGAAGGTTCATTGTGATATGTGGGGTGCATACACTTATTTTTCTTCTTGTGGTTCACGATATTTTTTAACTTTGGTGGATGATTTTTCCCGAGCTGTCTGGGTCTACTTATTGGTTGATAAAACAAAAGTTTTTCGTATGTTTTTGGCTTTTATTGCCATGGTAGAACGTCAGTTTTCTCAGAAGATTAATGTCGTCCAATCAGATAATGGTACCAAATTTAATTGCATGCTTGATTATTTCATTTCCTCTGACATTACTTTCCAAACATCTTGTGTTGGTACCCCACAACAAAATGATAGAGTCGAGCAAAAGCATCGTCATATTCTGAATGTTGCTAGAGCACTTCAATTTCAGGTTCATTTACCTATCTTCTTTTGGGGTGAAGCAGTTCTCACTGCTGTTCATTTGATTAACCGGACTCCTACACCCCTCTTGGGTAATAAGACTCCCTATGAGATTTTATTCAGAAAATTACCTTTCTTTGACTCTCTACATGTCTTTGGTTCTTTGTGTTATGCTCATAATCAGAGGGCCAATGGAGATAAATTTGCCAGTCGTAGCCGAAAATGTATCTTTGTGGGCTATCCTCTAGGCAAAAAAGGGTGGAAGTTGTTTGGTCTAGAAACAAAGATATTTTTTGTCTCCCGGGATGTGAAGTTCTTTGAGACCATTTTTCCTTACAGTGATTTATCAACAGTGCCTCATACCCCAGATACAGTAGAGATTTTTAACCAAGAGGCTGATTTTGCCTTTGTTGATTACCCGGATATGGAAGATATTGTCTCTGAACCTTTGACAATGGCTCCTGCGGATGTACCTGAATTTGTTACTGCAGTATCTGCTGATATTGTCTCTACGGAGGTCTCATCTTCTTCTATGACATGACAGAATCATATCAATCTGAGCAAAAGGCTTTAGGGAGGGGCATGCGTACGAAAGTCCCCTCCGTTCTTCTTCGGGACTACATTGCCGCTACAGTCACTCCTGCTAGTCCATCCCCCGAGCACTCCACTCCATTCGGCTCCTCAGGTACTCCTTATCCTATAGCTCACTATATAAATTGTGACAGTTTTTCTGTGAAATATCGTAACTTCCTTGTAGCTATTACCTTGGCTAAAGAGCCTATGACTTTTCGTGAGGCAATGACAAAGGATGGGTGGAAGGAATCTATGCAGGCTAAAATTCGTGCCTTGGAAGATAATGGCACATGGACTATGGTTCTTCTACCCCCTGGTAAGCGTGCTCTGGGTAGCTAGTGGGTTTATCGGATTAAATATAAGTATGATGGTACTGTTGAGCGACTTAAATCTCGCTTGGTGGTTCTTGGTAATCATCAGAAAGAAGGGATCGATTACACGAAAACCTTTGCTTCTGGGGCAAAAATGGTCACCGTTCGAGCCTTTCTTGCCATTGTTGCCTCAAAGAATTGGGAACTGCATCAAATGGATGTTCATAACGCTTTCCTGCATGGTGATCTTCAGGAAGAGCTCTACATGAAACCTCCTCCGGGCTTTCATTCCAATCAGCCCAATATGGTTTGTGTTAGTGTTATGCCCTAGGCCTATAGTTGATAGACTTATATGTTGACATTATTTATTATTATATGAGAAGTTCATTGTTTGATTATTATATTTTGCATATTTATTTGTAATAATCTCCGTCCCTAATTATTAAGTGAATAATTAGTATAAATGTTAATGGATAATCATATGATGATTATATGCATAGAGATGCACATTAAATTTATGGGTAATTGTTAGAGAACAAGTGACTGGACTTGACCCGTATGAGATTTATGTCATGGTCAAATGTCATAATTAAATCTCATATGGTCACTTCATTTAGTCCCTAGACCTGAGATTATCATGACCTTACATATGATGACAGTCATGTTTGATTTTAGTCAAACGATATCTTAACACGATATTTATAAAGGCTATCTTTGGCATGATCGAATTCATGATGGGAAGGATGATAAGTCAAGATGGAATTTGTCCCTCGAAAGAGAGATATTTTGCTTGGGCCCCTCGATGAGTGATAATGATGAAAGTGTATGGCCATACCCCAATGCGATTGGATTATCATTATACTCGAGATCGAGAAAGCATTGAACAACACACAAGTTGACGTGGACCATGACTTGTGTTCAACATAACATCGTGAGACAAAGGGAGAAATGGAAGTGTACCATTGAAAACGTGAACTCTTACGTTATGTTATTTGGGTAGACATAATGGCTTGCTAGAGTCCACTTATGTTTTATGAGGGTCGATATGATCGGACTCATTGCCAACATAATATAATCCTATTGGGTCACACACAACTAGAATGAATTGGTTAAACCAAAGAAAGAAAATTGAGAAGTCCTGATATGGCATAAGTCATCGCGCGACAGATCCTGTCCATAGGGCTCGACTGGTCGTGCGACATAACTTGCCACAAGGCGGTTTACAGACAGTTTCATAATTTGATTAGGAAACAAATACCTATACTAAGGTAGTATAAATATTAGGTCTGTAAACCCTAATTGTCTAGCCAAATTTTCAAAAAGAAAATCACAACAAAAGGTTTCTCAATATTCTCTCTAAAGTTTAAAGATCTAGCAATCATCAAGAATTATTCTTGGTTCATTCGAAGGTGTGGATACTACTAGAGGGTCTTCGCTCGTACGACGATCAAGGCCTAGAGTTCGAAGTTTGTGATTCAAAATCACATTAATTAATTGTTCGATAGCTCAAGAACGGAAAGCAATTAAGGTTGGTTAATTCTATCTCATGTGAATTCAATTTAATCATATAGAACTGATCTTAGGGCTATTGGATTTTGTGTTATTAGATGCTTAATTCCACTGCACATGGACCCATAAAACCCAACAATGGTATCAGAGTCCCGTTCGTATGGTTAAGTTTGAATTAACATGCTAAAAATTGATATAAATTGTTTATATGTGTTTTTGCATGTTTTGTATGCGATAGAATTTTATTGTTTTTGAAACAATGTGCCAAAATCATTTTCTGTTCATATTGAATTAAATCTGTTAAAGGCTGTTTATATGATTTAATTGCTTTGTGATTAAGAATTGATTGAAACTTAAAATCTGCAAATCTGGTAACTCAGTGTCACGCGACAAAGGTTGCTTGTGTCACGCGACAGAGTTTGCTTGTGTCACACTACAGAGTTGGCCTCTGTCACGCGACAAAACTTGCCTGATCTGAGCAGAATCAGTTTGTTAAATAATCCTACTAATCTGTGAATATGTTTACAATCTGATATGTTTATGTCTTAATCTGGATGCTATAAATTCTGAAAATTAAATTTATAGGTTATGCTAGATTAATTCATTCTTTATGAATGCTTAATTAATTTAAATGTGATTTTATTAATTGTTGCGATGCATGAATTATGTGTTCTTTTGTGTTAAGAACTTTCTTAGATGTTTAGTTGAAACATTGTATTGTAATTTCCTGAATGTTTAAATTGAAACATTAAAATTTTGGTTTTCTGATTGTTTATGAGAAACAAGTCATTTTACGCAAAATTTAAAGGAATCTGATTGTTTATACAAAGTGTTGATTATGTTGCAAATCAGAGCTGATTTCTGATTGTGCATGTCTAGGAGAGTTCTGTCGAAGGAGAGATTTGGTACTTAAGTAATCCTTGTGGCTCACCTATCTTCCTGGGAACTTACCTGGTGCGCGATTATGACTATCTTTGCTGATATGCTTATAATCTGCTTTAAAGAACCTTCATTTAACTTTTAAGTTCTTTATGCCAATTCATGATTAAAACACTTGAGACCACTCGGATAGTTTTGGGTGGGCTTGCCATAGCAAGGTACTTTGATTCTATTCGTTTGCGAGCAAGATGAGGAAATGGTGGTTCCTATACGTTTAAAGTGAATGAACTTAATTGGGTTATCAAAATAGTTTTGGACCCAAGGCATAAGATGAGATTAAAACATGCTTAGACATATGATGTCTTGAATAAATCTCATAAAAGATCTAAGAGTCATATATGTGATATGATTGATGTTTTCACCTAATTAACTTAGTTTTGAGCGGTTTGCCATAGCAAACTTGAAATTAAATTAAAGTTGGATCTTAGCCCATTAAATGTATATTATGTTTATTTGCATTGGAAGGTGTATAATTTAGTGGGAGCATTTATTTTCATGTAAATGCATTATACTTCTCATATAATATGTTTGCTCATATGTGTTCATATTTTATGTATATCTTTTTTGCAGAATAAATGGCATCAAACAATAACCATCTGTCACTGCGATCTGTCCTTGAGAAGGAAAAGTTGGAAGAGAATGGTACAAACTATATGGATTGGATCCGTAGCGTGAGAATTGTTCTCAGGAAAGAGGAAAAGTTGTATGTTCTCGAGGAACCTATTCCACCTGAACCTGCTGACAATGCTACTAGGGCAGTAAGGGATCAATATCTGAAGCATAAGCGTGATGCTACTGATGTTGGTTGCCTCATGCTCTCCGCCATGTGTAAGAGTCTTCAGAAGGATCTTGAGCACTTGGGGACAGTTGATCTAAACAATCGACTGATGGAAATGATCCAAGTTCAAGCAAGACAAGAAAGGTATAACACAGTTAAGGCCCTAACCTCATGCAAGATGAGTGAAGGACAAGCTGTTGATCCCCATGCTCTAAAGATGAAGGGCCACATCGAGCATCTTGAGAGGCTCGGTTTTTCAATTAGCCAAGAGTTGGCTACTGACATGATATTGAATTCATTGCTCGAAGGTTTTAGTAATTTCATAATGAACTATAACATGGGGGCATGAATAAGAACCTTTCCGAGTTAGTTCAAATGTTGAACACTGCGGAAATCAATATCGTCAAAAAGAAAACCGATCAAGTGTTGATGGTTAACAAAGGGAAAGGTTTCAAGGGTAAGGGAAAGGTAAAAGTTGCTAATCCTAAGGCAAATGTTGCCAAACCCAAAGAGGGTGCCAAACCCAAAGAGGCAAAGCCCAAGTCCCAAGAGGACGCAGTCTGCTTCCATTGCAATGAGATTGGACATTGGAGGAGAAACTGCTTAAAATACATAGAAGCACTGAAGAAGAGCAAAGGTGTTGCTTCGACTTCAGGTATCTTTGTTATAGATATATTCCTATCTACTTCTAGTTCTTGGGTATTGGATACCGGATGTGGATCTCACATTTGTCTAAATATGCAGGGTCTAAAGAACAGAAGGATGCTTAAAGATGGTGAAGTGGACCTACGTGTGGGGAATGGAGCAAGAGTTGCTGCATTAGTCGTAGGAACTTATGAAGTTACTTTACCTAGTGGACTAATACTTGTTTTGAACAATCTATAGTATAAATGGCAACTTGCCATGAACAGTTGAATGAACAGTACCAAAAGCCAAATTTCCCATTTTGCCCTCACTAAGTTGTTCCTTTCCCATTTTGCCCTTAAAAAAATATTTTTTTAAATTTAAAAAAAAAATTGATTTAAAAAAAAAACAAACAAAACACGTGTCCTTGGACACGGGCTTGCTCTAGTTGTTATTACGTTCCAACTTTAAGTAGGAATATTATTTCGATTTCATGTTGGATAATGAAGGTTTTAATTTTCTTATATGTGATAAGAAGTTTTCTATTTACAAGAGTGATATGCATTATTGTACTGCTATTTCATTCAATGGCCTTTATATCCTTGATGTTGAAAATCGTGATAATGATGTCTATAACATTAACAAGAAATCTAAACTCAATGATGTAAACCACACTTACTTATGGCATTGTCGTCTTGGCCATATAAATGAGAAGCGCATTTCTAAACTCCATAAAGATGAATTTTTAGACTCACATGATTATGAATCATATGAGACATGCGAATCTTGTTTACTTGGGAAGATGACCAAGGACCCATTTACCAAAACTGGTGAAAGGGCGGGCGACTTATTAGGCCTGATACATACTGATGTATGTGAACCTATGAGTAGCAATGCTAGGGGAGGATTTCAGTACTTCATAACATTCACTGATGATTATAGTAGATTTGGATATGTTTATCTAATGAAACATAAAAGTGAATTGTTTGAGATATTTCGAATATTTCAAAATGAGGTGCAAAATCAACTTGGAAAAACTATTAAAGTACTTCGATCTGATCGAGGTGGCGAATATTTGAGCCAAGAATTTGACAGTCATCTTAAGAGTTGTGGAATCGTTTCAGAATTCTCTCCACCCGGAACACTACAATGGAATGGTGTGTCTGAAAGAAGGAATAGAACTTTGTTGGACATGGTTCGTTCTATGATGAGTCAAGTTGAGCTTCCTTTATCTTTTTGGAGGCATGCACTAGAAACTACTGCTTTCACTATAAACAGAGTTCCTACCAAATCTGTTCAAAAGACCCCATATGAGATGTGGCATGGAAGAAAACCTAGTTTGTCTTTTATGAAGATTTGGGATTGTGATGCATATGTCAAGAAGTTAACTTCTGACAAGCTAGCACCTAAGTCTGATAAATGTGTTTTCGTGGGTTATCCTAAGGAAACTAAAGGATACTATTTCTACAACCGAAACGAGAACAAAGTGTTTGTTGCTCGAAATGGTACCTTCTTAGAAAAGGAGTTTCTTCGCAAAGGAACCAGTGGGAGTAAAATAGATCTCGAAGAAATTCGAGAACCCGAAAATAACATTGAACCAATGGTAGAAACTGAACAAAATTCAGAAAGAGTTGTGGAACCAGTTCAAGATGCACAAGTCCTTCGCAGAAGTGGTAGGTCACGATCCAAACCCGAGAGATATGGATTTCTCGTTACGGAAAGTGATGAAGTGTAGTTAATCAAAAACGATGAACCTACTTGCTATCAAGAAGCGATGTCCTCTCCTGATTCGGAAAAATGGCAAGAGGCCATGAAGTCCGAATTACAATCCATGGCTGATAATCAAGTTTGGAACTTGATTGATCCACCCGAAGGTGTAAAAACCATAGGGTGCAAATGGGTCTTCAAGAAAAAGACCGACATGGATGGCAAGGTGCACATCTATAAGGCTAGGCTTATAGCTAAGGGATATAGACAGATTCATGGTATCGACTATGATGAAACCTTTTCACCTGTAGCTATGCTTAAGTCTATTAGAATTTTAATTGCCATAGCCCCATATTATGACTATGAGATATGGCAAATGGATGTCAAGATAGCTTTCCTAAATGGGAAGTTACTTGAGGATGTATACATGATACAACCTGAAGGTTTTGTCAGTCCAGAAAATTCTAACAAGGTGTGTAAGTTGCAGAGATCCATTTATGGATTGAAGCAAGCTTCGAGGAGTTGGAATCTACGTTTTGATGAAGCAATCAAAGAGTTTGGCTTTATCAAGAACGAAGATGAACCTTGTGTAAACAAGAAAATTAGTGGGAGCGTAGCACTATTTCTAATGTTATATGTCGATGATATCTTACTTATTGGAAATGACATTTCTGCACTACATACTGTCAAGTCTTGGTTGGGAAAGTGCTTTTCAATTAAAGATATGGGCGAAGCTGCATATATCTTTGGTATCAAGATCTATAGAGATAGATCTAAAAGGATGATTGGTTTAAGTCAAAGTACTTACATTGACAAGGTTCTTAGAAGATTCCAAATGGAAAATTCTAAAAGAGGAAACTTGTCAATGTTGCATGGTGTATCTCTTAGCAAAACTCAAAGTTCTAAGACTAATGATGAGCGAAAGAGAATGAATGGTATTCCATATGCTTTGGTAATTGGATCTATCATGTATGCTATGTTATGTACTAGACCCGATGTCTCGTGTGCTCTAAGCATGATGAGAAGGTACCAATCGGATCCCAGTGAACCACATTGGATAGCAGTCAAGAATATCCTTAAGTACTTACGAAGAACTAAGGATGTATTCTTGGTATTTGGAGGAATGGAATAAAATCTTGTTGTAAGAGGTTACACAGATGCTAGCTTCCAAATCGACAAAGATGATTACAGATCGCAGACAGGATTTTTGTTTACGCTGAATGGAGGCACTGTCAGTTGGAAAAGTTTCAAGCAAAGTACCGTCGCTGATTCTACAACCGAAGCTGAGTACATAGCAACATCTGATGCAGCTAAGGAAGCTGTTTGGATCAAAAAGTTCATTAGTGATTTGGAATTCGTTCCAAGCATCAATGATCCTATTGAACTTTATTAGGACAATAATGGTGCCATTGCACAAGTAAATGAACCAAGGTCACATCAGAGATCCAAACACATACATCGACATTTCCACATTATCCGAGAGATATGCGAAAGGGGAGACGTAAAGATATGCAGAGTAGATACTGATAATAACGTGGCGGACCCATTAACTAAGGCTCTCCCGCAAGCTAAGCATGATGGTCATGTTAGGTCCATGGGTATTCGATACATAGGAGATTGGGCCTAGTGCAAGTGGGAGACTGTTAATGTTATGCCCTAAGCCTATAGTTGATAGACTTATATGTTGACATTATTTATTATTATATGAGAAGTTCATTGTTTGATTATTATATATTTTGCATATTTATTTGTAATAATCTCTGTCCCTAATTATTAAGTGAATAATTAGTATAAATTTTAATGGATAATCATATGATGATTATATGCATAGAGATACACATTAAATTTATGGGTATTTGTTAGAGAACAAGTGACTGGACTTGACCCGTATGAGATTTATGTAATGGTCAAATGTCATAATTAAATCTCATATTGTAACGACCCTAACCCTAGGCACTAATTTTAATATCATATTATGTGCTTTTAATATTATTGTTAATATTACGTGTCCATTTTTATATATACTTGATTTATTATATTAGGATAAAATGATAAGGAAATAAAATAATGTTCAAAAAGGAAAATAAAAATAAAAATAGAAAATAGATAAAGAGTGAGAGGAGGTTAAAATGGGTAAAATAAATAATTGGAATAAATGGTTTTAAATTAAAATGGGAAAGCCTTAAGAAGGGGGGGGGCCATACCCTTCCCCCTAATTCACTCATCCACCTCTCCCCAATAGTCAAAACCCCATATCTTCCTTACTTCCTCTTTACTTTTCCCCATACTCCCTCATCATCCTCCCTCATCTTTCTCTTACAAATTCCATGGAAGAGCAACCTTGAAGCTTCACCTTCTCAAGTTCCTAGAGAAGTCATTACTTCTTCATTTGTCAATCCGGGAGTACTTTTGTAATCGGGGCATCTAGGGGAGTTTAGCAAGCTCAAGAAATCCTTAATCCATCTCCTATTCCAAGGTGAGTTTTTATGATTTCCCTTCTTATGAATGTTCATGAACTCTTATTTGTTGTTCTTGTTATGATGATAATTGTGTAGATGCTTTGGAAGCCTATTTGAAGTTGGGAGATTGGTAAATGGCAAAGAAGGATACTCTTGTTCTTAGAAATTGATTTAGAGGGTAAGAAATGGGTGGAGTTAGTTTTAGAGAATTAAACTTGAAATGGGTTAGTGAAATGGGTTATGAAATATTGTGATTGTTGTTAAAATGGTTATTTGATACTTTGGGGAAACCTTCTTGGATTTGAGGATTTGGTTAGTGTTATAGAAATTGTTGTTGTTCTTGGAAGTGTGAAGAATGGAAGAAATAGGTGGAGTTAGATTTAGAAAATGAAAACATGAAATGGTGGGAAGTTAATTGGTAAACAATCTAGGCCTATATGATCTTGGATTTAGATGATTTAAGTTGAAGTATGTAAGGTTAAACAATCCCTTTTAGTGTTCATGAGATTAAGAAAGATTTAAGAGGAAAAATACTATGTAAAAAGTTGGGAAATTCGAATGTGCTGAAAAGGGCCATGGGCGGTCGCCCATGGGGGCTGAGCGGCCGCCCAAGTAGGCAGAGTCTTGGAGTGCTTTGAAACCCATCTTGGGCGGTCGCCCAAGTGGCATGGGCGGTCGCCCATGTCACCAGACTTTCCCCAGTTTTCTCTTTTTCTGAATTTTACTAATAACCTCGTGGAATGATCTCTAACCATTATAAATTAATAGAACCTAATCCAATTTGGATATGAATCAATCCCTTTCAACTTAGATTAAAGTAGAACTTGGGACACTTAAGCATTGTGACCACAACTTGATAAATTTAGCGTGAATCCCTATAGAGACCTTGTAATACGGAATATGGTTCGGAAATGGGTTATTAAGCTTGATTTGTACTTCACCAATGTAGTTCGAACTTGGGAGATAGATCATGAACTCTTAATTAGGTTATCCGAAGTTGTGTAATGACTACGTAGGAATTGTTTATGATATGTTGTTATATTGCTTATCCCCTTTTGTGGATTATTTAGCATGTTATTATATTATCCTAAGTATGGATTATTTGGCAAGCTGTTGTGTTGTATCCCAAGTGTGGATTATTTGATCTTGTTATATTGCGTCCCGGTGTGGATTATTTGATATATGATTATATTGTATCCCGATGTGGATTATGTGGTTATATGGATACCTTACTTGAATTTATATTCGTTAATGGTATTATGCATAGTGTATTACATGAACTGTTGCACTATAGTATGGATGTAACATGAGTATATTTTACCATGTTGTTATATGATTATCCCTTTTGTGGATTATTTCAAGTATCTATTATGTGCTTGAACGTGTTGATATTCGGGGGTATAATGGAATTCAATCAATTATTGATTTGTTCTATAAGTGATTGAAGGTTCATTATACTGGGACCGTCCCCTCTCGTGGCCACAGAGTGGGCCGCAAGCTACTGTATTGAGCAATAAGGAGCCTTTACATACTGCTGCGATTTGGTGTACCGGTGGAATGCTCTGTATGAAGCCAACGGCTTTACAGTAGCGATGATATTATATGATACTCTGAATAAGGGTCATATAAGTATCCTCTTTTCTTATATGGATCTCTGGGGTATGAGACCTATAAGCGGTGAATGTGCATGGGGGCAATTCACCAAAGAGTGGAGTTTCACTCCCACGTTGTACGACTTATTGTTCAGACGGGAAAAGGTAAAATGAGGTAACGTAAGGTGTTTACCGCTTTCATAATGTGTTATGTGCTACCATGCTATGTGTTGCATCGTATTTGGCATCTTGCTGCATTCATAATAGCTCATTGAGATTTATTCTCATCCCTTCCCTTTTACTGCTTTAGATTGGGCTGAGACAGGTGACCTGATCCAGTGAGGCCGGGGAAAGAGTTTGGATTCTTGCTTTTAGGACTTATCAGGATAGGTATATGAGTGGGTTGTCGGGATTCATGTTCAAGTATTACCTTTTACAAGTTGTAAGGAAAACTCTTTTGTCAAACAATGTTAATTAGGATTTTCAATGTAATTAATCAAGTATGGTTACTAAAGTATTTGTTTAAATTCCTCCAAGTGGAGATATTATTATTTGATTTTGTTTATGGAAAATTTAGAATTGGTTTTCTCTTAAAGGCAAATAAAAGTTTTAAAAACTTAGATGGGTTTTCTTAGATTGAGCCTCTCCAGCTCGGGACACGCGTAAGGTTCCGGGTTGGGGTGCTCACAGTTGGTATCAGAGCTTAGTTTAGAGGTCAAGGGTAGATGTCTAAACTAAGGGGAAATGTGTGGAAATTGACGCCGAGTGTTTAATGCAGGAGTTCGTTCTAATGGCCGGAAACAAGGATGATCAGCGAAAGGTTCTAGAAAATGAAGGAGATATGGGTATAGGTGGAATTCAGAATGAAGAGATAATGAAGTTATTCAGGAAGTTTGTACAGAATATGGAGACTAGAGGATCAGTTCCGAATCAACCAGAGGGATGTCAAAGTGATGGATTGGAAAGATTTGTGAAGATGAACCCACCGAGCTTTAACGGAGATCCGAATCCGTTAAAGGCAGAAAAATGGTTAGCAGAAATGAATAGGATTTTTGAGGTTATAGAAAGTCCCAACGAAGAGAAAGTTAGGTATGCCGTGTTCAAACTTGAAGGTCTAGCTGATCAGTGGTGGCAGATATTGAAGGGAAGTTGGGAGCGGGATCATACGCCCCAGACTTGGGATAATTTCACCAAACAGTTCGAGGATTATTTCATTTCGATGGTTACAAGGGACAAGAAGGAGATCGAATTCTTAGGACTAGAACAAGGGATCATGACGGTGAATCAGTATGTAATCAGGTTTGAGGAATTAGCTAGAAGTTGCCCTCATTTGGTATCGTATGAAGCGAAAAGAGTTCATAGGTTTATAAAAGGTTTGAGGATTGAGTTTAGGAAGAAATTAGTGATTGATAGCTTCACCAATTATCAGACAGTCTTAGAGAGAGCTTATAAGATCGAGAATAGCATTGAGGAAAATAGTGGAAAATCGGCAGGTGGGATTGGAGATAAGCCAAAGTATCTAGGACAAGGATCCAAAATCATTAGAGATCAGCCAAGGGCTTTAACTTCGTGAAGTGTGAGAGAGGAACTTGTGGTAGCTTCTTCGTCTAGGCCAATACCCAAACAATATGGGATGAATTGTAAATATTGCAAGAAGATGGGTCACTCTGAAGACAGGTGTTGGAGTAAGCAAGGGAAATGCTTGAATTGTGGAGAAATGGGGCACTACAGGAAAAATTGTCCTGCATTTCGTCAGAGGTTAGCTTCGGGTGCCAGTCAAAGGGGTCAAAGAGGTGGTACCAAAAGAGATAAGGAAGGGAAACCAAAAGAGAAGGTCCAAGGTCAAGTATGTGTTTCGGGTCCAAGAGAGATGGATTCCCCAGAGGTCACTAGAGGTATATTCCCTGTCTCAGAAGTTAGGGGTCATATTTTATAGATTCTGTTTCATATCATTATGTGTGGCATAGCGTTTTGCTTCTATGTGGCATACATTGTTTGAGATTTTGTTTTATTGTTAGAGGATTCTGCTCTTATGAGAGAATACCTCGAACCTCCTTTGGTTTACCACGATGGTGATGTGGTTATGGCTGAGCATGTATTGCCAGTTGATTTGGTATGATCATTAATTTATGATTTTGAGATATACTTGACCTGAAGGGTTAAGTAGCTGTTGTGTAATGGTAGACTATCATAATAAGTGAGTCTCCTTTTTCTATGCCTAAATTGCTTATATTGGTATTTGATATAGGTAAACTTTAACGTGAAATTCTTGTTATATATGGGCATTTAAGGTGAAAATTTTGAATTAAGGTGTGAAGGGTAATTGGTATGTGTTAGACTTGCATAAGAAGTCTTTTCAAAATTTTTATGTGCTAGTTATGAGTAAATGGTAAATGTGCTCCCGTCGGTATATTTCATGTGTTGGTTCTGAGTATGATAAGCAGAGTTTTAAAACCCTTATTTTGATGGCTTTAGGGTAATTAGAATTGAGGATCTCTTTGTTAAATAAAGTTCCGGAAAAATCATTTGAGAATTGGGTTAATGATTCCTTGGGAGGAGTCCCTGCATGCAAGTTTGGCTAGTGTGAGTTGGCTCGAGAGGATTGCAAATTTTGGGTTCTATAGTCTTAAACTCGGATGTTACCAAGGATCTTGTGAGGATTGAGTCCGTGATCTTTGAGTTGGCAAGTGCTACCGAAGAAATTTAAGGACCTCTTAAGAATTGTAAAGTCGTTGTTTTGGTTGACTCTAAAGGACGTATAAATGGTGTAGAATGTAATAAGGATGAATCATATTAATAGAAATGGAGAATAGATTAGTTATAGATCCGGCCCTTACATTACCTAGTGGATGTGAGGACTTTGTGAAATTTTAAGGTGTATTAAAGGAAGATTAGATTATGATATTATACGAAATGGGAAAGTGATAACGTATGCTTTGAGGAATTTAACTTAGATAAGTGAGATTTTCTTATCCTCTACTCGGGAGTAGCTGCACTTGTGTTGCGTTATTTAAGTAGGAACCTTATCTTTTTGAAGCTTCCTTTGAGAGTTGTTACCGATCCTAAGAGTTGGAGAATTTAGTTAGTCGAAAGAAAGAGATTTGAGGACTACCCAAATTCTTGAGGAATAGGTTATGTTGTGTGACGGATTTTCTTTCAACTTGAGAAGTTTAATTAACCTTAGCGAGTTTGCGTATAATAGCAGTTATCATTCTAGCATTGAGATAAAACCGTATGAGGCGTGGTTCAGGAAGATATTATCGATCTCCAATCTGTTGGGGTGAGGTTAGTGAAGCTAGGCATAAGGTAATTTAGCGCCAAAGTTTGTTAATCCATTTGAAGTTTTAGAAAAGGTAGGTGATTTGACTTATAGACCGACTCGGAGCAGTTTATAGAGTATTGAAATTTTAAATGTAATATCGTAATGTATTTGATGACATAAGTTGTAATACTTTTTATTTAATTATACTTTCTTTGAAGTCGTGAAAATTCGGGTTGGTGATAATTGTATGGTATTCTTGGAATATTAAGTTGTAATATCGTGTTATTAACGAAATTATAAATCTTGGAAAGAATCATAGCAGTGATGAGACTAGTTGGGAAGTGAAGTCCTAGAGTATTCGGATTATGAAAATGTATAGTAGAATCATGCCATTGAGAAATCTAATTGGAAATATTAAGTTAGAATGTGTGAACGGTAACCTTTGCTATTCGAACCTTAGGGTAAGTGACAATCAAATTCGGGACGAATTTTCTTTAAGGGGGAGTGAGTGTAACGACCCTAACCCTAGGCACTAATTTTAATATCATATTGTGTGCTTTTAATATTATTGTTAATATTACGTGTCCATTTTTATATATACTTGATTTATTATATTAGGATAAAATGATAAGGAAATAAAATAATGTTCAAAAAGGAAAATAAAAATAAAAATAGAAAATAGATAAAGAGTGAGAGGAGGTTAAAATGGGTAAAATAAATAATTGGGATAAATGGTTTTAAATTAAAATGGGAAAGCCTTAAGAAGGGGGGGGGCCATACCCTTCCCCCTAATTCACTCATCCACCTCTCCCCAATAGTCAAAACCCCATATCTTCCTTACTTCCTCTTTACTTTTCCCCATACTCCCTCATCATCCTCCCTCATCTTTCTCTTACAAATTCCATGGAAGAGCAACCTTGAAGCTTCACCTTCTCAAGTTCCTAGAGAAGTCATTACTTCTTCATTTGTCAATCCGGGAGTACTTTTGTAATCGGGGCATCTAGGGGAGTTTAGCAAGCTCAAGAAATCCTTAATCCATCTCCTATTCCAAGGTGAGTTTTTATGATTTCCCTTCTTATGAATGTTCATGAACTCTTATTTGTTGTTCTTGTTATGATGATAATTGTGTAGATGCTTTGGAAGCCTATTTGAAGTTGGGAGATTGGTAAATGACAAAGAAGGATACTCTTGTTCTTAGAAATTGATTTAGAGGGTAAGAAATGGGTGGAGTTAGTTTTAGAGAATTAAACTTGAAATGGGTTAGTGAAATGGGTTATGAAATATTGTGATTGTTGTTAAAATGGTTATTTGATACTTTGGGGAAACCTTCTTGGATTTGAGGATTTGGTTAGTGTTATAGAAATTGTTGTTGTTCTTGGAAGTGTGAAGAATGGAAGAAATAGGTGGAGTTAGATTTAGAAAATGAAAACATGAAATGGTGGGAAGTTAATTGGTAAACAATCTAGGCCTATATGATCTTGGATTTAGATGATTTAAGTTGAAGTATGTAAGGTTAAACAATCCCTTTTAGTGTTCATGAGATTAAGAAAGATTTAAGAGGAAAAATACTATGTAAAAAGTTGGGAAATTCGAATGTGCCGAAAAGGGCCCACGGGCGGTCGCCCGTGGGCCGAGCGGCCGCCCAAGTAGGCGAGTCTTGGAGTGCTTTGAAACCCATCTTGGGCGGTCGCCCAAGTGGCATGGGCGGTCGCCCATGTCACGCACTTTCCCAGCTTTTCTCTTTTACGAATTTTACTAATAACCTCGTGGAATGATCTCTAACCATTATAAATTAATAGAACCTAATCCAATTTGGATATGAATCAATCCCTTTCAACTTAGATTAAAGTAGAACTTGGGACACTTAAGCATTGTGACCACAACTTGATAAATTTAGCGTGAATCCCTATAGAGACCTTGTAATACGGAATATGGTTCGGAAATGGGTTATTAAGCTTGATTTGTACTTCACCAATGTAGTTCGAACTTGGGAGATAGATCATGAACTCTTAATTAGGTTATCCGAAGTTGTGTAATGACTACGTAGGAATTATTTATGATATGTTGTTATATTGCTTATCCCCTTTTGTGGATTATTTAGCATGTTATTATATTATCCTAAGTATGGATTATTTGGCAAGCTGTTGTGTTGTATCCCAAGTGTGGATTATTTGATCTTGTTATATTGCGTCCCGGTGTGGATTATTTGGTATATGATTATATTGTATCCCGGTGTGGATTATGTGGTTATATGGATACCTTACTTGAATTTATATTCGTTAATGGTATTATGCATAGTGTATTATATGAACTGTTGCACTATAGTATGGATGTAACATGAGTATATTTTACCATGTTGTTATATGATTATCCCTTTTGTGGATTATTTCAAGTATCTATTATGTGCTTGAACGTGTTGATATTCGGGGGTATAATGGAATTCAATCAATTATTGATTTGTTCTATAAGTGATTGAAGGTTCATTATACCTGGGACCGTCCCCCTCTGTGGCCACAGAGTGGGCTGTGCAAGCTACTGTATTGAGCAATAAGGAGCCTTTACATACTGCTGCGATTTGGTGTACCGGTGGAATGCTCTGTATGAAGCCAACGGCTTTACAGTAGCGATGATATTATATGATACTCTGAATAAGGGTCATATAAGTATCCTCTTTTCTTATATGGATCTCTGGGGTATGAGACCTATAAGCGGTGAATGTGCATGGGGGCAATTCACCAAAGAGTGGAGTTTCACTCCCACGTTGTACGACTTATTGTTCAGACGGGAAAAGGTAAAATGAGGTAACGTAAGGTGTTTACCGCTTTCATAATGTGTTATGTGCTACCATGCTATGTGTTGCATCGTATTTGGCATCTTGTTGCATTCATAATAGCTCATTGAGATTTATTCTCACCCCTTCCCTTTTACTGCTTTAGATTGGGCTGAGACAGGTGACCTGATCCAGTGAGGCCGGGGAAAGAGTTTGGATTCTTGCTTTTGGGACTTATCAGGATAGGTATATGAGTGGGTTGTCGGGAGTCATGTTCAAGTATTACCTTTTACAAGTTGTAAGGAAAACTCTTTTGTCAAACAATGTTAATTAGGATTTTCAATGTAATTAATCAAGTATGGTTACTAAAGTATTTGTTTAAATTCCTCCAAGTGGAGATATTATTATTTGATTTTGTTTATGGAAAATTTAGAATTGGTTTTCTCTTAAAGGCAAATAAAAGTTTTAAAAACTTAGATGGGTTTTCTTAGATTGAGCCTCTCAAGCTCGGGACACGCGTAAGGTTTCGGGTTGGGGTGCTCACACATATGGTCACTTCATTTAGTCCCTAGACCTGAGATTATCATGACCTTACATATGATGAAAGTTATGTTTGATTTTAGTCAAACGATATCTTAACACGATATTTATAAAGGCTATCTTTGGTATGATCAGATTCATGATGGGAAGGATGATAAGTCAAGATGGAATTTGTCCCTCGAAAGAGAGATATTTTGCTTGGGCCCCTCGATGAGTGATAATGATGAAAGTGCATGGCCATACCCCAATGCGATTGGATTATCATTATACTCGAGATCGAGAAAGCATTGAACAAATACAAGTTGACGTGGACCATGAATTGTGTTCAATATAACATCGTGAGACAAAGGGAGAAATGGAAGTGTACCATTGGAAACGTGAACTCTTACGTTATGTTATTTGGGTACATAATGGCTTGCTAGAGTCCACTTATATTTTATGAGGGTCGATATGATTGGACTCATTGCCAACATAATATAATTATATTGGGTCACACACAACTAGAATGAATTAGTTAAACCAAAGGAAGAAAATTGAGAAGTCCTGATATGGCATAAGTCATCGCGCGACAGATCCTGTCCATAGGGCTCGACTAGTCATGCGACATAGCTTGCCACAAGGCGGTTTACAGACAGTTTCCTAATTCGATTAGGAACAAATACCTATACTAAGGTAGTATAAATATTATGTCTATAAACCCTAATTGTCTAGCCGAATTTTCAAAAAGAAAATCACAACAAAAGGTTTCTCAATATTCTCTCTAAAGTTTAAAGATCTAGCAATCATCAAGTATTGTTCTTGGTTCATTCGAAGGTGTGGATACTACTAGAGGGTCTTCGCTCGTACAACGATCAAGGCCTAGAGTTCGAAGTTTGTGATTCAAAATCACATTAATTAATTGTTCGATAGCTCAAGAACGGAAAGCAATTAAGGTTGGTTAATTCTATCTCATAGGAATTCAATTTAATCATATAGAACGGATCTTAGGGCTATTGGGTTTTGTGTTATTAGATGCTTAATTCCACTGCGCATGGACCCATAAAACCCAACAGTTTGTCACCTTCGCAAATCTCTTTATGGCCTGAAACAGGCCCGCGTTGTTGGTTCGCTAAGCTGGTGGCTTCCTTGAAGCACTATAGATTCTTGCAGTCTTATTCTGATTATTCCCTATTCATGTTCACAAAAGGTACGATTCATATGAATATACTTGTGTATGTTGACGATCTTATTATAGCTGGGTACGATTTCGCTGCCCTACATTCTTTCAAAAAGTATCCGAGTGAATGTTTCAAAATGAAGGACCTTGGCTCCTTGAAGTATTTCTTGGGCATTGAAGTTGCTCGTAGCTCCTCTGGTCTATTTCTGTGCCAACGCAAGTATACCTTGGACATTGCATCCGAGGTTGGGCTATTGGGTGCAAAGCCATCTGGCTTCCCTATTGAACCGAATCATAAACTTGGTCTTGCCACAGGTGATCCTCTAGATGACCCAGAACGCTATAGACGATTGGTCGGCCATCTCATTTACTTAGTAGTCACCCGACCAGACTTGGCTTACTCTGTTCATATTATGTCCCAATTTATGAGGAACCTCGAAAGGAACATTGGGATGCGGCCTTACCGGTTGTGCGTTATCTCAAAAGCACACCTAGTCAGGGTATTCTTCTTTGTGTCGATAGTGATCTCACGCTACAAGGATGGTGTGATTCGGATTGGGCAGCTTACCCCATTACTCGACGCTCTCTTTCTGGATGGCTTGTGTTTCTTAGTCATTCCCCTATCTCTTGGAAGACGAAGAAACAAACCACTGTGTCTCGTTCATCTGCCGAGGCCGAATACCGCTCTATGGCGGCACTTACCTGTAAATTGAAATGGTTGAAAGGATTATTGCTGAGTCTTGGTGTTCATCATCCCAAGGCAATTAATATCTTTTGCGATAGCCAGCCGGCTCTTGATATTGCTAAAAACCCTGTCTTTCATGAACGAACAAAGCACATTGAAATCGACTGCCACTTTATTCGTGATGCTATTTCAGATGGCCTTATCTCTCCTTTCTATGTTCCTACTAAAACGTAGCTGGCGGACATTTTTACTAACGCACTTGGGAAGCAACAATTTGATTTGCTCGTTAGCAAGTTGGGCATTCTTAATCCCCATGCTCAACTTGAGGGAGGGTGTGAAGATGGCGGCACTGATCAAGTACGCGACCACCCAGCTGAGGTGAGCGACCGCCCAGCCTTAAACTCCAACAACTTTGAAACGACTGTACAAGTGGGCGACCGCCCATCTCCAAATCCCAATGATGCTAAATCATCTGTACAAGTGGGCGACCGCCCAGGCCCAAGTGGGCGACCGCCCAGATCCCGTAATTCTGTCGTATTAGTTTCGTAATTATGTTTGGTTTATGCTCAGAATCCTTAATTTTGGCAGCCTTTCTTTTACCTTCTTTCATTGTAATTATATATATTAAGAGATGATCAATAAAGCATTAAGCTTTGGGAAAACCCTAAATTGATTTCCTACACACCCTTTTAAAAATATTGTACCTGCGTCCTTTGTCAAAATACTAACATAAAATGCTAACTAACTCTAATTTTTATTTATATTTTAGCTAAATATTAATGTCAGAAATATAAAAGTACTTGCTACGTTTATCCGTTCCCAAACTAGATTTTAACATTGTTAACATTTTTCGTTGGTAACTTTAACGTTTATTGGAATGATGTGGGTAAGTATAACAATTTTTAACACAACATTATAAAGTCACATGAATTTTTGCGTGAGCGTGCAAAGTGAGATTTGATATATAATTCATGGGGTAAACATGATCGGAGCTACCAGGATCGCTCCCACACCTATAGCGTCCGTGATCGGCCTCCTCAACTGTGTATCGATCGAGCTCACTCTTCTAAAAAAGATGCAAACTAATACGCTTGGTGGATTTGGAGATGAGTGGATCTGGCCTGCTATGCTGTGATGACCGATTAGTTAACATGTTGATTAACCGTATTCTAAAACTACAAGGTTATACTCTTTCTTTTTTTTTTCATTATTCATATTTGATGTGTTGGACATAAAGAGTCTAGATGGCCGATTATGAATCACCAAATTCTTTCTACTTCTCAATTGTTCCAATCAGATTCGAAAAATGAGAAAGAAAGTAAAATAAAGTGAATCTGAATTGAATCATGACTATATAAGCTATTCTGATATTAAGAGATTCAATATAGATAGATTCAATCGTGAAAGCATACCTTTAATTTCCTTGGACCACGCAAAAGTTTGTCGTCTGATGGAATTTGCTTGTTCCTGAATGCTCCACAAGAATCCGTCGCTATTCCTTTCCTTCACCGAGAAAGGTTCATTCTGAGTCCCAACTCTGAGAACAATCTCTTTTGTGTTTTATTTCTTTTCGTTATGGTAATGCAATGCAAGAGGTGGAAATCGGTTGTTTCTTATGATGAAAAGAGTTGTTGTTTTTTTTCTTCTGATGTGAAACTTGTGAAAAGCCAAGATTTTAAAGTAGGTAAGGTTAGTAAGCCGTCGATAATTGATGGTCAGATACCTAAGTTCGATATATCTTTGAAAACTCAGACGAAGAGAATAAATGGACCTCTTGAGGGCTGCTTAAGTCACTTGGTTATGATATGCTAGATTTCACCAAATTTCTTTGAGTATCATCATTTTCTTCTTCGTACTAGGATTTAAGATTTTGATATTTTGATTTGAAAATGAAATCTGTTTGTTTATCTATCAGGGTATAAAGTGACCAAATGAACTATTAAAGTGTTTTTTTTTTTTTTTTTTTTTTTTTTTTGTGAGGAAGGGTTACTTTTATTAAAAAAAATTGGGGGAAACCGTTTCTCCATAATAAGTTACAAAAAATCCTGTTTTTAAATATATCGACTTGGTGTTTTAAAACCTAAACTCACTGTTTTAAGGCCTAAACTCGCTATTTTATTTTCTAGCTTAAACTCACCGTTTTAACGCCTAAACTCACTATTTTATTTTTGAGAAAAGTACCTTTTTGGTCCTTAAACTATTTTAATTGGGACATTTTAGTCCTTGAACTATTTTCTAAGCCTTTTTCATCCTTGAACTATTTTAATTAGGACCTTTTAGTCCTTCCGTTAAAACTTCCGTCCATCAACCGTTAATTGAGACATTTTCGTAAAGAGTTCTATAGGCCAGTGACCTTTTAGGTACTTAACTCTGTTGTGAAATTATTTTTTTATTTTATTTTTTACAAATTTGAACATTCATTTAGGGACAGAGGAGTTAAAAAAAATGTAAAAATGTTGAACAATACGTTCATTTTGAAATTGTTTTTTCATTTGCAAATTTGAACATTCACTTAGGGACGGATGAATTGCAAAAAAAAAAAATAGTAAAAATTTTGAACGATATATTCATTTGAAACTATTTTTTTTTTCAAATTTGAACATTTAAGGACGGAGCCATAAAAACAAAGTAATTTTGAACAGTTGTTGTATGGGTTGACAAAAAATTTTAGCTTATTGGGTTCAAATTACTTTGTTTTTTACTACGCGCCTCCATTCCTAAATGTTCAAATTTGAAAAAAAAAAAATCCAAAATGAATATTCTGTTCAAAATTTTTTACTTTGTTTTTTTTTCTACTCATTCGTCCCTAAGTAAATGTTCAAATTTGCAAATGAAAAAATAGTTTCAAAATGAACGTACTGTTCAACATTTTTACTTTTTTTTTTTTGTAAATTTGAACATTCATTTAGGGACGGAGGAGTAAAAAAAAAGTAAAAATGTTAAATAGTACGTTCATTTTGAAACTATTTTTTCATTTGAAAATTTGAACATTTACTTAGGGACGGATGAGTAGAAAAAAAAACAAAGTAAAAATTTTGAACAGTATATTCATTTTGGAACTATTTTTTTTTTTCAAATTTGAACATTTAGGAACTGAGGTGCGTAGCAAAAAACAAATTAATTTGAACCCAATAAGCTAAAATTTTCTGTCAACCCATACAACAACGGTTCAAAATTATTTTGCTTTTACGCCTCCGACCCTAAATGTTTAAATTTGAAAAAAAAAAATAGCTCCAAATGAATATACTGTTCAAAATTTTTACTATTTTTTTTTTTTTGCAACTCATCCGTCCCTAAGTGAATGTTCAAATTTGCAAATGAAAAAATAGTTTCAAAATGAACGTACTGTTCAATATTTTTGCATTTTTGTTTACTCCTCCGTCCCTAAATGAACGTTCAAATTTGTAAAAAATAAAATAAAGAAATAGTTTCACAATGGAGTTAAGTATCTAAAAAGGTCACTGGCCTATAGAACTCTTTACGAAAAGGTCCCAATTAACGGTTAATGGATGAAAGTTTTAACGGAAGGACTAAAAGGTCTCAATTAAAATAGTTCAAGGATGAAAAAGGCTTAGAAAATAGTTCAAGGACTAAAAGGTCCCAAATAAAATAGTTTAAGGACCAAAAAGGTACTTTTCTCTTTTATTTTCTAGGTATTTTAAGGCCTAAACTCAATGTTTTAAGGTCTAAATTCAATATTTTAAAGGATGAAAGTGGGCTCTTTATAATTTATGGAGAAACAGGTTTTCCTTAAAACTTACTCTACTTTTATATCTTAGGCTCCGTTTGTTTAGCGTAATACATTTTCCGGAAAATGATTTCCGGCAAAATGTTTTCCGAAAAATGAAAATGTTTTCCGGAAAATATGATAAAAATGAAATTTTCCCCATTTTCTCGTGCGAAACAAACACCGAAAAATGAGAAAAATGTTTTTCAAAAAATATTTTCCCCCAAACAAACGAAGCCTTAATGTTTTTATGCGTGTTTTTTGATGATATCTCATTTTTACATTGTGAGTTGGATTGTTTGTTTGGAAAAAGTCTGATAGTTGGAGGTCTTGTAGTTGAGAGGTGAGCAATACTTTGGACTGCGTGCAGAGCGCGACACGTTTTGCCTTGTCCTTGAAGCCATTTTTAAAGGGAAGACTTTTGATGAATATTAAAAATAGAATGTCCTCCAAAAGTATTTCGATTAGGCAAGGGACTTTAGGAAAACTCACCCTTTTACCTATTGAGATCAGTTAATTCAAGAGAATTGTTATATAAACCCGTAAAATTGTTGAGTAAACCCGTAATGCACAAATTACAATTATGCCATCTAATGAAATTACTTTTCCACCCCTAATTCATACCCCCATTATCCCACCTTCCCCCTAATCAATTTTTCACCCATCTTCCCCACCTTCCCCATTTTTCACCATTAATCTCACCCTCTTCATTATTTTTTTTGCATAAAAAAATTACCTCCCTCCCTTTCCTCCTACTCTCATTTCTCAAACATCAAAAAATCACTACCTCCCTTTTCTCCTACATATAAATTTGTTAAACTTTTGATTTTTTTCCGTTTTGCAAAAATTCGGTCAGTAGTAGTGATCGAAATTCAGTTCAGGTTCGGCCACCCCCGGCCGAAAATATTGAAAAAGTTCGGCCACACCCGGCCGAAATTTTTAAAAATTAGTCTATTTTGAAAAAGTTCGGCCACCCCCGGCCGAAAATATTGAAAAGTTCGTCTACACCCGGCCGAAATTTTTAAAAAGTTCTGGCTCCTTTGCCGAAATTTTTAAAAAGTTCGGTTGGTAGCGGCCGAACCACCCAAATCCAGAATTTTAAATGCAATCGAACCGAAAATCGAAATTTCTCACACTCTTTCTCTAAAAATTAGTTGATTTATTCTTTTTTTCTTTCTCTCAAACTGATTCTCTCTCTTTCTCTCTCTAAAAATGGTGGTGGGTGGTGTGGGTGAGAGAGAGTAAATGAAAGGGTTAATGGGTGTGGGTGTGGGTGTGGGTGTGTGAGTGAGTGGGGGTATAAAGGGAAAAGTGAGGGGTTTGTTTTAATTTTTTGGGGTGTTTTTAGCTTTACGGGTTTACTCAACAATTTTACGGGTTTATATAACAATTCTCTTAATTCAATCCTCCAGGGTTTAGGTTAGAACTAAAAATAAGAAAACCTTTTGCGCCATTTGCTCGCACATAACAATTTCAGCAACGCCACTCCGCTCCACCGTCGCCCACTTCACCGTCACATTCTTCTCTCGGTGGAAACTCGCCGGACCTCCAATGTCCCAAACTAGAGCCACCCTGCACGCCATAAAGTCTCTCAAAGCTTTGTACAAGGTACGCACCACAAATCCCAATCCATCTGTTAAACCCTTTGATTCTCTTAGAAATTTCAGCACTTTCCACAACACTGCAGCGATCGATGATAGATTCGATTTTGATAACCCAGTTGGGGGTTTAGGGGAAAAGATTAATAATGTTGAGCATTCGCAAAGTGGTCATATCAAGGAAATTTCAGGTGGGTTTGGTCAATTTGGGGGGTATAGAGGAAATAATAGGGATTTCAATAACGACCCGGGTCGATCAGATGGGTTATATAGTGGAAATACGCCTCAAAACCCTAGTAGGGTTCATGGGCATTACAATAGTAGTCAACATCAAGAAAGTGGTAATTATTCTAATAAGGCTGGATTATTTAGTAATGGGTCTCAGCAGAATGGGTATAATGTTAATTACGCTGAGGGCAGAAGAAATGAAAATCAGCAGATTTCCGGTGGGTCGAAAGATGGGAACTTTAATGGGAATTATGTAAATAAGACGGGCGAGGCATGGAGGAGTTCGAGTGGGGTTAACTTGGCGAGTTCGTGGACTGCGCAGCAACGCCCGGAAGGTTTAGTTGTGAAAAGTGAGAATGCAAAGAGTTCATTTGGATTTAGGCATGAAGGAGCAGGAGACTCTGTTAATGGGCATTACCGTGAAAGCAATGTGCAGTTTCAGCAGAGTTCTAGCAATATTTACGAGGGAAATAATTTAAGGTCTCATCAAAATTCAAATAACTATGACAAATATTCTTTGGGAAGCAGGGAAACCTTTCAGCATGTACGTGGCAATGGTTACGAGGGAAATGCTGGAACAAAACAGAGCTCAGGCGTGTTTCATGGAGGAACTGTCACGGATGCTAATGGCTATGCTAGGGAAACAGCCGGAGGATATACTGCTAATTATCAGCAGGTTTCAAGTAGCCCTTTTTATAAAGGCACCACAGATTCTCAGGTAGCCAGTAGTTCTAAATCGTATGAAGACTCTAATGAAGCTGATAAGAGCAACCAGTTGCGGGGATCTCTAGAGGAGCTTGATGCTTTTTGCAAGGAGGGTAAACTGAAAGAAGCTGTTGAAGTTATGAGTTTATTGGAGCAGCAGCAAATACCCATCGATATGCATCGATATTTTTCGATGATGAGCTCGTGTGGAGAGGATGAGGCGCTTGAAGAGGCAAAGTATGTTCATGAGCATCTCATGAGATCAGTACCTGTTCTTGATGTTAGTACTAACAATAAAATCTTGGAAATGTACGGTAAATGCGGCTCTATGGAAGATGCATGGAAGGTTTTTGATCGGATGCTCCAGCGCAATTTGACTTCTTGGGATACCATGATCACATGGCTTGCTAAAAATGGTCTTGGAGAGGATGCAATTGAATTGTTCACTGAATTTAAAAAAATTGGTTTGAAGCCTGATAGTGAAATGTTTTTTGGTGTGTTTTTTGCCTGTAGTGTTGTGGGAGACATGACTGAGGGCCTCTTGCACTTTGAATCCATGAGCAAAGATTATGGCATCGTTCCAACAATGAAGCATTACGTGAGTGTTGTGGAGATGCTTGGAAGTACAGGGTATTTGGATGAAGCTTTGGAGTTCATCGAGAAGATGCCCGTGGAGCCCACTGTGGATGTTTGGGAAGCCTTGATGAATCTAAGTAGAGTTCATGGGAAAACTAAGCTTGGGGATCGCTGTGCTGAGCTTGTTGAGCAACTAGATCCTTCTCGCTTGGATGAGCAAACAAAGACAGGGCTAATTCGAGTTACAGCTGCAGATATTGCTAAAGAAAAGGAGAGGGAGAAAAAGAAAATGGCTCGTCAAAATCCTCTAGAGGTTAAAACTAGGACCCACGAATATAGGGCTGGAGATACATCGCCCGAGAGTGATAAGTTATATGTCTTGCTTAGAGGGTTGAGACAACAAATGAAAGAGGCGGGCTATGTGCCTGAGACTAAATTTGTTCTTCATGATATTGATCCAGAAGGGAAGGAGGAAGCACTTCTTGCACATAGCGAGAGGCTTGCTGTTGCTCGGGGATTTATAAGCAGCCCAGCTCGCTCTCCGTTGCGTGTAATAAAAAATCTTCGAGTCTGTGGTGATTGCCACAATGCACTAAAGATCATTTCCAAGCTGGTTGGCCGAGAACTCATTATGCGGGATGCTAAGAGATTCCACCATTTTAAAGATGGGGTTTGTTCTTGCAAAGATTATTGGTGATTTTTCAAATTTGAGGTCTGAATCTTAAATCTTAGAAAAGTCTTATAGATTTACCTTTCCAGGTACGAGTCATATGAAGACTATTAAGAGTTTCAGTGATGATGTATACTGCCTTTCATTTTCTTATTAATGCATAACTATTTTTTGAGATGTTATCTTTGTGCATATCTTCTTGAAATACTGGTAGAAATGCTTTATAACCTTTTTTTTTCCTTTTTATGTGTATTACACACACAGTAACACGTACACAAACAGATTATTATCCTTAACTCTCTTAAGCTAACCGACGAGACACGAATATTGTTGGCTCACATTACCTGACACTATATGTGTGTGTATCTCTATCTCTCAGTTGGCTTGTCACTGTTCATACCAGCTCAGACGGTTTTGTGGTGTTGGCGATTGTTGCCACCACACAACAATCTCACATAATCTCTTTCTTCTTTAGTTTGTCTCAGTGGTTGGGAAACGGTAAAATCAGAAGTTTCTCCTTCTCCATGTCCATCAATTGAGTGAACCTGGTGTTCATTTTGTGCTCTCTCTCTCTCTCTCTCTCTCTCTCTCGGTTTTGATCGTTCCTCTCAGGCTATTGTTTAGCAACTGAAAAATCATCTGATCTTAGTAAACTTCTGACCATTTGTATACCCAATGAAATTTCAGTTACAACATCAATGGTAAGCTTTCCCTCTCGCTTGCATGTATCTTACCATAGATATGGAGTAAAGGAGTTCTTTCATGTCATCTACTCCCTCCGTCCCGTATACCATTTCCATTAGTGTTTTGGGGTGGAGATTAAGAAAAAGTGTAAGTGATGTAAGTGTTGTGAGTATTAAAAGTAAGGTAGGAGAGAGAATGAGTGGGATGAATAGTAAGTTGATTTGTATTGCGAGTATAAAAGTAAAGTAGGAGAGAGAATGAGTGGGAGGAATAGTAAATATTTTTTGTCATTTTAGAAAAGAGAAATGGTATATGGGACGCCCAAAACGGACTAATAGAAATGGTATACGGGACGGAGGGAGTATATCTTAATAGCTGTTCTTTTCTAGCAATGGACAGTGCATGTATGATCATGTCACCTTCCAAAAAAACTGAGTTGATTGGTTAAACCTTTCATTTCTAGGATAAAGCTTAGCTTCCTACATCTGTTTTTTTTTTTTTTCTGAAAAATAAAATAAAATTATTACTTCCTTCCGTTTAAAAAACGACTTTCCTACTTGACAATCAAACTATTTAATTTTGTAGCTCTACTTGTTAGTACCTCCTATAAATTGCTCTCCGTTGATATCCTTAAGTGAGACTACTTTTTTTGGTGCAAACCAAAGAAGAGAAGTGAGACTATTTAGTTAAGATGGAGTAATTAATAAGTATAAACCTTGAATTATGGCTGCAAAGATAACTAGTCACGAGGTTAGATTTGTTTTATCAAAGCAAAAAGTAATGATTAGGGATATATGTGGAAGCAGTCGGTAATTTGGATTTCCAGTACTAGATACAATATGAGAAGAAATTGCACAAATTTCAGACTGGTTTCGTCTCATGCCTCTTATTACTATTTACTAAAACTATGTTGTCAATTCTGTTATGTAGCTTCACTGAATACCCCCCCCCCCCTTTCTTCCTCTTTATTCAGGTGCAACTTTTGTTGTTGTTGTTGAAGACTACAAGTAGTATTAAGCTTATTGGCTGATTGGATTAAGTTGCAGACACCCGACTTCAAACTACTCAAGAAAGTTTGGCAAAATAATGGCATTGGAGATGGAACTGTGGACGATGGATATGGCATTTACATGAACCGGTGAACTGGCACCACTGTCGGTCCTCACTAGGTAAGCTTTCATTTCTCGTTGGAACTATTTTTTTTTTATGTTTTTAACATTAAAATCTATTGCTTACATATATTGACTAGTACTATCTTACCCGTGCCGCTGGCACGATGACGGTACACAAATTAAAAAAATGATGAAATCGCTCCTTCCCCCACACCAATATATGGTTTCTGGCAGTTTCAAGTGCAACTGCATTTGCATCACTAACAAAGTTACATTTCAAGTCAGGCTTAGACTCTTATCTCTTGCTATTCAACTGAACATTTTTGGCTGAGTTTAGTTTTGAAGGCTTCCCTCAGTTATGTATATTCTCAGATTGCCAGTGTCAGAATCAACTATCCTTCCTTGCCTCACAATTTGATATAAGATTCCTCACATTTCCAACTATCTTGAATTCATCTGGACCTAGATCTTCTACTTGAGACACTCTTCCAGGGACTTCAATAAAACCATATCCCTATACGTGTCAAAC
Source organism: Adenophora triphylla var. japonica (assembly GCA_022495995.1). NCBI lineage: Eukaryota > Viridiplantae > Streptophyta > Magnoliopsida > Asterales > Campanulaceae > Adenophora > Adenophora triphylla. The sequence continues at coordinate 298,773 of JAFEMH010000955.1, forward strand.
AATTTAAATAGTAATGGAAAATTCTAGTACAATCAAAACATCAATTGAACAATAAATTTCCAATCAAAATTCGACAGTTAGATTGAAATAACCCCAAAAAACAAAAGATAAGAAAAACTAACTACATTAACAAATCGTCCTGAAATCACAATAGAAAACACATGCGTAATTGGATTCCCAAAACAAATATGCATAGTACACGCTAAAGAGTTGAAGGAATCTGTCAACTTTTGCCCCCTCAACCCCCCCCCCCACACTCAATTTTTTTTTCCAGAATATCAACAATACAATAAAACAACTTACTAATGGTACACCAATTTTGGCAATGCATAAGTATATGCTAATAGAGGGGGTTCAAAGCATGTCTCCTTAACTTGCCAATCAAAGACTTGTCATGCCATTTCATACACCCAACCCTGGATCATAAATCAGCTTTATTGAGACAAAAACATAAACATATGTAATGCATCATTTTTTAACATTTAAAGAAGGAATAAATAGGGCTTACATAACGAGAGAGAGAGAGAGAGAGAGAGAGAGAGAGAGAGAGAGAGAGAGAGAGAGAGTTGAATTACTATGGGATTAAGTAGACCTTACCGATGATGAAGTCGCTGATGTAGAAGGTATTCGTGCCCAGAGAGCGTAATTGAGGCCAGGGTTGCATAGAAGACAACACTAAATTTACACAACCCATGAAACTCACGACAAAGAACTTAAATAATTTGGTTTAAAAAAAAAAACTTTGGAGAGAAACAATCAGCATAACAAATGGGGGCGAAAAGAGAAACCCTAACATGTGGAAGGATTCAAAGGTTTTCATGTGGAAGGATTCAAAGGTTTTGAGAGAGAGAAAGAGAACCGATCACGTCTTCGGTAAGTGACATACACACATTCAACCTCTTTCTCTCGTCGTAATACTCATATTAGATGAAGAGGAAATGGTAGGACCAGAGGAGATGTTCGTCGCTGGTTGGAATGACGGTTGCGACGGAGGGGGGCGATGACGACCAATGAAGAGAGGGATAGAAGAAGTTCTCTGAAATTCCCACCGCTGCAACCTCTGATAATGCTAAAACCATCGCAAATTGTAGCGTCGTCATTGCTTAAAAATTGGGCAGAAGGAAGGGGAGGAATGGGGTTGGATTGAAAAGTGAGCGAGCGGTTTGGGGAGAAAGGTTTGTGTGTGTAACCGCCGTGAAGAAGTTATTTACTTAAAACTCAATCCTGATCCTCCTTTGTCTTTTCTGAAACTCAATCCTGACCGGTCTTTGTGTGGCGGTTGAAACCCACAAGTATTGTAATAAAGACTAGTACTCTCTAGCCCGTGCCAATGGCACGGGGCAGTATGTCAAAATGGAGAAGTCAGGGAGGAAAAGAAGGCCCAAATCATATCTATATAAAATGTAAATTTTTAGAACAATAACACTTCCTCCGTTCCATAATGATCTTCCCATTTTTTTTCCTTATTACGAATGAAATTTGAGCAATAATTTTAAATTTATTTATTAGTCCAATGAAAATCTAAAACTTGTTATTGAGTCGTATATTGAGATTATATTTTCAAATAAACCCCCAACATAAAATCTGAGTCAACCATGATATACATTTTTTACCTATCAAATCAAGCTATAAAAGACCACATACTATTCCTTAACCCATCTTCTTCCGCAACTACCCCGGCCCTACCCCATCTTCTTCTGCAACTACCCCGACCATAGCAAGATCGCACCAAAGCTTCCTACCAAATCCACCAACTCACCCCACTAAGGAGAAAAAGGAGTATTACAATTTCAAATAACTCACTTTGTTAGCATATGTTTTCCAATACATCTCAACAATCAAAACAAAACTTCTGCAATAAACAAATATTCATGTTTTATTGAATATTTGAACATAATTTTTAGAAATATTGAATATTCGATTGAGTTGGGGGCATAAACATTCGCCAACCAACCTAGTTGATAGATCTAACTATCAACTATTTGGAAGTATAGACTAAAACATAATATAAATTACAGAACTCATATACTCTATATTAAGTAAGAAAATTGTTGAATTTGAGCCATCAAAACTGGGTCAAGACCTCTATTATAGCAAATCCGAAAACCTAGATAATACTTGAGGGCGGAGCAAATATGTAAAATTGGGGAGTCCGTCGACTTTGAATAGTCCTACAAACAAATCATTTCAGAGCAAATTCAGAAACTTGAAACAAAACAAACAAAAGCATATAGGGATCTGTGAGATTGAAGAAACGACACCCAGTTAAGAAACGACACCCAGTTAGTCTGCTATGTGCATCAAAAACACAATCCAACTTTGAAATTAAACAATATGTAAATCAAAATGTAAATCAATATCCACAGCCACATAAATAATGCAGATTATCCGTAAAACGAAACAATAATTTAACCTGCATCGCAAAATAATAGAAATTGTACAAAAAACCTCGATTAACAGATAGTGATTACTGTATTTAGCGAAATAGAATATACCTCGGAAGAAGTGAGGCGGCAAGTGAAGTTTCTGGTGGAGGGGCACCCGATCTTACGTTGCCAAACATCAACGACGGCGGTGTCAAGCGTGTGGCTTCTTATTCATTCATGAGTTTTCTGACTCCGTAAAAACTAATTTTCTCTTGATAGAGAGTAAATTTGAAATTTTTTGAACATTCATTTTGGGACGGAGGGAGTAGCATATTTTTTATATTACCTTCAAGTGCTGTATCATTAGAACAATGGTTCTTTACCATAACAGCAATATCTGTTTGAGATGCTCCTGCAAGTTCAAATTTTTCAACAGCAGCTTCTAAGCATTCATGCCATACTGGTAGCCCTAACTTATACTCCATAATCGATCTTTCATACAACATGGTACCCCACAGAAGGTTGATCTGAGACCTCATATTAGCAGCCTGCTCCACCGCCTCATCCGAAATTACATCTTTAATCAACCCTTTCCATACTTTCTGCAGCATTAATTCAGCCTTGCTTGGCTTCGAGGCTTCATGGATCCTCTGCTTCTCGGCTTCCTCCCACATCTGCATCCCTTTTTCCATGTTGTCCTCCGCATAGTTATAGAGCTGAAGAACCTCTGCAGAATCCCATGTCTCGAGATCAACATCCGTCCCAACTGCATAATACCAAGAAAGCTTTGCTTGCTCGTATTGCTGCTGCCCCAAAGCAAGAACACTTTCGTAAAAGTCCGGCTTAATTTTAAGCGCTTCTTCGTATCTATCTCCGGCTACTCTTTTTGTGCCCAATCATATGAAACTTTGACCTGGTCAAGAATGGATTCCCGGGAAGCATCTTCTGGAAAGTAAACCCTTTTCCTTGCTTTGGACATGTGAACATTTCCCCAGTTAAACAATGCCAAAGCTGCCATTTCTTGAAACTTATCCCCTGCTGCATTGAATAAATCTTGAGCTTCTTCACTTGAAACTGTATCTTCCATAGCTTCAGAGTAGGCCTTCATTCCAAGCTCGTGAAGATCCAAATATGCATCCGAATTGAACCCAACATAGTTCTTGAACAACTGTGCAAACTGAATGATCCAATCATCAATGGCAAAATCAATTCCATTAGAATCAAGAATTCCTCCGTCCCTCCTCCTTACAACCATATCAAAGAACGGATCTTGCTCAGGACTGACTTCTACTATAAAGCTTGAGAGAACCGTGTTGTTCGCAGATGCTTCAAATTTCACCTCAGTTCTTCATTTGTGGTAATAGTGACCAAATCACCTTCGTGGTCACGATATTTAGTGAGAAACGCTTTGGATCTTGGAAAACGATCATGTATTATTTCCCTTAGTTTCAAAATAGTGCAATTATAAGGAACCTTTGCAAATCTTATATCTTCCCCAAACACCAATTTCACAATCCTTTTAGGCTCCTCCACCACGCTAACAGTACTTATTTTCTCCTCCACAACCAATCGAAGCTTCCTCTTTGAATTCCATTAACGACATTGGCGGGGGTTTGCACCGATAGGAATTGAGAGAGAGAGAGAGAGCAAGAGAGAACCGGTTGGTTTTCTTTCTTCTCTTCTGCGTTGAAAAAAAATGAGATATGCGCAGGGGAAGTTATGGACGGTTTTAAGGAGGACGGTTTTAAGGAGGAAGGAAGGATTTGAGCCGTCGGATCAACATTTCAAGAATCAATCCTGACCACCACTTATAGGGGGGCTAAGAGGCGGTTATATGCCCCCTCTATTGTATTATAGATTGAAGGGCAAGCAGCCGAGTGATTATTTAAAAGTCGAAAATCAAAATGTCTGCTGTTGAGTTATGTCCACTCTAATGTTTTACCAAAGGAAATAAAGCTAAAGCCCGCGACAAACCTGTAGGATTAACAATTCTACTTCGACATAAGGACCCTTACTATCCACCTCACGTACTTGCGTATAGGAAAATGATAGATTTGTTAAAGGGGAGTTTGGCAACATTCTTGAATATAGACACTCATCTAGGGACAAACTTTTTACGAAATGAACACTTACTTAGGAATGAAGGGTATCTTAAGAAATGCTTATAAATGTGCCTGAGGATAAGAATATAGTACCGATGAGTTAAGTAATCCAGGCTGCTTGGTCAACCTTTCATTGACTTCCAACAGAGACCCTTTTACACAGCATCTGTCAAAAGCAACTCACCCCATCATCTTTAGACATTGATAGAAGCTACAATGAAAAATAACCACAACTGGGCTGGCCCAACACTAACCTAATTATCTCATTTAAAAAACCCTAAAAATCAACTCTTCCCCTTCATTTAGATTTGATGAGCCCTGACTTTTCAGTTATATATTTATACATACACTTATACATTAATACAATCCAAAACAGCCAAATATATCCCATATATACATATACCAAATATTTACATTGAGACCCCTCATAATATGCCACATTGGCACACTCTCACCCTATATATACTATAACCCTCAAAGGCCAAGGTAAGCTCTCATTCTCTCTCAATATACACACACAAACACTCTCCTCAGCTCTCTCTCTCTCTTAGAGCTCTCATATACACAGTTTATACACAATACACCGACTGATTCTTACGCCCGAGGGTTATAGCGGGGCTCCCCCCACGCGCCCTAACGGTGCCGCTTTTGCGGAGTTCCTCCCGGGGTGCCGACGCGTTTCAGTCACCTTCCGAGGCCAAAAGTCGTGGCGTCATCAGTGGTTCCATTGCCGGGAATCGCCATCTTTTCCGGTTTGACGCCGCCGGAGAAGATGCCCAACAAAGAGAGATTTCATCATTTTTCATCAGTTCTGTCGAAATAGAAAAGGGTTGGTATACAAAGTCATTTTCTTTCTTTCTATTCCATTCTATTCCCACCTGTATACCTTCTGAAATCACTAAGGAAAAGAAAAATAATCAAAATTTTATTCCGGCCATCTAGCCGGAATTACTTGCCGGAGTAGATAATCAAAAACCTTTTATGTTCAAGCTAAATAGCAGCCAAGACCCCACGAAAGTGGATAGCTACCACCTAGCTTGAACAACCAAGGAATTGTCGTCGGAAAAAATGGAGTCGGAGAGAAAGTGGCCGGAAATGGTCCCTAGAAATTTTTATTTTCATACAGTTCTGCCAAAAACTGAGAAGGACAGCCATTTTCCTTTTCTCCTAGTATACATTACCCCATATAAACCCTCCTTAAAAAAACAAAAATCAGTTTCCAACCACCTAGCCAGAATTTCTCGCCGGAGCAAGTCACCGGAATTCATAAAAAAAGAACCTCTCATTTTCAAGCTTAATAGCTGGCCAATACTTCATGGAAGTAGATTGCCACCACCTAGCTTGAAAGGAGTAATTTTGTGGGCCGGGGAAAAATGGATTCAGAAAGCGGCCGGAATAATACTCCCACAATAAAAATAAAACCACCGATGGAAGGTTCGGGGAAGATGATCACTCTTGTCCCTTACAATTAATGTTACGACAAGTGGGAATGGCACAGGGCAAGTGGAAAAAGAAAAGTATGGCTTCTCTTACACACAGTCGGTACATTTACGGCTATTGTTGAGAAAGTCGACAAAAATGGTGTCGACATGTTTCTGATAGGCTAAAAAATAGAGCCGTGAAGCAAAGCAAAAGCAACCCACGTTATGACGAAAATGGGGCCCCACCACGTGGGTCAAGAGCGAAACGGTAGCAGAGAGGGAAACGGGAACCAGTGCATCCATATATAAAAAAAAAAAAAAGAAAAAGGGTAAACGGGAGGCAAAGCAGTCCGCAGACCGCGGCCACCTCTCCGTCCGTTTTTGTTCCTTCAAAATCGCAAATGGCCAAAAACCTTCCAAAAATAAGAAAAATCAAAGGCGAGCAAGGAATTGACAAAGAAAAGAGATGAGCGGCCAGGGCAAAAACAAAAACCTTGAACTGAGATCTCCGTGACCGCGGCGGGCACCAACGACCTCCGCTGTCCGCAGCTCCGGAGACACCTCCCTGCCCGCAGCAGACAAGCTCCACCGTGAATCCTTGACCACTGCTCCAGTCCGCCAAAATTCCGTTGACTCCAGCTCCAGACCAAGAAATTCATGACCGCAGTCCACAACCTTGCCCACTACTGTGACGCTTTGTCCGCTGTCCGCATCAGCGAGAACCTTCTCTCCCCGCATAACCACAGTCCGCAGTCAACCCTGTCTGCCCGCATAGCTCACTCCGGACAGCTCTCCGATGATCTCTAATTCGTGACCACGGACCCCAAGCTCCGGCCATCTCCCCGCAGTCCGGCCACCTTCCATGTTCGCGATCTCGTGCCCGCATCCCGCTACCTCCGTAACTCAGGAGGAAAGAGGGTGGTTGATATAAAAGCAGCATATGGCTGCCACCTTATCTCCCCTCTCCGTTGACCTCATCCCATGGCCGCAGTCCGCGTCCATGAAATCCGGCGACCTCCTCGCCCCTCAAGCCCGCATTCCGGAGCAGCCAACTCCGATCCACCCGACGCAGATTACAAGCTAACACCTACTATCTGCCCGCATCAACTACTTCATAACCCACAAAAATTCCATTCATCCCTACCTTCACCGATTTGGGATCCGGCGAAAAGAAGGACGAAATTGTCCCTGCCATCTCCAAGCTCCGCCCCATCCAGCTCATTTCCTCGCTCTGGTCCCCCACTTCCTTCCTCTTCTCAGGCGAGTTGGTTTTTTGAATTTTGGGAAGGTGAAGAGTATCAGTTAAAGGCCATGGAAATTGTTGCTGGAAGTTAGAAAGAGAAATAAAGAAAGGGGTGAAATTTGGATTTCCATGGAAATCCAACTCGTTCGAATCGGGAAATATGGTCGGATATTATTGTTCAAAAATCAAAGTGAAGTATTATGGAGATTTGTGGGGAAGATGACTGTTGGGTTTTGATAAGAAATAGAGAAAAATGGTGAAATAAGGTTGCTGAGGAAGAAAGAAAAAGAAAAGGAAAATGTTTGAAAGAAAAGTCAAGGATTTGGTGCCACATAAATTGCTTGGAAGGGAGCTGGCCACGTACACCCAGTATCCTTCCCATTCAAAAAAGGAAAAAATCTTCTACAACAAGCTGATCACTTTACTCCTCCATCCAAATTCTGACGACCCGTTAAAAACTTCGTCAAGTTTTTAACATTTCTTCCCCTCCGCCAAAGATCCATGTTCCTGATCCGGCAAAAAAAGAAAATTATTTCCCCTCCGCCAAAGATCCATCCCTGAAATTTGTTCGTGATCCGGCGGAAGCAGAAAACTACCTTCTCAGTTCCTGAATTTTGTTCGTGCAAATATAGAAGCATGTTCATAATCCAAAGGAAGCAGAAAACTACTTCCCCTCCGCCAAAGATCCATGTTCCTGATCCGGCGAAAAAAGAAAAACTATCTTACCTCCGTTCCTGAATTTTGTTCGTCCAAAAAGGGTGATCGAGATAAAAGCAGCATTGCTGCCACCTTCTCTCCCCTCACCGGCGAAATCATGCCCGCTCATCCTGGGCCTCCACGCCTGCCACCGCCCGCCCCGGCGACCCTCCTCGGTCTACGCCCGCATATCCTCGCCTCGCAGCCCGCACTCGTCACTCATCTACCCGCAGATCCTTGCTCGACAAAGACACTCGGCTCGGCCTACCCGCATAATCTTGCTTCGGTAGCTCGTAATCGTAGCTCGTCGCCTACTTCCGCCCGCATAATCTTGCTTCGGTAGCTCGTAGCTCGTCTACCCGCATAATCTTGCTCGGTAGCTCGTCTACCCGCATAACTCGCCCTCGGTAGCTCGTAGCCTCGTCCGCCCGCATAACCTCGCTCTAGAGCTCTTAGCTCGACAAATCTCGCCCGCATAACTCGTAGCTCTGTAATCTCGTAGCTTCGTCACTCGTCGCCCGCCATCCCGCCTATCCTTCGCTCTTGCCCGCTACTCCGTCCACTGTAACAAAAAGGGCGACCGAGATAAAAGCGGTTCCCTACCGCCACCTTCTCTCCCCTCACCGGCAACCTCCGCTCTCGACCGCAAATTCAAGCTGCGTATACTTGCTGCGCCGCAACCCCTCGCTCACGCAACCTACTACCAAAGCGAAACTCATGGATTGGAGAGGGTTAAAACCCAAGATTGTGCCAATCCGTAAGTTATTCCCACCACCAAAGCTAAAGTGGATGCTGACGTGCCCGCAGTCGATGCCAGTAGGTTAAAGAGCAAACATATGAGCTCCTACCTACTGATGCGCAACGATCTTTAGGATCCGCATGCCTATATATGTACAAAGATCCATTACGATCCGTACTATGATCGCGGGGAGGATACTCTCTCCTGCCCGCGTGACACCACCAAAAATAAGTGGATATAGATGAACGTAGGTACAAAGGCCATGATGCCCGCGCTTACGGATTCTAGCTGGGACAATGACTAAGTCCGGACCCACTAATTGCGCGAAGGACCTCGTTAGGGCCGTTACTCGTACGCTCAGTATGCGACAAAGGCCTACATATGCTCCCCGTTCACCGTATCGCCACGAGACCCTCACGAAAAACCCTAGGAGTTTTGAATAAAGGGTCAAATAAGTGAGAACCTCCAATAAGGGGATACAGATGCGTGTGCGGTTAAAGGGCCTCTATCTGCTAAAATATGCTCCTACCTTTCTCGTGCGGCTGGACAATAGCCTCACTGGCCACCTTCCGTACGCCCCATGAAAGTATGCTTGCCATTCTGCTACTTTGACTTACACCACGCCGCAAGGCCGGGAATAAGTGTAAATGGATGAGAGTGATCAAACTAGTTTAACAAAGCCAAACAGACAAACGAGGTTAAGGCCTCAAAGTTTGCCACAAGGCTAAACAAACGCGATCATAGAAGAATAAGGTGACTCTCACGAAAAACCTAAGTGGTTTTGAATAAAGAGTTAGGAAAACTCAAAAAAATGCGGCAAAGGGCCTACTAAGCTTTGACATGCGAAGGAGAGTATAAAGTTTAATTGCAAGTCAAAATCGTTGGAGAAAGCAAGAATGCAAGTACTAGGGTACTCAAAAATTGCCAAAACTCAAAACGGCCTAAAAGACGAGCAATTAAGATCCAATAAGCCTACGGGCAAGATCCAATAAGCCTACGGGCAAAGATTCAATTCTAAGCCTACGGGCAAAGATCCAATAAGCCTACGGGCAAAGATCCAACCATAAGCCTACGGGCAAATATCCAATAAGCCTACGGGCAAAGATCAAACAACAAACTAATATCAAAGCCAGATATCCTCATAGAAAAATTCTATAAAGCCGACAAGCTAAATATTTACGCGCCAATAAGCCTTCCTGGCAAATATATTTGAAACTACCCAGTGTTTATGCATATTTGGAGCTCAACTGTACCGGCTCGGGGGCTCGCTCCTTCTTATTATTGGATATTCATCCACGGGCTACGTGCTCCGCTTTATCTACTTTCTCGGGAATCTCCGAGAGCTTTATTCAAACTACCTCCGGATCTACGCTTATTTTATGGTGCTCTCCCGCCTATATCCGGAAATCTCCGGCCATCTTTGGCGTTTATAGGCGGATCGCCGCCCTCCGCCTCCTTGGGCCTCCTCACCATTGACTCCACGGCTCCATGGCTCCTAGTCCTCCGCGACTCCCTCCTCCGCGACTCTAGTCTTCGTGACTCCTCCTCCACGGCTCCTAGTCTTCACGACTCCTAGTCCTCCGCGACTCCAAGTCTCCGCGACTCCTAGCCTCCACGGCTCCTAGTCCTCCGCGTGACTAGTCCCCGCGACTTTGGGCCTCCTCCGTGACTCCTGGGCCTCAGTGACTCCTAGTCCCCAAGTGACTCCTAGCCCCGTGACTCCTAGTCTCCGCGACTCACCTAGTCCTCCGCGACTCCTAGTCTTCGTGACTCCTAGCCTCCATGGCTCCTAGTCTTCACGACTCCTACCCTCCGCGACTCCAAGTCTCCGCGACTCACAGCCTCCACGGCTCCTGGGTCCTCCATGGCTCCTAGTCCCCGTGACTCCTAGCCTCCATGGCTCCTAGTCTTACTCCTAGTCTCCGTGACTCCAGCCTCCATGGCTCCTAGTCCTCCGTGACTCCAAGTCTCCGCGACTCCTAGCCTCCATGGCTCCTGCATCCTCCGTGACTCCTAGTCCCCCGCGACTCCTACCCTCCGCGACTCCTAGTCCTCAGTGACTCCTAGTCTTCGTGACTCCAGCCTCACGGCTCCTAGTCTCTTCATGACTCCTAGTCCTCCGCGACTCCAAGTCTCCGCGACTCTCTAGCCTCCAGTGGCTCCTAGTCCCCTCAAGTGACTCCTATCCACAGTGACTCTAGTCCCCGCGACTCCACTCCTCCACGGCTCCTAGTCCCCTCCGTGGCTCCTCTAGCCTCCACGGCTCCTAGTCTCCGCGACTCCGGCCTCCACGGCTCCTGATCCCGTGACTCCGGCCTCGCGTGGCTCCTAGTCCTCCGCGACTCCTGAATCTCCGCGACTCCAGCCTCCACGGCTCCTGGTCCGCACTCCTTAGCCTCCACGGCTCCTAGTCCCCGCGACTCCACCTCCACGCCTCCTGGGCCCTCCGTGCCTCCTACGGCCTCACGGCTCCTTATCCTCAGTGGCTCCCCAGTCCCGCGCGTGACTCTAGTCCCCGCGACTCCTGGGGCCTCCCGCGACTCTAGTCCCACATGACTCCTGAGTCCCCGTGACTCCCGCGACTCCTGGGCCTCCCGCGACTCCATGTCTTACCCTCCGCGCTCCTAGTCCCCGCTGGCTCCTAGTCCCCGTGACTCCTAGTCCCGCGACTCCTAGTCTCCGTGACTCCTAGTCTCGTGACTCCTAGTCCCCGTGACTCCAAGTCTCCTGACTCAGCGACTAGTGACTCTCCCACATGACTCCAAGAGAGGTGGCCGAGATAAGCAACAAGTGGTCGCCACCTTCTCTCCCCTTCTCCGACGAACAGGCTAGCTGACCGCAGATCCGCACCGTAGCGATGAGATCGTGCCAATACTTCCCTGGGCCTCAATGACCGAGATAAAAGCGCCTCCTACCGCCACCTTCTCTCCCTGCACCTCAATCTCCCGTGCTCCTCGCCTCCAGGATTCAAGCCAATCTGGCGAGCTCAGAGCTCCGGCCATAAATATATACTCAAGCCAGCCTCTACCTAAATCGTACTCCTCACTTCGACCATAAATAATCATCACTTGGAGTAGGGGGCTATTGATGAGCCCTGACTTTTCAGTTATATATTTATACATACACTTATACATTAATACAATCCAAAACAGCCAAATATATCCCATATATACATATACCAAATATTTACATTGAGACCCCTCATAATATGCCACATTGGCACACTCTCACCCTATATATACTATAACCCTCAAAGGCCAAGGTAAGCTCTCATTCTCTCTCAATATACACACACAAACACTCTCCTCGGCTCTCTCTCTCTCTCTTAGAGCTCTCATATACACAGTTTATACACAATACACCGACTGATTCTTACGCCCGAGGGTTATAGCGGGGCTCCCCCCCGCACCCCTAACGGTGCTGTTTTGCAGGTTCCTCCCGGGGTGCCGACGCGTTTCAGCCACCTTCCGAGGCCAAAAGTCGTGGCGTCATCAAGATTTTACATTTCTCTCTCTTCTGATCTCTCTCATCCCAAACCATTCCCACCGCCATCCCTTCCCCGTCGCCTCCATCCCTCCCACTATCTCCACCCCTCCACCATCTCCCCACACTGCCCCTTTTCCTTTACAGAATCCCTTCCCACTTCTTCTTTACCGTCGCATCACCTTGACGGCCACCATCATAAGAATCGTCGTCGCCGCTTCGCCGCTTCGCCGCCGCCGCCTTCAACCTCAGATAAATATCTCACCTACTCTCTATTTCTCTTGCTTTTTTCTCTATCAATCTCTGTTTCTCCCTCTTTCTTCGATCGGATTCGGTCTCTTGCCAATTTTCGTCGCATCAACACCAAGTTTGTTGGAAATCGAGAGAAAATTCTAAAAAACAATAATTTTTCTTCTTCAATTCTTCAGAAACCTCTCAAAATCAAAATTGTGTGTGTGAGAACAGAGTTGGAGCGAGAGGAAGAAGAAAGAGGAGGAGGTTGGGGGGACACGCTGACTTCCTTTTCGTTCAACCCTCCACGCCATTCTTTTGCCCAATTTACCTCTCTCTCTCTCTCTCTCTCTGCGCGTATCCTTGTAGAAGAAATATTGGGACACTGTACATAAATAATTAAACCGTCTAGTTTGGAAACCGTCAATTGTGAGTCGTTCGATTAATTTTCTAAGAATGAATCTCAGCCCCTTTTTATGTCAAGATAAGAGGCAGTTTTTTCATTCCTCTATTGTATAATAAATTCTTTAAATAAGCGGATATACCATCTGAGAGTCGAAGTTCAGACAGTTTATGTTCCAAATCTCCAATCATTTGTAACAGGTGGTAGGGATGGAAGAGATAAACCTTGTGATAAAACGACACCATGTAGGATGAGGCTGAAATATTTTCTTCTGGATAAGACAGACAACCATTTTCCTTCTCTGAACTTGTTTGTCAAATGTAGTTTGGGTGCCTCCCTGCATAGAACTCCCTCCGTCCCGGAAAGTTTGTCCTAGTTTGACATGGCCAACTCAATCGAATTTTGACCATAATTTTATATTACCTAATTATTTCTTTACAATTCTAGTACTGTTATTGAAAGTATTCCTAATGGTGAATCAAACAGTTTTTAGAATTGAATAGGGATAGCTAGATTTTCATAAAATTATGGTTAAAGTTTCACTGAGTTGTTGACCATAAAAGACAAAGTGGGACAAACTTTTCAGGACGGAGGGAATATCGTTTCTCTCCTCTTCTCTGCTATATACTGAAGATGGTGTCTCCCTCCAGCTTCAAGAGTGTTATTCTTGTTGGTCAAATGAAGTTTGGTCACGAGAAAAAATTCAAGTCTAGTTTTGTTATTTGTTTTTGTAGGATACTTATGTAGGGTACTAGTTTTTGCAACTCAATCTGAGCCATTGATGATTCAATCATATGATTTGCTAATAGTTTCCTTTGTTGTTCAACAGCTACATGATCCACACCAGCGCTGCAGCAATGTAAACCACTCAAGAAAATGTAAAAAGCGTATAAAACATTACTTATTGAAGTCCCACCATTCTGACTGAAAATGGCTTGGACATTTTCTGGTTTGGGATACTTTGTCTCTAATTCTAAATTTAAATAAAGGATTAAAAGTTAGCAGTATTAATGCTTGCCATTCGGATTGTTACGAACAAGTCTGGAAGATACGTTTTATTCAGATTTCAGACCATCTTATGTCATCGTGCACAATATTGACAGTAGATTACAGAATAATACAATATAGAATATTACAATATGAGAAATAACTTATCGAACATTATAATATTTTTTAGAACTTATCAGACATTTTTCATTACATTATCTGCAAATGAGTATCAATATTATAATATTTTAAAACAAAAATGTTCACAAACATGACTTGGTGTGTAATGCACCAATCAAAATCTTCTAAAGTTGATGTTCCATACTCCATGGATCCCATTAAAAAAAATATAAATGGGTTTAAAAAAAAAAAAAAAAAGTGTATAGTGAAGTGTTATGAGTGTTAAAAGTGAGATAAAGAGAGAAAATGGGTAGAGAATATTAAATTGATAGATTATCGTGTGAGTATGACAAGTGAGTCAAATAAATAAACAAGTATTTAAAACTTTTCTTTTTGGGTTTGTGCCTTTTATAATGGGACGAGAGAGTACTCCCTTCATCCCACCTCAAACTAACTGGACTAATTTTCCTTTTGATTTGTCTCACCTCATATTGGATTATCCAAAAAGACAAAAAAAAAAATTACTATTTTTCTTACTCATTCTCTCTCTTACTTTAATTTTTATACTCACAGCCCCTTTTTTCTACCTCACTTTTTCTTAAATACCGTTCTTAAAAAGTTAGTATAGTTTGAGATGGGACGGAGAGAGTATATATGTTGATGAGCTTGAGATTGATAACTTACGTTCGTTAATGAGTGATCGACTAGCTAAGAACCATCAATAAAGATAAAGATGCCTTTGTGAGATGATCAGATAGTTAAAGTGTTAAACTACAGGGACTTGGGGATCCCAAATCTAAACCAGAGGGATACTATTGAATTTAGCAATTCCACAGGGGTAGGTTTGCCAAAATTCACCACAAAATTATATCCTTCACCTGGATGAATTATCCAGACGCCTTTTCAAAACTTGAAGCTAAACAGAGGGCCAACAATGGCTGCCCTGCTCAAGGGTTCTTGTAAACCCTTTTTCCCAATCTACCCTTCCCTCCATATTCAATCCCTCAAATTCTTGATTTGTAAAATCAAGAACATACCCAACAAACCCAGAAGAATCTTTTGCTCAAGTTCTTCTTCATTGGGGCAATTTCAATCTCAATCGCAATCGCAGCCATTAAAGACAGAGCTTAAGAAGCCAAAGGAGTTATGGGTTTACAATACAATGAGCAAAGAAAGAGAATTGTTCAAACCCAAAGTAAAGGGTAAAGTTGGAATGTATGTTTGTGGTGTTACTGCCTATGATCTTAGCCATATTGGTCATGCTCGCGTTTATGTCTTCTTCGATGTCCTCCTCAGGTCCTACTCTCTTAATCACTCTTTTTTTTTTCTCACACAGTTAATTGGGTATGTTTTGCTACTCTTTCCAAGCTATTGAATTGGAATTTGAAGAGTAAATTGGGTATGTTTCATGGATTTCATTTTGTTCTTTCAATTTCGAATCCAATGCTTAGAATTGAGGTTGCCTTACATACCCTTTTGCTGCTTTTCGGTTTCGATAACTTAAATTGCAATCGGTTTGCCAGAGAATCCACTCCCTCAATTCATTCAAAGAGCCGGCGTTATATATTCAGAATTCACATGTGGAAATATTGGCATACATTTGATTGATTTAGGTTATGAAATTTCAATCACTGAAAACTACTTTAAAAAAGATTATGTCTTGCACTTAGTTTCAGAAGTTAACATAAGTAACCATGTATTATACTTACAGTTGATCGGTGTCAGGCAGTAGAATTTCGATCATATTAGAATACAATGAGTTACATCTCAATAGTTTTGTAATGACAAGTGATTGGCTATGATATGATTCAGTCAAAGTTTAGCCAAGCTGACTCTTAAAAGAAGAAAAGGGATTCCTGCTGCGAAATTTAGGGAAAAAGAGAGGTCCGTTTTTGTCTCAAACTCTGAAATTAGTGCACCTCAGTCCTGTAGGATCCTTATTTGATTTTTCAAAGACCCCCGGTGGTATGTGGCCGTTCATTGATAGAGGGGGGGGGGAGAAAGTAACGGTTGAATAAAGACAGTGAAAGAGAATGTCTGGCAAGAAAATGATATTGAAGAAGCTCGTTTTAATGCAATGATTTTAATGTATGTGCCTCAATTGCAGCTAGTTCATATGAATTCATTTGAGAAAGGTTCAACTTGGCTTTGCCAAATCAATCTAGAATCCTTTTGTATGGGACAACGCACAAACAAACACATGTATAGAAAATGGTACTACCTCCGTCCCTAGAGGTGTGTATTCCTTTTTGAAAGAGGATTAGAGTAACATTTTCTTTTTAAGTGAACTTTCTTACAACAACTTGATTAAGGCCACCTTCATTCCCACCTAGTTTAAATTCAGTTGTCTTAAGGACCAAGCTAGTGAATTAGTAAGGTTTCTTAATTTGCATATTTAGTCAGTTGTTACTCTTTTACTGGGATGGAGGGAGCATTCTTTATAATTACTATTGTTAAAAGAAAATATGTTAAGTTCATTGTAATGCTTGGTAACTAAGTAGGTTATGTTGATCTGTTTTGCTTGAAAACTAGGCAGGTACCTGAAGTTTTTGGGATATGAAGTCAATTATGTTCGAAATTTTACAGATGTTGATGATAAGGTGAGTCTATTGCTGTTACAAGTATCACTTACTGTGTTTCATTTGAGGAGGCTTGCATTTTCCGTGTTGGTATGTTGTATTGGATTCTAGTGGCAGATTAACTTTGGCATTTTAATCTTTGATTTGAGCTTCCCCTTAAGTGTTCATGTTTTCAGAGTCTACCATTTCTTGCCTTCTGTACATGGCGGGGCCTATTTTTTGACCTAGTGTAAATCTATATTTTTGTACCCTTAGATATGGGTTGCTATAAATAAGTATTCTAATGCCCAAATAAAATAGGAAAGAGGATGTATTTCCTTATGAATCAGTTATACTTATTGAATGAAGTGATTGTTGCAGGATATTTTTTTTAATTATAGATTTTGGTTAGTGTACTGACTCGTACCCATTGCCTTTCAGCTGATTTCTAACAATTCTGTTCTTGTTGCATAATAGTAGCAAATGGTTTTAAATGGATGGAGTTTGATTGATACCATGGCTCGAGAAGGAAAGTTCCTTAAGGTTTTGGGTGCCAATGGGAGGCCTTGGTGGGGCAGTTGTGGGAATAATTATTGTGTTAGCACTGAAGCAGTTGATCCAACTGCGAGTTACCATTATATATCAGGATTAAAGTGATGTTAAAGGTTTAATGTACTAAGGTGAGGTTGAACAGTGTTGCATGAGATGAGGAATAAGAAAATCCAGTGAAGTTATTCAAGAAGTTTGAAAAGAAGACTTTTTCAGATGCTTTGAAATGTGGAGAGGAGGAATATAAAAAGGTTGCAGGGTATTGTCTAGAGGTAACTCTGGCATTAAAGAAGAAATTGTAGAGGCTTTAGGGAAAATAAAAGGACGGTTGTATAAGAGATTGGATCAGCTAGAAACTACTCCCTCTGTCTCGGAAAGATTGTCCCATTTGACTTTTGATGGCCAACACAAGTGAACTTTGACCAAATGTTAATGTCAATTTAAGCAATAAAAATAATTAATTGGGATAATTAGATTGACATTAATGTTTCAAAGTTCACTTGTGTTGACCATAAAAGTCAAATGGAACTATCTTTCCAGCTAGTAGCATATTGGTATTATTGGCAACTTGACCCAAAATTGACCACCCAGCTTATATTTGAAGGGGTTTGTTTTATGAAGTCTTTATTTTGTATAATGTTATGGCAGATATTAAAACTTGTCATGGTTCTGGATAGGGCTGTAAACGAGCCGAGCCGAGCCGAGCTTTTGATGTTTCGAGCTCGAGCTCGTGAACTTTTAAACGAGCTCGAGCTTTTCTCGAGCTCGAGCTCGATCCCAGAATTCATGTTCGAGCTCGGCTCGAATCAAGTTTCGAGCTTTTCGCGAGCCGGCTCGCGAGCTTTTCGCGAGCTGCTCGAACTCGAGTATTAACGAGCCGAGCTCGAGCTTCGACTTATTTTTTGAAAAAAAATCTGAAATCGAACGAGCTTTATCGAGCCCTAATTCGAGTTGCAATCGAACTCGAGCCTAAACGAGCCAAGCTCGAGCTTGGTCTTTTAATTTGTCACTAAATATATATATTTTTAACAAAAAATTCATAATTCATCCGAGCTTTTAACGAGCCGAGCCCGAGTCGAGCTTAAACGAGTCGATCTCGAACAGAGCTCGTCGAACATACGAGCCGAACACGAGCCGGGCTCGAAAAAATGACGAACTTGAAATTCGGTTCGAGCTCGAGCTCGAGTTCGCCTCGAGCCCACTCGAACTCGAGCTTTTTTCGAGCCGAGCCCGAGTCGAGCTCGAACAGGCTCGGTTCGTGTAACAGCCCTAGTTCTGGAAGGGTCTTCTATCATGTTTCTTTGCCTGCAAGCGGCACGTCTTTCTTGTTAAATTGGGTATGGACATTGAAAAATGTTTTGGAGACTTCAAAGAAAAGCATTTTTGCACCAGTTTGGATGCATTAGTGGTCAACACCAGAAGTTATCTAACTTAAAAGCACGAGATCAGAAGCCGAGAAGTGCCGTTAAATGAAAAATAACTGTTTATGGCATTACTTGGTAACGTCAATATATGATGTTCTTTCATCTTTTCTTACTCCATCCATCCCGGAAAGGATGTTCCCACTTTTTTTGTTGTTTGTTTGAATGAACTTTGAGCAATGATTTTAGGTTAATTTAATTATCTTAATGAAAATCTAATACTCCCTCCGTCCCATTGATATGCTTACAAAATGAAGAGTGCACGGGACTTAAGAAGAATTGTTATTAAAGTAGGGGTTGTGATGAGTGGGTAGGAGAAAGAGAGTGGGGTAGGAAATAGTGATTGGAGAGTCGTTGTGAGGATGACAAGTGAGTCTCAATAATAAATAAGTATTAAAAACTTCCATTTTAGGAAAGTGTAACTTATTAATGGGACACCCAAAGAGGAAATTTGTAAACTTATCAATGGGACGGAGGGAGTATTTGTTATTGATACACCATTATAAATAGTAGCGATAACAATTTTTAGATTTTCATTAGGATAGTTAAATTAATCTATAATTATTGCTCAAAGTTCATGCAAACAAACATCAAAAAAAATGGGAACATCATTTCGGGACGGAGGGAGTATCACTTTTGGATCTCAACATGTCTATTTCTCATAGTGTTACAACTTACAAATCTTCCTCACAGAGATGCATTAGAGATGATTTATTTGATTGACTTTTTGTATGCCTCTTTCTAATTAGCTGCTCTTAGTCGTAAATTACCTTAGAAATGCCCTGTTTGATTATGCTTCTGCATTCATGCCTTCCGGCCTTTCTGATAGACGATCTTGGACCTGGACCTTATAGGTGCCCTATCTAGCTAGCACTAAGTACATTTACTCGGTTATTTCACAGATAGTCATCCATTCACCTCGATCAACATTCATTTGCAGTGGCGAAGCCACACATAGCTGATGGGGGTCGATTCGACCCCCTTGATTTTGGAGCTATTTCATTTTTACCACATTTAAATTTAGGAAAATAACATTTTACCGCTATAAACAATATTTTTGCCATTTTGACCCCCTTTAGTTGTGGAAAAATTACCACTATATTATATTTTGTCTCCCTTCCAATTAAATCGTGGCTTCGCCAATGAATCATTTGAAAATATGGTTTCCACCAATTCTGGAAGCTTTGTCCTATACTACTTATCATGGTTTCTGTAGGTTTGGCATCACTGCTTTGTTGTATATATGGGCAGCTATTAGATCTTATCATATATGCTTATTAAGTGTTGCATGTTACAAGAGTTGGACGCCAAGTGCCAACTGGTTGTTACATAGGTTATGGCAGGATAGCTGAGTCTTCAATTTTCTAATTCTGTAGATAATTGCTCGAGCAGGTGAATTGGGGGAGGATCCAATTAATCTGAGCAGACGCTACTGCGAAGAGTTTCATCGGGACATGGCGTATCTTCACTGTCTGCCTCCTTCTGTGGAGCCTCGTGTCTCTGATCACATGCCACAAATCATTGATATGATTAAGCAGGTATACAGATGATCCAGAATTTTCCTATTTTTTCATTAGTTTGAATCATTTTTATTTCTTGCCGCTTGAATACTTACACAATTATATGAAATGCGTGAATCTCAACTGTGAAATTCTTGGAGATTGGGGAGTAGCTAATTATGATATGTGCTTGGAAGGCGGTTGTGTCTTGGAATTCGCTTTAGGTTCTGTTATTTTGTTTTAGTAATTCAGTTTCGACCTAATCTTGTGTAGTTTCTTGTTTACTCTGTTCATTCTCTCTCTCTCTCTCTCTCTCTCTCTCTCTCTCTCTCTCTCTCTGTGTGTGTGTGTGCGTCGATACATTATGTATTCTCTCCGTCCCATAATAAATGTTGCCTTTCCAAATAAGGAAATAGTCTTAGTGCAATTATACCTCTGTACAAGCAATGTAAAGTAAATCACACTCATTAAAAGTTGACAAGTCAACTCCTACATTTACATTTATTATGAGACGGAGGGAGTATCAGTTTCAAGAATTTAGTCAATGTCATTTCCTTGTGACTTTGATCTTGACTGACATTGATTGACAACTAATCATAATCCCTCCTCTCTTATAGTTCTGACATTTGATGATTTGATGACAGATTATAGACAACGGGCATGGATACAGGATTGGCGGGGATGTATACTTCTCAGTAAGCAAATTTCCACAATATGGAAGATTGTCTGGACGAAAACTAGAAGATAATCGTGCAGGGGAACGTGTGACTGTTGACTCGAGGAAGAAAAACCCTGTTGATTTTGCTCTATGGAAAGTAAGTCTTGCTTTTTAACATAATTCTGATGCTCATCCTTTTGTGCCATCAAATCATATAAGCCTCGGCCCTAGCTCTAAATATCGGAATCGTGTGGCTCAGGTGTAAGGGTCGATCTAATTTTACTTCCTCCCTCTCAAAATGAGTGTCTGTTTTTGAGTTTTCAAGGAGATTATGGAAGTTGACTTTTAAGCCATTTTACGTGACGCAATTTCTTATACTGTCCTTTAACCTCAAAGTGGCTGTATCGCATTTTAATCTCAAAGTGGCGAAGAGAAGAGGCAAAGCTTTATAGAATTTCTTTCTGTGTTGAATGTCCAAATTCAATAATTATTTGTCCCAAAATGAATGTCTTTTCTTTTGTAAAAACACTGTCCCCAAACACTTTTTTACCAAAAAAAAATCGTTATTCACTTTATTATCTAAAACTAAATGTTTTAGAAAGTAGATAACAATAATATTTATGCATCTTTGCCATTAAAATGTATAAAAAGCACACATTAGTGTCCCTTAAAATGAAATTTGTACATTTATTTAGGGACGGAGGGAGTAGCAATTACATTTTTTAACTCAACGTGTTTGTATTACATTTTATTCTATTCATAACCCAATCCCATTGATTTAGTCTCCCTTCACATTTCATTTTATTCCATACATAGTATTACAAACTTTTCTTGATGTTTATTGCAGTCCGTGAAGGAGGGAGAACCATTTTGGGAGAGTCCCTGGGGCCCGAGAAGACCAGGATGGCATATCGGGTGTTCTGCAATGAGTGCTGCTTATTTAGGGTACTCCTTCGACATACATGGTGGAGGCATGGATCTTACTTTCCCGCACCATGAAAATGAAATTGCTCAGAGTTGCGCTTCGTGTGAAAAGAGCAACATAAGCTATTGGATACACAATGGGTTTGTGACCATTAACTCCGAGAAAATGTCCAAGTCACTAAAGAACTTCTTCACAATTCGGCAGGTATCACATTTTTCTTTCCTCTCCTCTTGTTTTACATGTGGACTCAACCCTTTCATGGGGCCCACGCATATTGAGAGCTCTTATAGCACCGGGTTGTCATTTTTTGTTTAGTCTGAATCTTTAAGGATTTAGGTTTGATGTTTGATTGTTTCCCAGGTTATAGACCTTTACCATCCTCTGGCTTTGAGACACTTTTTGATTGGCACACACTATCGATCCTCGATAAATTACTCAGATGTACATCTAGAAAGTGCTTCAGATCGCGTTTATTACATATATCAGGTATCATATTATTGTCATCATTTTATAGAAATTCTTGTTAACATACCCTTTTTTTCCTGGAGCATGTCTTGTGAAAAAAATAATAGTTTTTCCTAACAATAGGAAAAATGGGTTTTTAAGGCTTTAAAGCTCACAAGCTAAAATCCCCAGTCTATCGGTTAAACCAATCAGTCTGTCATTATAACTAACGTATTGAGGGTTTTAATAGAAGGACCGAGGTTATTAACTGACGAAACTGGTGGTTTTAACTTGTAAACGTGGACCCAAGTTTACGACTTAAAACAACCTGTAAGCTGGGGGTTTAACGGACAGACCAAAGGTTTTAAAGACCCACAAACCCATTTTTGAAAGACTATTTTTTTTAAAAGAGTTTTGCCCTTTCTTGTGTAATCAAGTATAAAACTTGTTTCTTGATGATATTTAATTACATTAACATTGTGCTTAATGAGATTTCTCTTGGTTACAGACGTTGCATGATTGTGAAGAAGTTCTATGCCTGCATGATAAGGCAAATCAAAAGGACAATATTCCGGCAGAAATAGTGGAATGCATCAATAAATTTCAAGATGTATTTTTGACTTCAATGTCAGAAGATCTTCATTCTCCAGTTGTTTTGTCTGCAATGTCTGATCCAGTGAAAACCGCCAATGATCTTTTACACACTCGTAAGGTACTTGGTTTCTAAAAACAAGCTTACAATTTCAATATTTTAGATAATGCTGACCCATATGAGTGTTTTATTCTAGCTGCACATAGCAAATTACCTCCATGGAAATGAAATTGAGGGTGGTTGTAAATTTCCAGATATTTTCTGACTGCGTTCTATTCTTGATATTTAACCCTAAAGTAGTTAGATCCGGGTCTGAAAAATTAAGTCAAATTTATGTTACTCAGCCAGAATCTCAAACCACTGAATGTAGCTTGAGAACTCGGCAACTAGTTGTCCATATATGTATGCGTGTGTTTGTATATACATATACATGTATTTATGTATGGTATGCATACATAACATATATATGTGTGTGTGTGTGTAGTATGTATTATGTATCTTGCGTGACTTACAAAATTTGCTATGATTATTGGTGCAAAATCTTTTAATTTTCATGTCTGTGTGTACTCTTTATATTACTAATGCAATGGTGTTGAGTGCACTTTACAGGGGAAGAAGCAAGCATTGCGGATTGAGTCGCTTGCTGCTTTAGAGAAAGTACTCAGGAATGTCCTGATCGTCTTAGGACTCATGCCAACAAGTTACCACGAGGTACCCCAAATTCATTTTGTGTTCTTTTTATATATGTGGGAGTTGCTAGGATACTCCTTTCAAGGGTATCTTAGCAAGTGGCCAAAATACACCTTAGATCTATGATATTGTGGTAATTCTTGATACTCTTTTCGCCCTTCGCTTTTGTTATAGGTTTTGCAGCAGCTGAAGGAGAAGGCTCTAAAGCGGGCAGAGTTGACTGAAGACGTAGTTCTGGAAAAAATTCATCAAAGGACTATTGCTAGGAAGAACAAGGAGTACGGAAAATCAGATGCAATCAGAAGAGAGTTGGCTGCTGTAGGTATTGCTCTAATGGATGCTCCCGAAGGAACTACCTGGAGACCAGGCATTCCGCTTGCACTACAAGAACTTGCTCAAGCTACATGAAGCTCTGGGAGTCATTCTCTTCTCCCTAACCAAATTTTAGGGGACGGATTTTCAACGTTTTTATACATAGGTGGAGTCTAGGGGTATATTTCTAAAGATTGTACTATATTTTATTAATGTGAAGACCATTGAGAACTTGTGTTTTTATAGCAGGGGGAAATAATTGGTCTCAATGTAGTTATACATTCATTTAATACTGCCAAATGGGTACTATATTGACAGATAAAATGTTGATTTAACGGTAATGTTTTTAGTATTCACTTGACCAGTACACTTCCTACCCAAGGTACTTTGTTTGACCATCGATTTTAACCACTGTTTTACTTTATTTTACTTTTAGCAGTCTTTTAACCACTATTGTATTTTATTTTATTTTTTGCAGTTTTAACCGATGTATATATGCAAGTCATTATCCTCACCCTCTTTACTCGTTAAAAAAGTTCACAAAAGTTAGTGAAAATCCTACATGGATGTTGCGAACTCATCAACCCAGAGCTCAATTCCAGCTATTTCTTGAACATTTTGGGACACCGTTGCCAAATTGCTACACCCACATAGGACAGTTAATTTTCATTAACTTGTATTAATATTTCTAGACGGAGTTAGGGGACGATGGGGATAATGAATGTGTCTCTATGGTACAATTGCTAAAAGGTTACTATAAAAATATAAGACTAGTTAAAACCAAAACTTAAGTAAAGTACATGTCATTGAAGCTAAGCACAAACTTTGCTATTATAATAGGACAAAATCCTGAACTAAAACATCATACCATACACAAAACTAACATGTAACATCACTCTAAATTCAGCAATCATACCTGTTGTATTAAACGTTGCAGAAATATTTGTAGAAACGGAACCAAGGACATATGATTAAAGCTTGAAGGGTACTTTCAAGGAAATTTGGGAACAAAGGACGGATGCTAAGTTACACGAATCAGAAGGACTACCATGATGAAGATACATGTCATTGCAAAGATGACAAGCCACTGTAAGCACGAAGTTTTGGAACTCTTTGAGTATACATCAACTGCTCGTGCAGTGGCATGGCCAGTGCTTGCCAAGCTATGCTCAATTGCTTTCTCAGTTGAATCCAGAATCTGCATTCAAATTAATCACTAAATTGTCAGGGCAAATGGCAAAGATGAAGCACCAACCACATGCACAAAGTAGACCAGTGGCGGAGCCATGATTTTTTTTGAAGGCCAAAAACTTCATTTTCATCCGTTGTACTTTCACCCAACTATCACTTTAATCACTGTACTTTTATATTAACATAAAAACCACTATACTTTGGAAAACCTATCATCCCGATGCCAAATTCGTGCCCTAATCCATGCCCAATCCGTGCTCTAATCCGCAAATTTGGGCCAGTAGTATGATAGATTTTCCAAAGTACAATGGTTTTTATGTTAATAATAAAGTACAATAGTTAAAATGAAAGTATTCACAAAGTACAGTGGACAAAAACGAACTTAGGTCTTTTTTGAAAGAGGGGAAAGATCATATTCATATTCATGAAAGAGTAAAGTGCTTTTCTGCCACTCATACTATGACCCCAACATCAATTTTGACATTCGTACTGCTTAAATAACAAATGTATGATGTGTACTATAGTT
Organism: Adenophora triphylla var. japonica; assembly: GCA_022495995.1. Classification (NCBI taxonomy): domain Eukaryota; kingdom Viridiplantae; phylum Streptophyta; class Magnoliopsida; order Asterales; family Campanulaceae; genus Adenophora; species Adenophora triphylla. The sequence goes on from JAFEMH010000955.1 coordinate 323,929, forward strand.
TTATTAGCAAAATTAACCAAAATATTGTTCACTCATTATTTTTATCTAATAAGGGTAATAACTTAACAGAAAGTTAGATTAGAATTTTCAAATTTAACCCTAATGTTTAAAATGACCATTATACCCTCATCTTCAACATTTTATATATGAACAAGAAGAAAAATCAAATATTTTGAGGTAAAAATACTCCACCCTCCAATCCAAACCCCCCAACTCCTCCCGTGTTCCCGACCACCTCCAACAACTCCACACCATACGCGCCACCATCAACCACCTCACGCGCCTCCAACCCACCATTCCCAAATCTCTCTCCACCTCCCTAGCTCCCCACAAACCCTTTTGACCCTCTCCTCCAAAACGTCGTATTATGGAACAATTACAAATGTAAGACCTTCTCCAGCCTCAAGTTTGACATGAAGAGCGAGAAATCAAAATTCTTGAGGTACAAATCAGATCTAGATCTCCCAATTTCCCAACTTACCCAGATCGTTTTTTATTACACAATGCCCCGAAAGAAAAATCAAAATTTACTCCTTAATTTGTTTTTGTTTTGCTTGGTGGGTTAAAGTTATTCCATCATTTCCGATGGATAGAGCCAAAGACTCACCATTTTTTGGCTAGAGAATATGATGGAATAAAATAAAATGGCTCACTAAACTGTCTATGCTTCTTTGTTATGAAGAAGCAATCAGTCTATACAATTTTCGACGTAATTTTCATAATAGATCCTTTGAAAACAACCTCTTTGCTTTAATATATAGGCAAGGTTGCGTACATCGGACCCTTCTTAGCCCACCGTAGTTGTTGTTGTTGGTTTGTGGGTTAAAGTAAAGTTTGAATTTTGATCAATGAACAGTGATTTGGTAAGTTACATTTTGCAGGTATAAATTAAGAATGGGGAAAGGAGCTAAGGAAAATCTTGGGTGGTTATTTAGATGATGGTGGTTGTTGGATGGCGAGGAAGATGGTAGTTGTGGTTTGTGGCAGTGGTGATGGTGGTGGTGGTGGTGGTGGTTATGGCTGAGTTGGGAAAAGGGCTGGTAAGTTGGGAAGAGGGATGATATGTTGAGGGAGATTTAAAGGCAATTAATGGGTTGGGGAGCATTTACACGTTAAATATTTGATGGGGTTAATTCTTTATACATTAGGGTTAAATTTGAAAATTTCAATCTAACTTTTTGTTAAGTTATTAACGCTTGTTAGAAAAAAATAACGAGTGAATAGTATTTTGGTTAATTTTGCTAATAGAACTATAGTACGCATCATACATTTATTGTTTCAGCAGTACGAATGTCAAATTTATGATGGGGCCTTAGTACGAGGGGCAGAAAAGCACTTTACCCATTCATGAAAATTGCACTAAATAAAAGGGGGTAAAAATTTCATAAGTATGTTTTTCTCGACAGAAATGGGGGCATTCTGCACTTAACACCCTAAATTTAACAATATTTTGCGAAGATCGCACTCCAAATTTTATTTTTTAAAATCAAATGGGGGCCAGCTTCCCTCGTTAGCATGTCTGTGGCTCCGCTCCTGAAGTAGACTGCAAAATGAAACTACATAATGAAGTTTAGTGACTTACTTTCTCCGTGTTTTTCAAGGATTGACTCATCATTTGACTACTTTCTTTGAGTTGTCTTGCCAAACCAACCATTTCATCTGTTAAGTCTTCTTGAAGCCTCCTGTTCAAGAAAAGAGTGATTGACCAAATAATGTCAGCAGTGCAAATTAGTCAGCTCTTGAGTAGGACTTTTAACTGCCTAATTCTCATTGAAAAAGTACAAGGCAGAAAACCTAGCATGAATCTCCTTTCTATACGAGTTGAATGTAAGTCTCATCTCTTTGAATGTAAGTCTCATATCTCTGCCAATTCATCTCCAAAGTAAATTATGCCTACAGGCCTATTAAATTTCAATTATTTTTCTTATCATAGATTTCTTCGGATATATGTATATGTTGTGTCCCTAGGTGGGAACAAATACGATATGCACTCATTTTCAACTCAAATGGTGTAAGGGGTAAATCGGTAATGTATGTTTGCCGAAGAGGGGGCCCTATTAAGGAGGGATGGCATCTCTTTCAGACTGCATGCAGACTTTTTAAGATGTACTCCCTCCGTCCCAGCCCAGTGTAAACTTTTGGTCAACTTTGACCAACTTTGACCAATAATTTAAGGCCATAATAATGATCCTAATAAAAATTTAAAAATTTGTTATTGTATCACGCTTAATAATATTAACAATAACATTTTTTGGATTTTTATTAGGATCATTATTATGACCTTAAACTATTGGTCAAAGTTGGTCAAAGTTGACCAAAAGTTTACACTGGGCTGGGACGGAGGGAGTATAATCCAACAGAAAATGCATCTTATAACATACTCCCTCCGACCCATAATGAAAGTCCCATTTGACAATTCAAACATTTTAACAACATTTATTCATTAACTAACCTTAATGAGGTTTACTTATTACTCCATTACTCTTTCTCTCTCTTTTTCCTTGGTTGACTCTCTCCCATACTAATGTAAGGTCCTCAATCTTAATCTGCCCACCCTCATGAGAAAAGAATTTTAAGACTTATCAAGTAAAGTGGCAGCTATATGGTTTATAATAAAAATGAATAACAATTAGAGTCATAGATAGCCATATCAAAATATGTAAAATTTGCAATATACGGTGATAAATGAGGTAGCACACAGACTTGAGCAACATTATTGTATTCTTAACCTAAGATGTATTCGGAATGATTGTGCACCAGTGTTCATGCCTCAATTTAAGTGTGAATAAGTGTACAAAAGTACCTGTGCTTCCCAATATGTGCCTGTGCTGCAGAATCCAATTTGACAGCAGCTGAGTGACTAGCTTCATTAGTATCATTGGCTTTATCTTTGACCGTTGATGGAGGACTATTTGAAACACAATCTAGTAAAATAAGATCCCCAAGAAATATTAACAAAATTGAATGTAAGAGATTTACTCACACAACATTTCTCCTCCTTAATCTTGGAGACGAGGGAAAACCTTCCTCTTCTGTTTTAGAAGACCTTCCAATGACTATAGTCTCACTAACCTGTTCCTGGGATGCTTGCGTATCCGACTGGGATTCTCGAAGAAAAAGAAAACTGTTATATGTAACTACATAAAATCTTCTCTTGGTTTGAAAAAATCATAGCATCACAAAAGAAGTTAAAAAAATACAGTGTCTCCACGTGTCTAAACAAAATAATGGATGTGATTATCAATGGAAGTTGTTAACTTATATTCAAAATGATAAAGTTTTATTACAAAGAAGAAACAAAAAAAGTACCCCTCGATAATGATTACTAAAACAGAAAGACGCAGCTCCGAGTAGTCCAACATGCTTCTCATCCCCCAATGACCAAATTAGACTAAGCTAATTACTTTCACTTGCAAAAAATCAATAAATTATAGCTTCCCTTAAGTACCACTTACTACTTTCACCAAAGGGCATGTAGAAAATACAAATTCCCATTGTCCAAGCAAGATTGGTTGGATTAACCCACAATTCGGTAGGTTATATATTTACTTATACAGCTTTCTAGTTTGCCTCGACATCGAGTAAATTTGGTTGATATTGATATGAAGGATTGAGCTGCCTAATGCATGCCCGATGTCTTTATTCGGGATAGACCCGTCTGTTTATAGACTCTATAAGGTAGAAAAGGGAAAGGGGAAACATAAGAGCAATTGGTGTGGACTAGAATATGAGTGTTAGGTGTACATAGCAGCATCACTGCTCAACAGAACTTTCTACTAAAAAGCCTAGACATTCATAATATAGTACATCTTCCCATCAAGTACTATGAAAAGTAATTGCCCACAACATCTCCAATTTACTCTTTATAGTCGAACAGATCGTTTTCTGAATGGATTATAAGATGTGAACACTGGCAATGAAGCCTCGTAATGATTTTTTGATTGCCAAGTCTAACCCTAATCTTACAACATAATTACCATTCTCCAAATTAAATAACTATCCACTTCTTTTATAATAACCAGCCACTTTCCCCACTTTTCAAATCAAAGGAATTGGATATCCAACTCAGTCCAACAAATCATTATTATGCATGATAATATGAATCTTAATATAAAAGGTCAAACTGGAGATGAGAAATAGACCAACCGCTGGGGCGGCTAACTTAGCTGCAATTGCTTCAATTTTCTGTGAATAGTCATTAACCGCTGCTTTCGATATCCTATTGAAACATCAAAAGAATAAGAGTTAAAATGCTTATAATTAGATTTTATGAATTATCTAATACCTTATCATAAAATACCAGAGGGAACAGATCTTTTCTTGGAAAAAAGAAAAGGCCAGTATGTTTATGTCAGTGTACTGTACTGATTATTTTGTCAAGCTAATGCCATCATGATTGACATGCTTTATTAGTCAAGCCTGACTCCAACAAAGATATATTAGGATCCTTAAGTTTCTCATAAGTTTAACTAGAGTGGACCTTGGTAAAATCCCTGAAAGGATAAAAGGTAATAGCATAGAAACAGAAAGGATACAGCAAGTAGTATACATACTGGAGATTTTCACTGCATATGAATCCTAAGATCGATTACTAACACCTCTAAAATCACCTCAATCAATGCTGTAAGCAGAATTTTCTATGATAGGAAACATATGCATAACAACTGATGCATCAGTGCATCTGAGTTTAGCTGTTCAGTTGAGTATTCAACCAAGGAAGACCAGTGAAACCCACTCTAACATTTGTTGGAAATCATAAAAGGTGAAAATTTCTACCAAATTTTCACAATTATGAAACACAAGAACCTTCACTTAAATTAGATATAACTTCATGAGATTTACCTAATGCTGACTCTGACCTATGGCTAAATCTATAACAGAGGGTAGTTAGAGCATCTTCACGCTTAGAAGTTCCCCATCAAAACTAAAAATTCTTCTCTATTTCTCTTTAATGAGTACCGTAGAGCTTCAAAAATTAGCTTCTAATGATTATCAGAACTTGTAAACTTACTACATAAAGTAACCCTTCAGTTCATAGAATATAGGATCAAGTTTTGTTTGTGAGGGCACACATAAATCTTAGTGGTTTTACAATTCAGTTCTGACAAATTTTATTTTATTTTCGATAAGAGTGACAATACTTTTTCATCGGGAGTAAATCACACAATAATCCAGTTCGAATAAGTAAATTATAACAGTGGCAACATGGTGGAGGGCACGTAACTTGAACCAAGTATGAAAAGTTGAAAAGATAGAACACATACCTCGGTACTCCTTCTGGAGTTCTCTCTTCAGCCAATTGTTCCAGCTGTTCTCGTAAAGTGGTAACATACTGCAAAGACACCACTAGACATGAGCACAAAATATGCCAATATGTCCTAAGAACATAAACTTTCAGAAACTAAGCAGCAAAACAGTAAAATGCCATTGCAAAATGCAACAGATATAAAGGCAACATGGAATGAGGGTTGAACATCAGCAAACCCAGGGGTAGCAGCTACTCATCACAGCCTATAAAAATTCCAAATAGGGTCCCACCACTTTACTGATCCAATTAGCTTTCTTAAGGTGAGAGTCACCGCAGTCCAACATCAAAAGTGTTGTGAAATTGGTGCTCCCCCGTTGCAATCAACACAAAGAAAACAACACACCCACACGTACAAGAAAGAAACAATCACACACAAGAACACAAGAGTTGTTTACCCGGTTCATTCACCAACTCGTGAACTACGTCCGGAGGCAATTGCCAAGCCAATATGTATTAGACACCTCTCTAATATGTTGCTACAATCAACTACAATATGTTCTAGGCCGAAATTATGCTTATATAGTTATACAAGGAAGCCCTAACTCAGATTAAGAAGAGATCTAATCAAAATAGGAAACAAATAAAAATCTGCTGCAGATTCGGACCGAGCGCGGCCGCCCTCAAGGCCAGCGCGGCCGCCCTCAACGGCAGAAACTTATACACCCTCGTTGAACCTCCAGCGCGGTCGCCCTCCACCACGAGCGCGGCCGCTCTCCTTGACAGAAGATCCCGACGAGTTTTTGCCGCTTGATTCATCACCTCCGACTTAGGCTCCTCCTCTTCCTTGTAGTTTAGGATCCAAACCCAACAATCTCCCACCGGAGACTAAACCAACAAACATAAAATCACCCATCAACTCCCACCACGGAGTAAAGACCTTCGAACACATTACCCCTCCATATTGGCTTGACACTACCTCTCCTCTCCTCAAGTAATAAGGCGAGTTGAAACCAAGCGACGTTTCAACCTCTCAGGTGTTAGATCGTTCTTGCCTCCCAGATCGGCTTCTACCTTGATTTCTCCCCGCAAGTCTAACTTCGCCTTCTCCCTCCGAGACCCGCCTTCCTCATAATGCTTCCCCTTGAAACTCGGACACGCCTTGTTTCTTGCATCGGCGTTCTTGGTGCAAAGAAGCAGCTCTGCTGTTAGGGCCCTTGGACTTCCACGCCCACGTTGATCAACTTTGAGTCCCCCCAACATACCGTTTCTTGATGTCTCCCCTTTTCACACCCAGCAGGCCGGTTCTTAAGCCTCTTTGCTCCCAGCTAGGAGCAGCGACATTGTAGGTAACGTCTTTCCACTTAACCCCAGGCAACACCTTAGCCCCTTTTGTGACTTCCCAAGACCCGCAACGAAAGAAACACCATACCCTTCACACAAGTTGTCCCACGAAATCACCCTTCTCCTCAAATCCGGGAACATCATCACGTCGTGTAGTTGTAAAAAACGGCCCACATTAGGTGTCTTAAATCATCACATCCCCTTACCTTTGATCTTGATGGTTGACCGTCACCAAGATAGAGAACCCCAAAATCTCCGGTTTGTCTCTTGCTTCATTGATTTCTGCATCCCAGCTAGCATGACAAGAAGCTCCGAGAATCCAACACCCAATCTTCACCCGACCGCTCCTCCCCAGGATTAATACATCACCACCATCATCCACCACGTTAGCACCACCACCTTTTCCGGACGTCGCCATAAGCGATGTGCCCCAAATTCACCACAATTGTAGCACTTGACCTTTTTCCCCTTAGGTCTACCCCGTTTTCTCTCCACCCCAAGTGCGGCCCCATCTACGGAAAGATTCTCCCCTTTTCTCTTTCCTTGCAACTCCTCTTGAAGGATGAGATCTCTAACCTCCGTATACACCAATCTTTGTTTCGACGTACTAATCGTTGTGACAAGAACCTCCCAACTATCGTGCGACGATTTTAGAAGAAAACAAGCTAGCACTTCATCGGAGAAAGTAATATCAACACTTTTCAATTGGTCCGCGGCATACCTTTGAAATTGCCGATATGACTTGCCGCCGTCTTAATGCGCCTCGACATCTTCGCATTCGCGAAACCTCTTTATCAAATGCACCTTATTGATATTCGACGGCTTCTCATACATGTCCAGAAACGGCGTTTGTAGCAACTCCACCGTTGTCTTGGCCTCCATGGCGTTCGTGCAACGTCGTCGGTTAGGGCACTCATCACGCTCCTAACGCCTTCCGTCCAAGCGTCTCCCAATCCCACTTGTGACATGTCTTCGGGCTTCGCCTTGAGGGTCCATGAAGATCCCTTCTGATAAAGGTAGTCTTCAATCCTTGTCTTCAAAACGTGAAATTACACCGTTGAATTTCTCGATTGAGATTCTTAAATCTCGATTTGCTTCACCAAAAATCCCCAAGAACGATTCAAAATTAATCAACTAATGAAAAGATTTTGAATCCTCAGAACTAGCTACGATACCGGTTGTTGTTGTGAAATTGGTGCTCCCCCGTTGCAATCAACACAAAAAACACACCCACACGTACAAGAAAGAAACAATCACACGAGAACACAAGAGTTGTTTACTAGGTTCATTCGCCAACTCGTGAACTACGTCGGGGCGATTGCCAAGCAAATATGTATTAGACACCTCTCCCAATATGTTGCTACAATCAACTACAATATGTTAGGCCGAAATTATGCTTATATAGTTATACAAGGAAGCCACAACTCGGATTAAGAAGAGATCTAATCAAAATAGGAAACAAATAAAAATCTGCTGCAGATTCGGACCGAGCGCGGCCGCCTCAGGCCGGCGCGGCCGCCTCAACTGCGAGTAAACTTATACACCCTCGTTGAACCTCCAGCGCGGTCGCCCTCCACCACGAGCGCGGCCGCTCTCCTTGACAGAAGATCCCGACGAGTTTTTGCCGCTTGATTCATCACCTCCGACTTAGGCTCCTCCTCTTCCTTGTAGTTTAGGATCCAAACCCAACAAAAAGCTAGTACAAACTTTGGTACTTTCTGTGAGGACCATGAAACACAACTGAGTAGACATTCCAAGATAAAATATATATCATGTGGACTAATTATTCAAGCTTCATATGTCTGATCAAAGGCTTAATATGTAATTAAGGCTATATAATGCTCCATCCGTCCCAAAATAAATGTAGTGTTTTCTATTTTTTCTCCTTCCTAAAGTATACTCCCTCGTCCCACTAAAAATTACAAAAACTTTCTCTTTGGGTGTCCCATTTGAAATTACACAACCCATAAATTGTAACTTATTTTGAAGTCCACTTGTCATACTCACAACAACCCTGCTCACAGTTCCTAACCTCACTTCCAATTTCTACCCCACTACCAATATTATACACTTTTCCTTAATTCCCTTGTTTGGCCCAAAGTGTATAATTTTGAGTGGGGCGGAGGGAGTATGTAAGTTTCTTAAAAAATAATAGTTGCAATGAAATCTTACAACGGTATGAACAAAGTACAAATAAGTAAAGCACAATCCTTACAATGTTTGGCAATTAAAAAACAAGAAGTATTTTGGGACGGAATAGTACTTTTGTTCATTGATTATGCAGTGAGTTGATTGAATGATTAAACTCAAATTCATAAGTGAGGAAATGTTCAATCGAAATTTGACACACTGTTAAAACAAACAACAAAATTTATTGCAAAAATTCTTTGAAATTTACAAAATTTCAAATGCATGTACAGATTGAAGGACATAATTACCAATCTGTAAACGTACATGTACTAATTTCGCCTGATTCTGTTGTTGAGGTGCCGCGGCAAGCAATCGTCGGAGATTGATTTCGATCTTACTCAACCCCATCCCGATAAAATCAACCTACCATCAGTTCAATATTAAAAAGCGTAAGAGAGTTTCCATAATCAGGTAAAAATATATTTTATAACAGGAAGGAGACCAAAATCCGGGATCGGGGCCAGCGATGATTCTCGGTGAGATAGCTCCGGCGGAGATCTCCTTGGTTGTTGATGAAACAGCAGCCAGAGATCGAATCAGCGGAGAGGTGGGGCTTGAACGTGATAACGGAAAGCCAATATCAAATGGGTGTTATGGGTATTCCCAGTGTTCTAAAAAGCGACCTAGGCGCAAGGCGGTGGCCGGGCGCCGCGCTTTCCTTCAAGGCGGGGAGATTAGGCGCTGGGCGGACTGGGAGAGCAAGGCGGGTACAGAACGAAATCGAACAAACTGAGCTACGATTTGGACCAAAAATCAAAATTTCTAACAAAATCTGTATGAAAAAACACCTAAATGTAGGCTGTTTTGGTGGGTACAGAACGAAATCGCATTGATTTAAACAACGATGTGGGCATGAAATAAGGAAAAGAAAGCGAGCCCTAGATTTATAGACGGGAAAGAGAAATTAAAATTTGTAGAGCGACTTAAAATTTGTAGAGCGACCTCAGGGGAACGCTATAGCGTTGACATTGATGAAATCAACCGGAGCTCCGTGCATTCTGTTGCTCTACGAATATGATGTATCGGAAGTGTGTGTGTATGTGTGTGTGAGAGAGAGATCAGTGAAAAGGGAAAAAATTGGGAAAAGGAAGAAAGAGAGAGAATAAAAGACAAAAGTAAATAAGAAAAAGTTGAAAAGTAATGTATTTGATGATGCAATAATGTATGGCGTGTACACTCGGACTAATTTTTTACAAAAACATTGAATACAAATTGAGGTGTCCATATGTATAGCAATGTCCAAATTATATTTGGGGTCCGCTTCCGAGTTTTTAATGAAGAGAAAAGAAAGTGAGGGGAGGGAAAAGGAGAGAAAAGAAAGGGAGGGAAGTGAATTTAAATTCCTTCTGATGTGCTTCCGAGTTAGGAAGGAAATGAAAGGAAAAACAAAATTTTCTCTCCACATGCTTCCGAGTTTTGGAATGAAATGAGAGGAAATAAAAAGAAAATGACTTCTATACCCTCAAGTATTTTATTTGATTTTCAAAATAAAATAAATTTCCAAAATTTGCATTCATATGGTTTATCTGGGATACGACCAACTTGTGAACAAGTTGAACAGATATATGTTTTAAAAAACACAGACGGTTTAGGCTTATTTAAAAATCTACCTAATTATCTAGACACGCTCTAGACTACAATTGCAAGCCACTGATTTGCAGGGTGGAGCTCATAGCCAATATCTATATAGTGAATTGGCTGGACAAGATGAGTATTATTCCTTAACAAATTAAATAACGGAAAATCGGGTTAACAAATCCAAAATTAAATCCAATAATAGCAACAAGCAGAGCTATTTCACAGATTCAACACAACGAAACACGGTCTTCGGGGATTCAAAAAAATGGAACTATCAACAGTGAAAACTGATGAGATTTTCAACACGGTGGAGAGAGAATTCTAGGTTACGTCAAGAATAACAGTTACAAAAATACAAAATTAATCAAATCATAGATTCCTAATCATCCACACATAACACCAACAGAGATCCCCAAATCATGAACACATACTGAATCATCTATTTCATGGATCCAAACAACTTAATTATGAAATGAGGAAACGTCAGTTAAATTAAATTGAGATCAGAAATCTATAGGGAAGAGAGTGAGGGAGAGAGGGTAGTTACCTTGAATGCGTTAACGGAGTTGATAGCTGAATCGGAGGGTGTGAAAGAGTGGCCGTCGGGTATAACAAAAAATAGGATCAGGAATTGGGTACGCGGTGACCTAAGAAAAGAGGTCCAAATCTGTACGGCTTGGTCTGGGTCAAGTGGGTCCGGCTCTATCAGCCTCCTCCATTGATGGCGGAGGCGGTGGTGGATGGAAGCTTGACGGGCGGCGTTAGATCCGGTGAAGTGAGGGTTAGATCTGTGGGACGGGTGGTTGTTAATTTTGAGATTGGAGTATGTGAGGTTAAAAGTTGGATAATAATAAAAATTATAAAGTTTTTACTTTCTTTCCGTTTTCTCTTAGGGGGCGTTTGGTTCGGTGGAAAAAAAAGCGAAGGAATGGAATTGTCAATGGAATTGAATTCCTTAAGGAATTGGAATGGAAAAAAACTGGTCAACCCCCTCCGTTTGGTTGGCACGGAATTGAATGGAATTGTCATTCAAATTCATTGATAATTCTTGTTTGGATTCAAGACAACAATGTTGGAATGGAATTATTATATGATAAAATGTCCAAAATACCCTTTTTTTTTTTTAATTAATTTTTTTTTTTATTTATTTTTTTTTAATTTTTTTTTTAATTTTTTTTTTTAATTTTTTTTTAATTTTTTTTTTTAATTTTTTTTTAAAATTTTTTTTTTCATATGTTATCCAGTTTGGGCCTCCAACTTCAGCCCAAGAACCTTTTTTTTTTCATATGTTATCCAGTACGGATCATCTTTACACTGATGAAGAACCATTTTAGAGGATCAGATTACAAACCAATATGTTCTACCTATTTTCTACATAAGTATTCCATCACAAGGTTTCAAACACAGGAAGGCAGATACCTTCCAACAACTATTCGAGCCTACAGACCAACATAAATATGCAATACTGAAGGCTGTGAATCTGATTCAGAAATATCATATTCCTTTAACTCCATTCAAGTAGTCAATATGCTGAAAAATACAAAATATACATCAAACTAGCAAAATATACATCAGTACACCCAACTTGTTCAAATACTAGTCTAACACAGTTGCATAATATACATCAAACTAGCAAAATATACATCAAACTAGCAAAATATACATCAGTAGACCCATTTGAAGTACCACAAAAGAGAATCAAACTAAAGAAGGCAGTTTGATTTCAATTATACAGATTGATATTGCCTAAGAACATATCTATCAGCAGATACTAAAGAAAACCAACTGGGGTTACACAGCATTCAAAATCAAAGCCACAAATCCAAACCACACATTTCAACAACAAACAATCTGGGTGTCTTTCAAAAATCTGAGCAAGTAAAATTTCAGCATTTCTAGGGTTTTTAATCTACAAACACCAATTAGGGTTTTTAATCTACAGCACAGAAGAAGAGAGACTAGAGAAGCAAACGAGAGAGGAGGGAGGACAATCTTACCGGCGGTGACGTTAGGGCAGCGGCCTGAGGAAGGGCTGCGGACATGAGAAAAAGAAGGTTTTTAAACAAAATCGATCGAGAGAGAGAGACAGAGAGAGAGAGAAAGAGAGAGAGAGGAGAGAGAATAGACGAGAGAGGAGAGAAGAGAGAGGGTTCTTACCTGCGGCGAGGGCGACGGCGACGGCGACGGCGACGCTGGATGCGCAGGAGGAAGGTGAGACCGATGTCGAGAAGAACAGAATGCGTTTATGGAATGGATTTGGGGGATTTTGATTTTGATGAGTACGTATATGATTTGGATTGGGGGTAGTTTGGTCATTAAAAAATGTTGATGAGGATATAATAGTAAATTTGATTTTAATACAATGGAATGGATTTGGGGGAATTGAACATTCCATCAGTTTTAAAAGTTTTAAAAAGGAATGTTGAATTCCTTGATTTGTAGGAATTATCCATTCCATTGGAAAATTTTTTTAAAAATGATTCATCCAAACAAGGGAAAGGAATGGAAAAGGGGGAGTTTTCCATTCCTTTCCCCCACTTTTCTTCCAACCAAACGCCCCCTTAATTTTGGGTGAAAAATTTTGGAAGGAAAATTCTAAAAAAAAATCTTCTCTTTGTTTTCAATTTCTCCTTAAAAAAATTTGGAAGCACGCTAACGAAGAAAATTTATAAAAATTTATTTCCCTTTCTCTCTATTTTTAAACTCGAAAGCAGGACTGGAGTGATATTTGTTTGTACCTAGTCATTGTAAAGAGAGAATCAATATGAAAGATTTGAAATAACACTATTATCGATAAAAATCTTTTCATTTTGCTCAAATATGTTTGTCCAAAATTTAATATGATGATCAATAATTTTGTCATGCACTATAAGTAGTTTTTGTGTATTAGGATTTTTTGGATATGAAAGTTTTTCAGATGGGTTTTTTGATATTTTTTTTCCTATTTTTTATCATCTATGACGTATTCGTTAGGGCTCTATCTCTCGTTTTCTCGACGACATCTTGTCTCTACTATTTCCTCTCCACCGTTCTCTCTCCATCAGTCCATCATCTTCATCGTTCTCTCTCCTCGTCTCCATGAGTCGACTTCACCATCTTCATCATCGACTATAAATTCATTAAATTGTAAGCTTTCTCTTTCCCGTTTTAAAGAAATTGGGTATTTGATTACTTTGCTTAAAAAGTGTGAAGTAATGTTTATGCTTTTTGTCACATGAAAATGTTGTATTGTTGTTGACTTATGTTCTTTTTATTAGTAACATTGAAACTAAAAGTTCATTTTATATGGAATATATTTATAAATTTGTCTAATTTCTCAGCCCCGCATATGCCCCGCTTTAGGCCCCCAGATGATAGGCCCGACTCCAACGCCTAGCATGCGACTAGCACTTTTTAGAACCTTGGGTATTCCCAACACTAGTGTAAGTAATAGTAGGACGGAGGAAGAATAATGTAATACTCCTTACAACTCGTTACAAAAACACAAAATGAGATCTGTACTAAAAATAAAGAAAACATATAGTAGTGAAGTAAGTTTTGTTAGTGTGAAAAGTGAAGTAAGAGAGATAAAGTGGGATAAGTAATAATAGATGAATAAATGAAGTGAGTATGACAAATGAATCTCATAAATAAACAAGTATTAAAAAACTTCTTTTTTGAGATTGTGTCTTTTGTAATGAGACACCAATAGGGCTTTTGTATCTTTTATAATGGGGCGGAAGGGGTAGACTTTTTATATTTCGCTGTGGAATTTCATCGCTCGAGTGTTGCATCGAACTAAATATTGAGTTTGAAATCTGGGTTTTCGAGGGAACATCACTCCGATGGGATGTTTTTAGAAGGGGAAATTACCGTTGGATCCTCCCCCTAAGGGAATTTATCAATAAGGATGGTGGAATTAGAGATTTAATCACCTAGTCCAACATCATAAACCAAATTCCATCAAGTCCTTCGCTTGTTCAATTTACGCTCTCCTTCCTACCCCTCTCATTCGACACGCACGCTGCACACACATACACCATTTATGTTTGTTTCTCTACAATTACCTCTGATGACTTCCCCCACACCTATGACGACCCTCTTCCCCTCCTCCGGCGACCCCCTACCCCTCCTCCGACAACTCCCCCTCCCTCTTTTCGTCCAAATCTGGCTACTAACGCCATCCTAGCCGCCGATTTATACGACTCACCATTATTGTCGTCCAGATCTGCAAAAAGGGCAGCGCTTCCTTCCCGATTGACAGCTCTGGCCGTCGATTAATTCCAGCCCCGTTCATCCAGCAAAAAGTTCATCGCCAATTCTTTATTTGTCTAATTATATTGGTTTCAGTCGATGTACGAATCCATTGCCATTTCTTTAGTTGTCTTTGACTTTTATGTTTTCTGAATTAAAAAAATCAATGTTTTGCATTTCAACTATTACAATTTCAGTTGTAAATCTTATAGGAACTCAATTATTTTATTTGAAGATGATGTTTACTAAATTACGAGTTCATCGCCAAGTCGGGACCTGCTATGTCGGAGTTTGTATTGACTAGAATGAAGAGTGGAGTCTGTAATTGTGTTTTAATTTGGAGCGAAGTGGATGAAGGAGGTTGTGTCCCCTTTTGTCTTATTCTTGGATTTGGATATGATGTACTATACTTCTATTACAAATTAGGTATATGTTTCAATTTTATTTTAGTTGGAACATAGAAAATTTATGATTTTGTGGGTAGCATTTTATTGAAAATGACAGTTATGTTTTGATTTCTTTGCTTGCTTAATAAATTATTTACAAGCAAAGTATGGTTACTCTTTTTCTTTCTCAACATATATTTAATAATGTCATTCTGAAAGTCAACAAAGTAACACTTAGTATTCTCTACGGGGATAAGCGTACATGAATTTGATTCGTTTTTTAGTGTGCTAACAAAGTTTACTTTAATTACGGGATAATACTAGGGGCAAAAAATATGGTCACAAAAAATTTGGGCACAAAAAAACTAAAAACAACTGTAAACTTAACTAAAATAATTGTGAATTTAATTAAAAACAACTGTAAATTAACAAATTATGTCAAATAAAAGACTAAAAACAATTGTGAATTTAACTAAAACCAACTGTAAATTAAAAAATATGTCGAATAATTTCATAAAATTGCAAAAATAGAGGTTATAAAAGACTTTAAACAACTATGAAATTAACTAAAAACAACTATGAACTTAACAAATATGCTAAATAATCTTATAAAATAGGAAAAATAGAGGTCTTAAAAGATTTAAAAAAAAAAAAACACTTGTGAACTTAACAAAAATAGTTGTGAACTTAAGAAATATGTCAAATAATCTCATAAAATTTCAAAAAAAATAGAGGTCATAAACACTAAAAACAATGTTAACTTAACAAAATATAAATGTGAATTAAGTAAATGGTAGTCATTTTCATGCAAAAATTATGAAACTAGCTAAAACAAATGTGAACTTCTCTTATTTGTTTTAGAAAAACTGTGAAAAACAATTGTTAACTTCTAAAAAATAACCGTGAACTTGAAACAATTGTTAACTTCTCAAAATTGTTTCAGATTATATGTTGATGCTACTAGTTTGATTCACCTTGACGATACGAACACAACGGTGGTTTCGATATTTTTTTATTTTTTTTGACTTCTGAATTTTAAGATATTTTGTTTTAAAGTTTTCGGGGAAAAAAAGAAGAAAAAGAGAGAAAGGGAGAGAGAAACCGCAAAAAGGAGTTGGAAGGAAACTCGTACATGCGTCCACGCCATTAGAAGGAGTGACATGAATGTAATTTACTTCAACTAGGTGGAAACCCGTGCTTCACACGAGGTTAAGAATTGTTAATTTAATTATCAAAATTACATTTATGAGTACTATTATTGATGATAGTTATCACTTTTTCAAAAATATGTTTTCATTTTATTTCTTTATTATTAATGAACTTTAAACAATTATTTTAGGTTAGGTTAATTATCCTAAATAAAAAAAAAACTATTGATAATATTTATAATATTATGTCAATAACAAATTTGATTTTCAGTAGTATATATAAACAAATGAAAATTCATTATATATAACTCCAAACAACATTTTATCTATTCCATTATTGCACACTAATTTGAAATTTTATTTTTCGTTTATTGTAACATTACATTTCAAATTTAATCCTAATTAGCTAAGGTATTTGCTATATATATCAAGTATAAAAGTAATATCAAACAATGATTATAATGTCAAATGAATATTGCAACATCCAAAATACAATTCAGCTTTATATTCAATTATTTCATATAAAGTATAAATCTACATAGTTTATAATTACAATGTCATTAGTTATATGCATTAATCAAATTAAGGACTATTACCATACCTTATCTTTCATATTCCAATAGTTTTTAAAAAATCATATTCCAACATCAATTATTCATTGACTATTAGTTGACTTACATAAATTTTCTAATAATTGTCATATTAAATTAATATTTTGAATTCAAATATTATAGAATTTTGGGTAAAGAAAACATTAATGGCATAATATTTAGACTTAGTATCTCCTTCTCTCTCTCTCTCTCTCTCTCAATGGGGGAGTTATGGGGTATATTAATAGCTTCTCACTTGAGGGGATTTTTACATCCAAGGAAATTGTCTCAATTGCATGAACCAGAAAAGTTGAACAACATATTGCAATGAAAGTACCATGCGCATTCCAAAGCACCATCCCCATGCCTTTAACCGATGTAATTCATATGAAAGATAAACATTGGACAAAAATTAAACATAAAATACAACATAAAATTATCACCATACCATAGTTAATTTTGTACAATATGAAAAAATAAATATATAAATCAATATAAAAGATAAAAGTAAGACTCACAAATATCATAGTAGTTAGTTTTTGTAATCTTAGCAATTTGGTAGAATTCATTCGTAAGCATGGATAAAATAGAAGAAAAAAAAACGCAACAACAAATAAAAATATTCAAAAACTTACTAAATAAAATAATAACTAAAAATGAATTCAATATCAAAACAGAAATATGAAAGTCAAATATTAATAAAGGAAAAACAATAAAAAGTAAGAGTTCAAAAATATAATAAAAATAAAGAGTAGAAACATATAATAATAAATTTGAATATTTTTAAAAATAATACAAAGTCAAAGTAGAATAAATATCAAAATAGAAAACAAAAAATAAAAAACAAAAGAAAGATGAAACAATTGAATGAAATATGGAAATCGAATCATAATAAAAAATAATAAAAATGAAGCATTCACGAACACAATCAAAATATATTAAAAAATAAAAAATCTATTTTGAAAAATTCATCAATGAAAATCAATATCAAAACCAAATAATCGAAATAAAAGAAATATTTTTTTATCACAAACTGAAAAAAAGAAGATAATATTAAAAAACGAAAGTAAAGCAAATATGAAACAAAAAAAAAAGAAATAAGAAATAAAACTAAAATCAACTTTACAAATAAGTAAAAGGAATCAAATCATAATCGAAAGAAAAAAATCCAAAAAAAAGTTCTTATTTAAAGCCAAGTTGTAAATTGTCTTACAAAAAGAACAAAAGCAAAATGAAAAAAACTTTAATAATTAAGAAAGAAAAAAATCTAATACAAAAAAGAAAATCAATATCAATATAAAAACATATGAAAAAATAAAATGCAAATAAAAAATGAAAATTAAAATTCTAATAATTAAAAAGTGAAAGAAACATTTACAAACATAAAAGAAATAGAAAAAAGCAAGAAATAAAGACGAAAATTTATAAAATAAAAGTTAAAATTAAAATTAAAATTAAAATCAAAATCAAAATCAAAATAATAAACACAAACATAAATATAAAAAACAAATTTTAATCAAAATAAGCCAAAAGAGATTATAAAGAAGTCACTCACAAATTCGAAAAAAAAGGAGTTTGTGAATACTTACAATAGCATTTTACAATAGCATTCCTTAGAACCTTGACACATTTTCTTTCTTCATGAATTCGTCTCTACAAAAGTGATGGAGAGCAAAAAACAAACATTTATCAAAAGGAAATTAGTGTTTATATACTTGAATGAAGAAAATGGATGACTCTTCAACTATTGATCTTTTATGAATAGTCTAAAAGTTTTTTTAATTATTGTATTAGTTAGTATTACAACCTTTAAACTTCAACTTGTTTCATATTTCCGTTGATTATAACAAAATAAAATTATATTCTTCTATATGTTTAGTAATAGATAGCAAGATTAAATTACTTTGATGTGTCTTTTGAATTTTCATATGCATGTTACTAATGAACATAATGTGGAACTAATGCAATGATTCTTCATGTTCTTAACGGTTGAAGTATACTAAACGATGAAGATATGAAGAATCTTCTGTTCAAGAATTTGTAAAGTCTCTCTTCATGATATGTAGTTAATGTCGAATTTAATTGTGAGACTTATCTAGTGTCAACCTCTATTATATATATGATTTCTATCTAAATTATATACTTCTTCTTTTCATATGTAATGATCATCAAATAAAAATCACCATATTTCTTCTTGGTAATATGTACACGTTCAAATACTTAAAGTTAATACCTATTACTTTTAACTAATGACCTTTACATAGTATTAATACATTAGAACTATTAGACTTCTTTAAATTAACTATTACTAATCACCTTAATATAGTACCCATTCACGTACCTTTTAAGGACTATGAATATTATTAGCTATTAGGGCGGATACGAATCATCACATAGAAATCAAAGGGTGGATGAGTTGGTAATATGAGAATGCAAGAATCATCTTTTGAGGCTTACGTGAAAACACCTAATAGAGTTTGGCCTACTTTAATATACTATAATATAGATTTGTTAGGGACACCCGTATCCATCTTCAAGGAAAGGACGTAGTGGTCGATTTCCAAATTGTGTGTCGTAGGTAATCGGTTTCATTAGAGTTAAAGGACTATTTGATAATTGCCTTAGAAAGCCAAAAAATCAGTTTTCTAACAATTAGATAGAGTGTATTTTTAAATTTGGAGGTGACATTATTATAAATATCATAATTTCTTTTACAATCATCAGGTGATGACAATTTTGCATATAATTGAACTTATTAACACATCATCACATTTTTTTAAACTACAACTGACACTTTTTAATATTATCACTGCAATCTATTTTATGATATCACTGACATCTTTCTACATTAATACCGTCACTAATATATAAACATCGACACTCTTTAACACTAATACTAGGATTTTTACATTAACGTTGTCACATTTTAACACATGACATAATTAAACATATAAATTAGCAATCATCCGATGTGATTTTAAACCTTATTTTTTTCTCTTCTAGAACTTAGCTTTTTCCTAAGATCGACTCTTATTAAAAATAGGGTGACTCTGAAATTGTCACGGCCAGAATCACAAGTGATATCCAAGGTGATAACAGCACCAACGATAGCACTTGAGATAGCACACACACACTTCGAAAATAAAACAATTTTGTAAAAGAGATTGCAGCGGAAGAATAACACCAAAATTGTTTTTCTCAAGTTATATAAATAATATAACTTGAGAGTGCATCTTAGGCAAGACTTTATAATCACTTTATAAAATAATTACAAAAGCCGAAATGTTCCCTATGGCTATAACGCTTTGAGCTCTATGGAACAAGAGATAAAGAACAAAATCCTATCCTAGCCTTCACACAACTTGATATCAATGTAATCAAGTGCGAAATTACAAGGGAGGAAGGATGAAAAGAACCAAACAAAGAACTCTATCTCTAATGCTTCGAAGGTGTGTATAAATGGCAAATATTGGCATATCTTCAAATGAAACCTTCCAAGCATATTTATAGTCTTCAATTTACTTGAAGGCTACTCAATAAACAACCTTAGGGCTGTCTTGAACGTTGAGGGAGAGTGGGGAGAGTGGTTGAGTTTGCTCCTCACTTCATGCGCCCACTTCCTCAATTATAGCAACCGTGTTGTTTAATCCTCAAGTCCAAGCTTCAACACCTTGTACTCCCAAGCTTTATCAGCCATACCCTTTATTAAATCAGCAACAACTCATTGACCAAGTCTCCACACGTTTTAATTTGTTGTTGCCAAAGTAACGAATTTATGCATAAAATGTCATTTATGCATAAACCTTTTTCTTCCAAATTCCCCACGTGTCTAGATCTTTCTTTGATCCTATTGCAACCTGAATTATGGACATAAACCATAGACTATACAGATTATATTAGCACATTAGTCCATTAAATAATAAACAAGAAATGTTCAACTATGTAAATTCCAGCACAGGAAATCATCTGCGATATCATCTGGAATTTGGGAAATCATCTACGATATCACCTGTAGTTTACACTAACAGACTCTTATTAAAATAGGGTGAGGGAAGGGGACGGTGCGGTAAAGGAATGCATTTATTTAAGGGTAAAATAGGAAAATAGGGGTGGGGTTTTGATGCCGCCGGGAATTTCTCAACAGCAACGATCTTGTAAGGATTGCAGTCTAGTGAGGATGACGACCTTCTTCTTCTCCTTGATTGTCTACACACACGAAACCACGTTACTAAGCCGGGAGCACCTCCGGCGTAAGCCCCTCCGGCGGGAGAATAAGTAACTGTGGCGGCAAGTACAAATCTGGAAAGGCAAAGTACAAGTACAGTGGCAGTGGGTGAAAGTGCAGAATAGAATGTACCTAGGGTTTCACGTCACATTCCTTATATAGGGTGCTACCACATGCCCTCCAAGGTGCGTCATGTGATGGTCATGTGAGGCGGTTAACATACGTGTCCTCATGTCATTGGCTGCCAAATACGTCCAAAAAGTTTGTTATATCACATTTTCCCTGCCACATCTGTCACTATCCTCAACTGATTTAGTGGGGACCATCAACACGAACCTTCTTACCTGTCTCTCAAGATAAAACAAATAACATTTGCCCAAGATACCCTTTAGGCGACAAGTCAATACGGGAGGCGCTTCCCGCCTTTTCTGCATACATATGTACATGTTTCCCGCCATTATGCACTTACCGCGCAAATGATGACATGTTACTTTGGTGCTCTTCCCGCACCCCTTTGTTGTTCTTGCTTGACTGTGATTTCCCCGCCTTTCACATATATCTTGGGCTCTAGGCTTAGTCGGTCCACGATCATATTTCTGCCTTTGGGCTATAAGCCCAATGGATTTTGGGCCATGGTAGCATCAGTAGCCCCCAACTTCAAGTCAAGGCTCATTTATGTCCTTGGCGAGAACTTGTC
Source organism: Adenophora triphylla var. japonica (assembly GCA_022495995.1). Taxonomy (NCBI): domain Eukaryota; kingdom Viridiplantae; phylum Streptophyta; class Magnoliopsida; order Asterales; family Campanulaceae; genus Adenophora; species Adenophora triphylla. The sequence goes on from JAFEMH010000955.1 coordinate 345,565, forward strand.
GCTTCTCGCCAAAGAAAGGATTTGGCTTTGCCGGGAAGGGACAAATAAGAGAGATCCCATTTTGTTTAAAGGATAACATGGTGAGAACTCCAGCTTTGTCAGTTATCTTTACATGTGTCATACTTCTGGTGGATTCCTTGGACAGCTTTGATGGGACATTGATGAGACGTTTTAAAATTTGAAATCATTACATGGAGGGAAATTTAATTTTGGGGGCTGATTAATTTCAACTGCTCAAAAACCCTTTGATATTCCTTCATATAAATACTTTCCCCTCCTCATTTTTCACTTTTTACCCTCTCTTGTCTCCTTAAACCCTCTGAGCACTTTCCGGCGACCCGTGAGCTTCTCTGGTGACCTTACTTTCGTTTGATTTCCGTCCAAATTTCTTCCCCATCTTTGGCCTCCATTGAATTCCGACCACAAATCTTCACTTTTTTAACTGTTTTCCTCAATCTGGAACCTAATATGTTCTCCTGTCCGTTGAATATTCCGACTAGTCTTCAACCTCTTCTCAACTTTCTTCAAGACCCTTCATATTTCCCAGGTAAAACTTAGATCTTTGATTTCTTTGCTTTCCTTCCAATTTCTGTTTGTCGCATACAGCTATGTGTAAATCTTGTGTTAGGCAAGTTAGGTATGGTCAATGTAAAAAATCTGGGGGTTTTTATTACTTGGCTAGAGATATTTGGGCGAGAATTCCCTTGAATGATTTAGTGAATTGCTTAAGTGTTCATAGAGTAGCTCCCGCTATTATTTATGCCGTTGAAGTTAGGGGTAGATGCTTTCTTCATTCTTCAGCCTCTATGTCTACGAAATTTTTTAATTCTCAAGAACTTTGAAACCACATTTGTCGTTTTTATGGTTCCCCCATAGACCTGACAGTTCTGATACTGATTTTCCCGCTGCGAGATCCATAGCTCGTAGGGCTTATTATAAACAAGTTATTTCTTCTGATGATTCAAGCGAGATGTCAAATCCAGGAGCCCCCAGCACTTCTACTCAAACCGGCGGGAATTCAACCTTAAACAATAATCCCAGCATCAACATTAATGTTCCAAACTCTGGTGCCGTGGGAACCAGTACTTCACAAAATCCTCAAATAACCTCTTACCATACTAAATATAACATTGATCATCTAGATTATCACATAGCTAATTATAATGGCGACATGTCTCTTTCCGCCATTAGACACCGACAAGACGGAATTGTCGTATTTCCTTCTCATCTTGAAGTCGGCCTTAGAATTCTTGTTGACCCCTTTATCTGCCTTGTTCTTCATAAAGCCCAAGCGGCTATTGTTGAACTTCACCTGAATGCCATTAGGGTTTTAACTTGCTTCATAGTTATTTGTCGTGCTTTGAGACGAGAACCAACTTCCCACCTTCTCTTAGATCTCTTTACTGGTTACCAGCAGAAAAACAAAGAAACGATGGAGATCGGGATGTCGCTTCAATATAAAAAACCAAAAATTATAATTCCACTTCCCGCCAAGGTTCACAATTGGCAAACTGATCCCCTCTTCATCATTTCCCGCGTAGGCTGGGCTCTCCCTACAGACTTAACGGGCATCCACCCGAACATAGACAAAAAATGGGCCTTAGACTAGGATGAAAAATGTCTTAAAAACAAAATTATTAGAATCCTCCAAGATGCTTCTGGCACCACCACTCCTCCTCCACCTTTTTTTCCTGCCAACAAATTATCTTGGACCACACTTTACTTAGCCAGGTTGGGCTTTCCGATAAATTCCCGCCTGTTCCTCCAAGGGTTTCCATTGAGCATCCCACTTCTTATCCGGGATGGAAATACATTCGGGCGACAAGTTCAGCTCAGAATGCACCTTATGCGAGATTGTCAAAAATCTTTGTCCAGCAATGATGAAAGTCCAACGTATGGTTCTCGCTGTTTTCCTCTCTTCCATTTTTTTCTAAGTTAACTTTTCTTTGTTGCTAACACACTTTTCATTCCCGCAGAACACCGAAACATGAACGTGAATCAGAGGAGGCTAGCCCAGTCCAACTCTGAGGCTCAAGCAAAGAGGTTAACTATGCCCAGGAGAGCTAGCCCAGCTGCTCAGAAAACTGACCTCACTATTCCCATCGCACCCACTGGTGTTGATGAACATGTCGCCAGTGGAGGTTCCCGCAAGCGAGCTTCCACCAACCCCCGCCAGAATAAGCGACAAAGCACTGCAGCTTCTGCACAACCCCAAGGAGATAAACCTGCAGGTCTTGAATTGCGGGATGAAGACGATGATGAAGAAGATACCCATGCTAATGCTGAGGATCAGATTGAAGAGCAAGAGATGGAAGTTGTTGGTGCTGGCCACACCGAGGGATTCCAAGCTGAACACCCTAAGGAAAACGAGATCCCGCGGCCTCCCCAAACAAATGAAACTGCTCACCCAACTTCCTCTCCTGACCACCAACAACCTACTTCTCGCACCACTCCACGGAGCAGCAAGCTGGCTGGAGGAAGATTTTGTAATTCCCACAGACGAGGATGGCATGAAAATCTCATGCCAAGAAGCCAGCAATATTCTCGTTCTGAAGGGATTAATAACTGAATGGAGGGAGCCTGTAGAATGCCTTCTTGGTTCCACAGCTTTGAGAAGGTCTTGCGATGCTCAGCAGGTAGCCATATTCAAGGAGCAAGGTTCTACCCATTCCGCCTACCATGCGGGAATTCACCTATCAATGGTACGGGAATCTTACTCCTTTTCGCTTTCACGTTATTTCTTTCACAAATTTTTTGCTAACACTTATTGTCGTTGTTCACTTTGCAGGTCAGCAGCACCATCTTGGGTCTGGATAAAAAGTGCGTAGAACTTGAGTCTCTCTGGAAGAAGCCCTTACCCAAGCGGAAACTCTTAAGGCTGAGAAAGAAAATTTGAGGAAAAGGGTATCAAGACGGGATGGTACTATCCAAGATTTGAAAGCCCAGAAGGCCAAAGCCTGATGCTGATTTGCAGGCTAAAGTAGCTGCGAGAACTCAATTCCGAGAAGAATTGGAGAAGAAATGACAAGATGCTGAGGATAAGCTTCTAAGAATTGCCGCGGAAAATGAGCGACTTCGGAATGAAAGCTTTGTACAAGCCAACCAAGTCACCAAGCTCAAGAATGATCTCGCAGACGCAAAGAAGAAGGCTGAGTCCGAAGCCATGGATTTATACGACAATGCCATTCTTCATACTTTGAGGGCTGTTGCCGCCGATGCTGATGAGATTCTTGCTATCACTCCTTCCCGCCTGATCAAATGGGGATCCGAGACTATCTTCAGTGACCATTGCTGCAAGGGACATAACCTTGTTCCTTACGGTGATGATGAACTTGAGCAGCTTGCGGAGGAGGATGCTATTCTAGGTAAGTCTCCTTGGACTGTTCCCACTATCAATGCCAACAACATTATTCCCGCTTAGATTGATCTTTCCTAACAAAACAAAGATGCTTTGAATTCTGCCTATGTTGCAGCCGAAGAGCTTCAAAAGCAACAACAAGATGGCTAGGGCGGCAATTGACCTTTTTATCCTGGTTGTAATTTGACACAAACAATTCTCTAACTTTTTGGTGGGTCTTCGTGCATGTAAACAATTTGTAACATATTTGTCGCTTTTATGCGACAATTTATCCTTGCTTTCTTTTTATGCTTTTGATTTTTAACTTCCGATTCTCGTACTTCCCTTTTCCTGTCATATTTTGTTTGAGAATTTCTCAAAAATACTTTTCTTGCTTTGTTTTATTTCCATACACCCCTACTCCCCCAATAAAATGAGACTGTCTTTAGGCAGTCTTATTAATGGTTTTATGGGGCCTTGTAACAATTTTTCTTGTTTCATCTTTTTGACTTGTCGTCATTTAGTGAATGTCTCAAGTAACTAGCGATATCTTCTAGCCATATTTTAACTTGTCCATAATTTTGATAAAATGCCTCAGTTAACTCGCGGCAAGTTATCGGTGAATGTCTTAGGTAACTAGCGACATTCACCCTTTGGCTTGGATGTCAATAAATAGGGACATCCCGCCAAGGTTAACATATCCAGACTTAGTGAATTGCCTCAGGTAACTCGCAACAATTAACTGGTGAATGTCTCGGGTAACTAGATTAGGTAAAATGCCTCAGGGAACTCGCGACATTTTATCGATGAATATCTCGAGTAACTAGCGACATTCACCTTTTGTCCTGAATGTCAATAACTAGGGACATCTAGCCAAGGCTAACCCTTCTAGACTTGGTAAATTTCCTCAGGTAACTTGCGACAATTTACTGGTGAATATCTCAGGTAACTAGCGACATTCACCCTTCGGCTTGGAAATCAGTAACTAGGGATATCCAAATAGCCGGCCAGGTAAAAAGCCTCAGGTAACTTGCGGCAATTTACCCGGGAATGTCTCAAGTAACTAGTGACATTCATCTTGTTTTTGTTGTCAAACACATTATAACAGAGATATCATAAAGGAAAACTTGCCATTGCATTTCTCATAACCATTCCGCCAATTACACCAAACAATCATTTCATTAATCTTAACAAACTCTCTTCTTTACATTTTCACGCTGCTTACTGAAAATACCTTCTTAGGTGGTCAATACTCAAGGCATGCTTGACTTCCTTGCCATTTTACTCTTTTAGGCTGTATGTTCCATCTCTAACTATTCCCGCCACTTGGAACGGTCCTTCCCACTTAGCATCCAGCTTTGAAAATCCCGCTTTCGCTCCTGTCGCTTCAATGCTCCTTAAGACCCAATCCCCCACACTGAGCGACCTTCTGTTTACTTTCTTGTCAGGCTGGGCTTTCATTCTTTGCTTGTAATTAATCATTCTCATTCTTGCCGCTAGCCTTTTCTCGTCACATAGATCCAGGTCACTACATCTTCTCGCTACAATCAAGGATTCATCATAATAGGCGACTCTGTGGGTAGGGAGAGCCATTTCCGTGGGTAGGGAGAGCCATTTCCGCAGGTGCCATTGCCTTCGATCCATATGCCAATGCAAAATCTGTCTCATCAGTAGAGCTTTTGATGGTGGTTCTTACATACCATAGAGTCGTGTGCAACTCATTTACCCATGGTCCCCCCTCTTTCTTCCAAATTCTTCTTTAAAACAGCGAGAACCTGTTTGTTAGCCGCTTTCGCCTGTCCATTACATTGGGGCCTATACACTGCTGACCGCCAGTGCTTGACATTCATCCTAGTGCATTCCGCAGAGAATTTCTTTTGAAACTGTGGCCCATGATCTGAAATTATCGCTCTTAGCAATCCGTAGCGACAAAAAAAATTTCGTTCACAAAATTTATCACTTGATCCTCAGTTGTTGATGCTAGTGCCTTAGCTTCTGTCCATTTAGTGAAATAATCAACAGCGACAACCACATACTGGCACCCTCCTCTTGCCTTTGGAAAAGGACCAATCAAATCAATTCCCCACATATCAAAAGGCCAGGCTGCGACAATAGGTGTTTGCTCTGTTGCCGGCTTCCTGGGAATGTTAGCATGCCTCTGACACTGGTCACACTTTCTCACATAGTCCCCCGCATCCCGCCTAAGAGTTGGCCAGTAGTAGCCGTGAAACATAATCTTGTCGGCCAAGGTTCTTGCACCTGGGTGGCCTCCACATACCCCTTCATGGATTTCATACAAGACTTTATCCACTTCGTTGTGCCTCACACATCTCATTAGGGGCCGGGAAAAATCTTTCCGATATAACACCTTATCTTGGATAGTAAACCTGGGAGATGATTTCTTGATAATTTCCACCTTGTCTTCTTCAGGCGGCAACTCTCCAGTTTCTAAATATTCCATCATTTTCTGTACCCAGTCTTTCTCGCTTTCTTCAAACTCCATGATCACAGGCCTGTCTATTACTGGCTCATCAATAAATTCCACCACTAATTTTTAGGCAAATTTTCAATTTCCTCCGCCGTCGCCTTGCTTAACATATCCGCCAACTCATTCTCGCTTTTGTCTATCTAAACAAGCTCCCAATATTTTAGTTCCCGCAAAATGCTTCTAGCCATCTCGCAATACTTCACCAGTGTTGGGTGTGCTACCCCATACCCCCCCCTTTACTTGGTTTACACTTAGTTGTGAATCTGAGTGAATGACCACACAACCCAATCCAACATCTCGTCACAACTCTAGTCCAGCAATAAGGGCTTCATATTCTGCCTGATTATTTGTAACAGCAAACTTGAACCTCAGGGCCTTTTCATATTTAAATTCTCCATTGGCGAGACTAGCACCATTCCCTCTCCACCTTTATCTTTGGCAGATGATCCATCAACATGCAAGACACAATTTACTGGGCGTATTTTCTCTTCCTCTAGACTAACCACAAATTTTCCCGTCTTTCTTGTTGTCACCAATTCCACATCCTCCCTGCAAGTATTAAATGATGTTTCAACAATGAAATCAGCCAATGCCTGAGCCTTAATGGCCTTACGAGACTCATAGGCAATATCAAACTCTGTTAGCTCTATAGACCATCTCAATAACCTTCCCGCGGAACTGGGTTGTTGCAAGATTTTTCTTAAGGGAGCGTTCGTAAGGACTGTCACAGGATGCGACAAGAAATATGCCCTCAATTTTCTGGTGGCGATAACCAGTGCGTAAACCAACTTCTCGACATTAAAATATCTCATTTCCACCTCACTCAAGGCCTTAGACACGTAATACACTGGATTTTGAATTCCCCCATCTTCTCTAACTAGCACTGCCGCCACAGCTCGGTCGGTTGCCGCCAAATAAGCAAATAGTCGCTCTCCCTCTTCAGGGCTACTTAACAAAGACGGCTTTCCCATGTACTCTTTTGATCTGCTGGAAGGCCTTACCACATTCTTCATTCCAAGCAAACTTTTGGTTTCCCTTCAACACCTGAAAAAAGGGAAGGCACCTTTCCGCCGACTTCAAAATGAATATACCTAAGGCTGTAATTCTCCCATTTAGACGTTGTATTTACCGAATACTGGTAGGAGGCGACATCTTTAACAAAGCTTGCATATTTTAAGGATTAGCCTCTATTCCCCGCCTGTTAACTAGAAACCCCAATTTCCCGCTTCAACCCCAAATGTGCACTTGATCGGGTTAAGCTTCATGGAGTTCTTTCTCAAGTTTTCAAAAGTTTTCGCCAGATCCTGCACATGCCACCTCTCCTTCATTTTAATCACCATATCATCGATATATTCCTCCACATTCTGCCCAATCTGCGACTTAAACACCTTGTTCACCATTCGCTGGTATGTCGCTCCAGCGTTTTTCAATCCAAACGACATCATTTTATAACAAAAATTCCCGATAGGGGCTCTAAAGGCAGTTCTCGCCTTATCTTCCTTGGCCATTTTTATCTGGTGATAGCTGGAGTAAGCATCAATAAAGCTCAACACCTTATGCCCTGCAAAGGAATCGACTAGCCTGTCAATTTTGGGCAAAGGGTAGCTATCCTTCGAGCATGTCGTATTCAAATCCGTGAAATCGATGCACATCCTCCACTTCTTGTTAGCCTTTGTACCATAACAGGACATGCCATCCATACTGGATAAGGAATCTCCTCAATAATTCCCGCTTTGAGCAACTTCTCAACTTCTCCTATCACTGCTTTCTCTTTTTCCGCCGATAAATATCTTACTTTTTGCTTGAATGACTCTACTTTAGGATCAACATTAAGGCAATGCATTGCCACATTCTCATCGACTTCCCTCATGTCTTCGGGCCTCCCCGACTTTCTTTTTTCACTTTCGCCTTCCCATTCCATTTCTCCCCCAAAGTCGGCAATCATGTTGACTTGAGGGTTCCGAATCACCAAGGCTTTTATCGTCAAAGAACTGGTGGAGGCTAGCTTTCCTTTCTGAATTTCCATCCTCTTCTGAATCACTGGTACTGGCTCACTGAGGAGGCAACCAATGCCTCCTGGAGTCGAAAACTTGACCCTTTGGTGCGGGATTGATATTACCATTTCAAAACTTTGCATAAAAGGGATGCCGACAATTGCATTGTACATCGACACCAAATCAATAACCATGAATTCCACCGTTCGAGTTCTCACCAAGTTTCCTTTTCCTATCTCTAAAACAAGCGAGATTGTACCCTTTACTTTCACCGTGTGATTAGTAAACCCTTCCAAAACTCCTCTGTATGGTACCAGGTTCGCCTGTGAATACTTCATTTTTAGGAAAGCCTCATAATATAGGATGTTGCGGCTTGCTCCTGAATCCACAAGCACCCTCTTCAATATATTATTTCCTGGCGAGATAGTGATAACTACCAGCTGAGTACCATGCTTTGGGGTTACCGCCAGTTCCCACCTCGAAAAACTGATAATTCTCTCTTCTTTAGGGGGATATGCGGGAACATTAAATGTATGCGACAAACTCATAATTTGGTTGTTGAGTTGTGTTATACTGGCGGGATCATGAATCACATCCACCACAATCCTTCCATCCTGTCTCTCCCCATTTCCTTCTTGCAACAAATACTCCTGTAATTCCCCACTATCAATCTTCATTTGAATCAATCTTTTCAAATTATAACAATTATCAGTCAAATGGCCTGCCTCCTGGTGATACTCATAAAACTGTTCTGATCCCTGTTTGCCCTTTCTTTCATGGGGTAGGCAGGCGGCAACTGCACTGCTCTCAAAATCTCGCTCGGCCTAGCATTGAGCTTGGCAAAAATAATGTATCTTATTGGGCCCCGACCACCATCTCGCCCTCCATCTCGGCCACCATTACGGCCACCTGCTCGCCCACCTCCTCGACCGGCCTGGTTTTCGCGATCTTCCCGCGAATTAGCAGGGTTGTCACTCCTGACATATTCAGTTCTTTCCTTTACATTTTTTCGCGGGGCTGCAGCAATAGGCCCCACCGGGGTATCACCAGCCTCATCCACCCCACAATATCCCAATACTAAATCATACAATTCCCCTGTTGTTTGAGGGAGCCTCATTCCCAACTCTCTTTTAAAGTGCCCTAAAGCCAATCTCGCCATGTACAACATGATAATATTACTGTGATCCAAATCCGAAATTTGATTTGCTACCTTCATAAATCTGTCAGTGTAACTGGCTATTCCTTCTCCACTTTTTTGCTTAATGCCACACAGCTCTTGTTTTCTCGCTGGGCGGGATCCTGAAGCACTGAACCTCTCAATAAACTTCTTCTTGAAATCCACATAATCAGAAACAGACTCTGGGGGTTGAGCTAAAAACCATTCCAACACATCATCAATTAAAGTGTTGGCCAACGCACGACATAAGGTTGGGTCATCCTTTGTCGCCATTGCCATTGTAACTTCAAATCCTCCAAGATAGTTTTTGGCTCTAGTAATCCCCGCGTACTTCTCCAGAGGCGGAAAAAGAAAATTGGGATCTGGACCAGCATCTTGAATTCTGCGGGAAAATGGGGCTAAGAAAGACTCCTTGCTGTTAGTCTTCCTTGCTCCAGCTTCTAACTCTGCCAATCTCATCGCAATTTCGTCCTTCCATACTTCCTCCTTACCAACATTCCTTTTCTCGTGCCTTTTCTCGCTTCAAGATTTCCTAGAATGCACTTCCTCATCCCTTTCTTTTTCCCTTTCCAAGAGTGGCCTTGGCCTGTGCGAGAATTCACTGGTGGTTGTCCTACTGTCTGCTCGTCTTGAGCGGCTAGGGCGACAAGACTTATCATAAGAGGATCCTGTGTCATCCTCATATTCATAATAATAAGAGCTGTTCTTAGAATTACCAGAATGACGGTAAACCCGCCTACGTTTTCCTTCCTCCATAAACTCCTGTGGCTTTCTTTTTTCGAGCCTTACCGACCTTGTTCTCCTAGCCTCCACCCTTGCTGCTCTCTCCAAATCACGAGGAGGCGACAAACGATCTTCCCACCTTTCCTGAATCTGAGACACATTGAGACTCACCTCCCTATCATCTTGATTGACACAAACCATTTGTCCCTTGTCCTTCTGCGGGATTGGGGTTGGCTCTTGATTTAGCTCAGCTATAGGCGATTGTTGTTGGCCATAAGCTGTAACAAAACATGGTTATTGGCACGGAGTCGCTCAATTTCCGCAATGACCGCGGCATCTGGAACAAGCGTTGGTGGTGTCCGGCCTTGACTACTTCCTCCTGCTCCTGCAGTATTAACCGCTTGTCGCTCTCTTTCTCGCCTTCTCTGTATCTCAGACTTCGTTTCCAGGCCTTGAATATACAGATTAGAACCAGGTGGGACCTCTACTTCACTTCTAATTTGGGTGGTGTTTGTGACTGGAATGGTTTTGGTTGGGGTAACCAAGTCTTGAACCATTTTGCCAAGATTACTGTTGCTGAGAATAATTTGGGAGTTTATGAAGCTTAAAATTGAGTTTCTGGGCTTTTATAACTGATCCAAGAAAAAGATGAAGGAAAATCCCAGAATCAAAGGAGATTCAAAGGAAAATGCAAACAAATAAGGAAAATGAAGATAATCAGGTCTCGGCAACGGAACCAATTGATGCCGCCGGGAATTTCTCAACATCAACGATCTTGTAAGGATTGCAGTCTAGTGAGGATGACGACCTTACTTCTTCTCCTTGATTCCCTACACACACGAAACCACGTTACTAAGTCGGGGGCGCCTCCGACGTAAGCCCCTCCAGCGTGAGAATAAGTAAATGTGGCGGCAAGTACAAATCTGGAAAGGCAAAGTACAAGTACAGTGGCAGTGGGTAAAAGTGCAGAATAGAATGTACCTAGGGTTTCACGTCACATTCCTTATATAGGGTGCTACCACGTGCCCTCCAATGTGCGTCATGTGCTGGTCATGTGAGGCGGTTAACATACATGTCCTCATGTTATTGGCTGCCAAATACGTCCAAAAAGTTTGTTATATCACATTTTCCCTGCCACATCTGTCACTATCCTCAACTGATTTGGTGGGGACCATCAGCACGAACCTTCTTACCTGTCTCTCGAGATAAAACAAATAACATTTGCCCAAGATACCCTTTAGGCGACAAGTCAATACGGGAGGCGCTTCTCGTATTTTCTGTATACATATATACATGTTTCTCGCCATTATGCACTTACCGCGCAAATGATGGCCTGTTAATTTGGTGCTCTTCCCGCACCCCTTGTTGTTCTCGCTTGACTGTGATTTTCCGCCTTTCACATATATCTTGGGCTCTAGGCTTGGTCGGCCCACGATCATATTGCTGCCTTTGGGCTATAAGGCCAATGGATGTTGGGCCATGGTAGTAGCATCAGGTTTGTTTTGCATTTAATTTTAGGGGTGTAAAAATGAAGGGTGTACAATAAGGGGGGTGTGAATAGCATCACTCCAAAATTAGGGGTAGGGGTTTTAGCCAAAGTGAGAAAAAGTTAACTATAACCAACGACAACGTCAAAGAGAGACTCAGAGATTCTGAAATAAACTGTCCGCCGACGACCGGTACTCTAAATCCGTCGCCGGAGGGAAAAGACATGGAAGAAGAAGAAGGGTGTTTACAGAAGCTCCAAGAGCCATGGAGAGTCCTCGAATTTTACAGTGGGATTGGTGGTATGGTAAGTAAGCCTCAGTTTTGATTTTTGGTTAATTTTTGGTGTGGGTAATTATTCAAATTTCTTACAGAGATACTCGGTAATGGAGGCGGGTTTGAATACAGAAATGGTGGAAGCATTTGATATTAATGATTTAGCTAACGATGTTTACCAGCACAATTTCGGTCACCGCCCCCACCAGGTATAATTACTCCCTCCATCCTAAAAATCAATTTCTTTTCCTTAATGGAAATCAAATAGCACAATGCTCCATCTGTCCCATAATAAATGTCTACATGTTTATCTTTTGACTTTTTGGTCGAATTTTGACCAAAAAGTTGCTCAAATTTATTTATTCTTAAAATTTGTGAAAATTGTTAATGGTAATATTTCTAATAGAAGATCAAATACAATTTTTAGAATTTCATATCGATTATTAAATTGTCTTTAAATTTTGGTCAAACTTCAATCGAGTTGACTAAGAAGTCAAACATGCAATATTTAATATGGGACATAGGGAGTATCATTTTGGAGTACCATTTTAGCATACGTTTGTTATGTTGTAGGTTATGAAATTTTAATGATTGAAAGAACATTAAGAAAACTATGTGTAACATGTTTCTGGACTTTCTTTGGAACAAGTAAAGTTGTAAGAAACTTTGGTCAATTTACGCAAGAAAGTCAGAATGAGAATTGTGCTTATGTATGGAGGCAGTGTTATTTATGACTTGTCATCGAAAAGCCATAAAGTCTCATTATATGATTGTTAAAACACTTTTGGCATTTCCGATAACATGATTTTTTTTTTTTTTGATTGACCATTATATGATTTACACTTGACATTATTTACGTTGTTTTAGACATGAAATTGTGGCCATAATGATTAAGCAAAATGTATACAAATTGGAAAGAAGCGAACTATTCATACTAAACCTTCATTTAGAAATGGCATCAAACTAGGACTCTTTTGATGGAACCGAGGTAGTCCGGTCTATATTGCTAGAACCATAACAGAACTTTTGTTACACAATTTATCTCTGTTATCTTCTAAGATATTTGGTCAAGAAGCTAAAAAGGTAATTTGAGTTTACCATAGTTACCAATATCCCTTTTCTTATTGTTTACTTTTCTTTTTTCCATATTATATGGTTTTTCCTTGGGTACTAGGTCTAGGCTGCGATTAGAAATTTATGAGTCTAAAGCTGGAACGGTCACAAGATATTCACTTGGTTGATGCGACATATCTCTATATACAACTCGTGTACCTGAAACTCTTATATCTCGTGTATCATCTATCCCTTATACTCCCTGCATCCCAATACAAACTACACACTTTCCATTTAGGGCATCCCACTACAAACCACACACTTCCTAAAATGGAAATGTTTTATTACTTTTATATTAATGGGACCCACATGTCATACTCACAACCACAATTCAGTAACCATTCCTTGCCCCACTTTCTCTCTCATACCTCATTTTTCATACTCACGACACCTCCTCCGCTAACATTTTCCTTAATTTCCGTGTAAACAGTGAGTATGTAGTTCTTAGTGGGACGGAGGGAGTATATGATATTGTGAAGAGAAAAAAGTATCTCCTGTACTCTTATCTTTATGTCTATCCGTGTCCATATTGATCAGATGTGGGAGGTAAAAAGATCAGATGAATTTGATTGGGGGATAATATCATGTCATGATAGGTCTGGGTATTGATTAATATTATAGATGTGGTGAAAACAATTATTAATGGTGAATCATGTAGTGACTTGCTTTCAGGAGCAAAAGATTGATAATCACATTTCAGATTAAGTCAGAGTCATTTGAGGAAATAGTTGCATATAATGGTGTTGTGTCTAAAAATAAGGGTAGCACGTGGTATTACTTTGATGGAGATTCCATAGTGATGGAAAAGGTTGAATTTTATGTGGGGTTCATTCTCTGCTTGTGTTTTCTTCTTGGGGATTATGGCCGGTAGATAATTATATCTGAAGTGAGGTTTTTACTGAACGCCCCCAGTGTAGTAGAGTGTTTTTTGGTCATCCAATTGCATGTGTACACAGTATCCACACTTATTTCTAGAGCTATGAGCTTTTTTGTATTGAGAATTTTATTGAGGAATCGGTTTGACCGATCTTCTGTTGGAGGAAGGTGGGTTGTTTTAGGGGATATGCCTTAGATAGTCACTCAAGTATGCTTGTGAACAAATGACATCCTCAACTGTGTAGAAAGTGCAAGTCAACTTGGAGATTGCTATGGGGGCCAAGTCAGACGTTCTTTTTGCAATGAGACAAGGCATTTTTTATCACCCATAATATGACAAGGAGAAAAATATTAAAATTGTTGTACATCATATTTTATAGGATTGTTGCTTTTGCAAGAGATATATCTTTTCAGTACTGAAAATATATTGTGCCGTGCTTACGTTGATACTAGCTTTAATCATTTTCTAGCCTAACAGTATTGTTAGTGGGCCAATGAGAAAACCTAATCAAATCATACTATTTACTTCAATATTTTTTAGTTGTAACTTGCTACTGGTTATCTTATAAGTGTTGTTATATTGTTTTGCTTTTGTCTTGGGTGAACATAGGGTAACATTCAGACCTTGAGTGCTGCTGATCTTGACAGCTATCAATCGCATGTATGGCTTCTTTCGCCACCTTGCCAACCATATACCCGACAAGGTGATGGTTGATTCTTTCCCATTTTGTGTCAAATAAACTTTTTCCTTGATTGTCAATGTTTTCTCAAATTAAACTCATGGTTAGGTCTCCAGAAACACTCTACTGATGCTCGGGCCTTCTCTTTCATCCAAATACTTGAACTTATACCTCAACTCATGCAACCCCCGCTCATGCTATTTGTGGAGAACGTTGTTGGATTCGAGGTTTGTCATTGAATATTCAGCTAAGTATGTTGAAGTTTGTACTTTATGAGATTCTCAGCTTTAGCGATGACTGTTTTGCTTTTCCAGACATCTGATACGCATGAAAAAATGGTTGAGATTCTGGAAGATACCCACTTTGTCATACAGGAATTTATATTAAGCCCTCTTCAGTTTGGTGTGCCCTATTCTAGGCCACGTTACTTCTGCCTGGTATGTCATGCTTTATTTCCCTCTGTACGTGAAAGTGCATGTATTTGCTTATATATATCAATTGATATGGATTAGTTCACAGTGTTTTGCTCTATATGAAATCCTGCTAAAACTAATGAATGGTTCTCTTTCTTGCAAGAAGTTTAATACGCCATTTTTTTCAGTAACATTGAATGCATAAGTCATCTGTAATATATAAAATGCAGGCAAAAAGAAAACCTTTATCCTTTCGGCACCCAGCATTCAACAAACAACTTCTTCGGACACCAGGACCATTACTTGGGTGCAATGAGAGCACTATTGTTGTCAGAGAGATGGATCAATCACCGGGAAGCTTGGATGTTGGACTTCAAGCATGCCTTCCCATAGAAAAGTTTCTTGAACACAAGAGTTCTACCTACCAAGTGGAGTTGGAAGCCATTTGCCTGCTACCTGATGGCTCTCCTGAGGTTTCAGGAGCTTTAGAGAAACATCATGTTAGTTCTTTAAATGAGTATTTTGTTCCATCGAGCTTGATAGAGAGATGGGGAAGTGCCATGGGTATCCTTATTTTTGTTTTCTGTGTTCAATTTGTGGTTGAAAAGTTTATGATCCCTGAATTATTCACAAACAGATAGCTGATTCCTTAAAAAAGTGTAGATATTGTCTATCCTGATTCCAAGCGCTGCTGCTGTTTCACAAAGAGTTATTATCGATATGTAAAGGGTACTGGTTCCCTTTTGGCTACCGTAATGGTAAGATCTTTTAGCAATATTTCTGATTTCTGGCTAATCTTAAATCAGTTCCTATATGCCTAACCTGGCCCTTGGGTCGGTACCCGGCACCCTATAGATGTCCCCAAGTGGTGACTAATCAGTGATGCCCATTTCTTTTTCTTGCTCAAATCTTTAAAGTTATTGCGCCGTGACCTTCACTTCTCCATGCCCGCAGGGGCAGCACTATTCAAGTAGAGATACGGTCATGATTTTCATATGCATAAAATATCTTGTTCAACTTGGCTTGTAAAAGAATTCATAATTGTTATCATTGTCTAGTAACTGCATGCATGTGTCGTGACCTTTCTCTGAATGAAAAACGTGCAGCCAAAAACAAGAGATAAAACATCGTTGGAGGAGCAGTGTATTAGGTATTTTACTCCTAGGGAGGTATGTAGAATTTCTTCTTTCTAGTAGCTTTTTTTTTTTTTTTTTTTTTGTAACCAATCATTATTTGGGATGAAAAAAAAACATTCTGCAGGTTGCCAATTTGCACTCTTTTCCCAAGGATTTTGACTTCCCCCAACACATAAGCCTTCGGCAACGGTATGTTTTGTACACAT
This sequence comes from Adenophora triphylla var. japonica, assembly GCA_022495995.1. Lineage (NCBI taxonomy): Eukaryota > Viridiplantae > Streptophyta > Magnoliopsida > Asterales > Campanulaceae > Adenophora > Adenophora triphylla. Next base: position 361,469 of record JAFEMH010000955.1, read on the forward strand.
TTTTCTTTGAGCTCTTTCTTTTTAAATATTTTTACTGCTGTCGAGCCCTGGAATTATGAATGTTCGCAATATCTATTGAACGATCAAGAACATACTCCCTCTGTCCAGATTAAATTGTTATTTTTTTGTACTGAAAAGTTTTTTAAGAATATCTGTCACAGTTTGGGTAAAAGTATTTTGATTTTAATTTTATCCCTACTTTGTAAATAGAAAAACAAATTAATCCCGGACTCTCTAGCTCTGTATATGTATCCCCTTAACTAACGCACAATACTTTAATTTTAGTTTCCAAGGAAAACTCTTCAGCTACTCCTCTCTCAATTCTCAAGGCTTAATCACGGTTTCTAGCTTCTTCCTTTTAAAACCTACTTTTCCTGCATCACAATGCTTATTTTTGCAAGAAGAAGATGACCACTCAACAGCCAATATTGGATTTGTACTTCTGTCCAATTTCTGATTCAGAAGATTCATATGAAGTCAAGAAAAAAGGGAACTCGCCGGTGGCGAAGCCAGAAATGTTAGGAGGGGGGAGGCAAAAAATTGGGAGCAAAGGAAAGATGCCCCCGAATTTATTTATTTTTGATATTTTTCTCCTATACAATACAACTTTAGACATAGTTAAATACCTACTTTAATGGCGACAATAATAAATTAATTGTTCTCTCATACGATTCAGCACAGTACCAAAATGTTCTACATCTACAAATCTTACCTGCTAAAAGAAAATCATAAATATAAAATATTTTACTTCTCCGTCTCACTAAACTTACACTCTTTACCTCATTGGTGTCTCGTTAAAAATCACACTTTCTAAAATGAAAACTACGCTTTCTAAATGAAATTGTTTTAATACTTCTTTATTCTTCAGGTCCAAAACTAAAGTGTAATTTTAGATGAAGTGGAGGGAATAATGATTGAAAAAACACGATTGAAAAAAAAAAAGTCAAGGAGGGGCAACTGCCCCCTCTTGCCCCTATGTAGCTCCGCGCCTGGAACTCGCTATTGCTTGGTAAACTTATAATGTTTGTTTTCACTGTGGTAATGAAATGGGTAAGTTCCTTCCAGGAAGTAGAGTGAACCCAAACTTCAAATCCGGTTGGGTAATACACTACTTAGTTAACAACTACTGGCTAATTACAAAAAAAAAGATGGATCACAAATTGTTTGCATTCCATTGGTCCAATCGAGCTAGTGAAAAGGCAGCTGTAGAGACATTCACTTGAAGTTCAAATGTGCTGCTGCAGACAAACCAAGCTTGTGAACGGGATGTGCTATGCATTTTATAAGTGTCGTGTTTATCTGATGCATTTTGATTGGCTTGTGATATGCGTAGTACACTCTTCATCCATAAATGATCTTCCTACTTTTTGGTCGTTAATACGAACGTACTTTGAGCAATCATTTAAGGTTAATTTAATTATCCTAATGAAAATTTGAAACTTGTTATTGATACACCATTATAAATACCACCAATAACAAATTGTAGATTTTTATTGGGATAATTACATGGACCTAAACATAGTGCTCAACGTACCTTCGTATTAACGACAAAAAAGTAGGAAGATCATTTCGGAACGGAGGGAGTATATGGCATGGTATCACCGTGATACTCAATATCTGCTTGATAGATAGCACTTACAGTAAAAAGTTTCAGCTTTTGTTCTGACAGATTTACATGTTAATTTCCTGTAGTTACGCATTACTGGGGAACAGTTTGAGCGTGGCAGTAGTGGCCCCATTGCTCCGTTATCTATTCAGCGAGAGACTGCAAGACTGAAATCACAGGTTCTGAATCTGCCACCCGATTGTTTCCCGATACAAATAAACAAATTCAGGTCAGGACTCATCTAACTATATTGGCTTGTATACATGAAACTTATATCGAGTCGTCGAAATGAAGTGTACTCCTACAATTTCAGTGGCAGAGAGAATATAAAGCTAGGATTTTCATTACAGTTAATAGGTTAGGAAACATGGTGTATGGATTTTAGTGTCCAGCACATTGTAATTTTTTTTTTTTTTAAACACATTTTGCTGACAATTTTGGTTGCAGATGTTATAACGGAGAAATGTTGTTATTTGCAATATTGTTTGACAGTTGAATGCAAGGGTGGTTTGGTCAATTTTTTAAGAAGTAACAATAAGACCCTTTTGTATGCAATTTCTGATAGTGTGACAATCCACTTCAATGTGTTTTGTTCTCTCGTGATAAACCGGATTTGCTGCAATGTGCATAGCAGTCTTGTTGTCACAATGTAAAGGAACATGAGTGACAGACAGATCTTTGAACAGAGAAAGTAACCAAGATAACTCACAACAAGTTTGTGCTAGGGGTGTTCACGGTCCGGATTTTATCAAAATTTCAAAAAAATAGGACCGAACCAATTGTTCGGTTCTGCTTAAATTCAGGACCAGGACCAGACCATTACATTACAGGACCAGTCACATTGGTCCGGTTCCAATGATTCGGTCCATGTCCGGTTCCATCGGTTCCACAAGTTACTCTACTATATATTTTTCTAAACAACTATTTTTTTCACGAAACCAAAATATAGGACGATAAGACGATTACATAAACAAAGTTCAAATAAAAATATTCCGACATACAACAACTTAACTGAAATAGAGGAACAAAGTTCAAATAAAAAATATAGTACGATTACATTACATGAAATCAAAGAGATGCAAGTGCACTAATTTACTAATTTACTAAAACATGACAATTGATGTTGTTCCTTCTCCAGTAGCATCATCTTGAGCAACAGTCTCTAGTAGCATCATCTTAAGCAACAGCTGTTCTTGCAATCATAATTGCAGTTGGATTTTGAATTTGCTGTAATCATAAAAAACAATCCTATTATATGACTTCACAAGAATTAGAAAAAATATTGCAACATACAGAAGGCATTCTGGCCCCATACAGAAGACACTATAACTGGGTACTCAAAGCTACAGGTATAACTAAAGTGGCACTATAAATGGTAGTCAAAGCTGCAGACTATTAAATACAGTGTGTGGGAGGAATGTTCATCAAGCAACAAAAATGATATAGCTGTGATGATACTTAGGTCCAGAAGTATATGCAATCAATTGTGTTCTGGTAAAATTCATAATGTATAGACTAGTCATTTAAAACTATATATATTTGCACACCTGAAGTATATGCAATCAAAGCAACAAAAATGATATAGCTGTGATGATACTTCACAGCTATATCATTTAGAAACTTCTGGTCATTTAAAACTGTGTCCAGAAGTATATGCAATCAAAGCTGTGAAGTATATGCAATCAAAACAAAAATTGTGTCCAGAAGTATATTTAATAGTTGTGCAATCAAAACAAAAATTGTGTCCAGAAGTATGTGCAAATATATAGGTGTGCAATCAAAACAAAAATTGTGTCCAGAAGTATATGCAATCAAAGCTGCAGACTATTAAATAACCAGCATTTAGAAACAGTTCTCAAAACTGAAGCCATGGCAATCTGAACTGGATTTCAAAATGTATAGACTAGTCATTTAAAACTATATATATTTGCACACCTGAACTGGATTTCAACAACACCAGTAGTACGAACAACTCAACCATCAATCAATAGTTGTTGTAGTAGCACCTTTGTCAAATTCTGAATAAATGAGAAAAATCAATTTGTTAAAAGAAAACAAGTAATGCATATATAAATATCTTATAAATTCATAATAAATTCAAAATAGATGACGTACCCTTTTCAACATCATCCATCTCCTCAATATCATTTAAAACATCAAATATGTTTTCAAATTGTTCTCCCGACCTCAACCAATTCTGACCACACACAAGAGCCTCTACCATTTTCGGACTTAGTGAACTTCTGAAAGAACTAAGAACACGCCCACTTGTACTAAAAGCTGACTCGGAGGCAACGGATGAGACCAGAATAGCTAAGACTTCCCTTGCAACTTGAGAAAGAATAGGATACTTGGTAGAATTTTGCTTCCACCACATCAAAATATCAAATGAATCACTCAAACTTTCACAACCATTTGCTAGATACCGGCCTAACTCGGACCTACTTTCAACACTTTGCTCATTCTCCAAGTATTGTGTGAATTGTAATTCCAAGAGGAGAGTAGGATCCTTATCCACATCAACATCCATGGAAATAGAGCTAGAGGGCTGCCCCACATCAATAACAGGCTGAGATACACCCAAATCGCTGGAATCAAGTGATTGGTAATGCTCATACAACCGATGCAATGTATGTTCCACTTTCACTACCATTGAATTATAAGACGGAGTCCCTTTTCCATACCATTGGGCAAAGCAAAAGGTGATCAATTTCACTTTATAGCGAGGATCCAAAACATTTGCAACAATTAGCACAAAATTCATACGGTTGAAATCTACCCAATATTTTTCAAACTTGGTTATCATATTTTTCGCCATACACTTCAGTATAATATCTTCCATCACAGATCCTCCTTTATTACTCCATGAATACAAGTTAGATCTTATGGACATAAGTTCATTAAAGAAGAGATTGGTTGTCACATAGTTACTACCAGAAAACTTTTTAGTGGTAAGGTAAAAAATATTCAAAAATCGAATAAAACATCTTATAGTTGCCCATTGTTCTGTAGTAGGTGGACCCTCACGAGTATCAAAGTAATCCCCAAACGTCCCCTCATCCTTTAATCTATCAAATGCCCACTCAAATTTTTCAGAAGCCTCCAACATCATATAGGTGGAATTCCACCTTGTTTCAACATCAAGACAAAGAAGGCTCTTGCTTGGAATTTTTTCCGCTTCAACACTAGCCTTGAAATATTTTGTCCTAGCCGGAGAAGACCTCACAAACTCACAACATGTCTAACTGCTGAAATTGATTCATCTTGATCACTTAAACCCTCTTTCACAATTAGATTTAAAATGTGTGCACTACACCTAACATGCATAAACTCATTGTCTAAGATGCACCCTTTCCACCCTTTTGTTTTTCTTGACAAGTATTTAAGTGCAGTATCATTAGAACTAGCATTATCAACCGTTACAGTAAAAATCTTATCAATTCCCCAATCAAGCAAACATGTCTCTATTGTTTTCCAATGGAGTCCCCCTTATGATTAGCAACTAGACACAAGTTCAAATTTTTTTTCTTCAAATTCCAATCTTTATCAATCCAGTGAACAGTGAGACACATATAGTTCAAATTTTGAATTGAGGACCAAGTGTCTGTAGTAAGACTCACACGTTGAAACTTGAGAAGTTTCTTTAACTTTGCTTTTTCCATGACAAAAATACCCATAACATCTCTTGCCACACTAAAACGAGATGGCAAACTGAATTTTGGATTTAAAGCACCAACATAAGCGCTGAAAACCATCTTTCTCAACAGTCCTAAAGGGCATTTCATCAATGATAATAATAATAGCAAGCTCCTTCCGAAGGTCATCAGGACTATGGTGGACAGCCTTAAGTGTAACGGTTCTACCCTCATCATTTCCCTCTTTCTTTATTGGTTGAAACTTAAGGGTCTTTTGTTTTTTAGCTTCTTTCTCCTTGTAAGGATATTCAGGGCATCCTCTTGCTTGTGTGAGGTGTTTCCACAAAGTAGAAGTACCATTGGTACTAGAATACCCATATTCTTTGTGACAATAGTTACACTTTGTAATTGACTCGAGGACCCCATCATCATTAACCCTATCAAATTTTATAAAATGATCCCAAATTTCAGAATTTTTCTTTGTTCCCACTGTTTTCTTTGGAGTTGATTTCTTTCTCTTTTCAGGACGAGGGGGAAGGTTGGTCAAATCTATTACCTTCGGAGTTGACGCTTGTGCAGGTGGGATGGTGGAATTGAGAGGGATACCTAGAGAGGCATCAACCGAATCAGCAGGTTCCATCTACAAAATTACAAAATTCAAATGCAAAATTGTAAGTAAATTGAAAGAGACGAGAGAAAAGCGTAGAGAAAGAGTCTAGAGAACGAGAAAATAACATCAAAATTGTAATTAAATCATTACCTTTTATGAGGCAAAATAATAGATCGATGGTGGTGCCGTTGGTACGACTCGGTAGAGATCGATTACTTCCGTTACAGCTGCAAGAGACGAGATCGATTACTGCCGTCGGTAGGTACGAGCGTATGACTCGATAGAGATTGATTTCTAGGGTTTCATCTCAAGATGAAAGAGACGAGAGAAAAGGAGAGAGAGAGAGAGAGAGAGAGAGAGAGAGAGGGATAGAACGGCGGAATGAAAGTGATAGAGGTAATTAGGTATAGGGTTTTTGTAAATATACTTATATCTTGTAAATTGTAATGTGCGGTGCGCTGGACAGCCTGGAAACACAGCAAATATTTTTATTTTTATTTTGGAAATTAGAAATTATGAATAAATATATATATATATATATATATATATATATATATATATAATATACATAATCGGTCTGGTCCGGATTCGGTCCGGGACCATATATATTTTTTCAAAAACTAGGACCAACCCAAATAATCGGTTCCATATAAATTTGGGACCAGAACCAAACCAATTCTATTGGATTGGTCCTGTTTTCATTGGTCTGGTCTGGTTCTATCGGTCCGGTCCATCGTTTTTTTTTGCTCAGCCCTAGTTTGTGCCATGGCTCTGTATTCAGATTCGGCTGAAGACCTACTGAATGTGCCTTGCTTTTTGCATTTCCAAGAAATAAGAGAATCCCCTATGATAATGCAAAAACCAGTGATGGACTTCCTAGTTAAAGGGAAAGCAGCCCAATCTGCTATTAGGAATATAATATCATTATATTATATTCAAGTATATATTGTAATAAATAGATTAGGAAACATAATCCTTGTATTAGATTAGGAAACACAATCTTAGAAACCTTTTCCTTCTAGAAGATTAATCCTTGTATTAGATTAGGAAACACAATCTTAGAAACCTTCTCCTTCTAAAAGATTTCTCATTGTAATCCTCTAAATATGTATCTCTAGCATCATAATCAATTGAGTCATTCAATTCAATTCCTCTCTTCCCTGTTTTGATTGACTTCGTCTAACTCTCTAAATTCTAATATGGTATCAGAGCATTAAGATCCATAAAAGAACTTCTCCACCAAACCTCACCACCAAAGCTTCCGCCAACCATCATCAAATTACCGCCCCAGCCAAAGACAACCTTATACACCAAAACCCCAAGGCCGAAACCACCCCCCTTCAACCACCAATCTCGGCAAAACCCATAAAGGTAAAACCCCTACTTGTACAAGATGACTCCACGTGCTCGTCTCACGCGTGAGGGGTAAAACCCCTATTTGTACAAGGTGACTCCACGTGCATAACCCCTACTTCAAAACCCCCTCGGCCTAGCCGAAATCAATTCCCCCTACTTCAAAACCCCCCTCGGCAAAACCGAAAACCCCTCTCCACAACCCCATCTTCTTCGACGTAGTCATGCACCAACCTATCACCACCTCGGATGCGAGGAACCACATCTCTTCAGAAACGACACACATGTCCGGGAACACATCTTCAACTCGTCATCAAACCCGGTTCATCTCATCACTCTCCAAGATTGGACTTAACCAAAGACCGTCCATCTTGCGGGGGCATATTAGGAATATAATATCATTATATTATATTCAAGTATATATTGTAATAAATAGATTAGGAAACATAATCCTTGTATTAGATTAGAAAACACAATCTTAGAAACCTTCTCCTTCTAGAAGATTAATCCTTGTATTAGATTAGGAAACACAATCTTAGAAACCTTCTCCTTCTAAAAGATTTCTCATTGTAATCCTCTAAATATGTATCTCTAGCATCATAATCAATTGAGTCATTCAATTCAATTCCTCTCTTCCCTGTTTTAATTGACTCCGTCTAACTCTCTAAATTCTAATATCTGCATCACTACAAGCCTTTAGAGTAAGAGGGCAAGATTTGGAGTAAAACAAGCCTTGATCAGGAGATGATTTAAGATATCTAACCAGCTTGACGGCAGCATTCCAATGATCTGTGGTAGGCTGGGCCAGATATTGACTAAGTATATGAACTACATAGCAGATATCATGCATTGTTATGGTTAAATAGATAAGCCTTCTCACCAATCTTCTATAGGATTCTGGATTAGGCAAGAGAGAACTTTTGGAGAGGGCCAGATTGTGAGTCATGGACATAGGAATAGGGACTAGGCTTAGCAGCTGTTAGGCCTAATTGGTAGGAAAACATGCTAGAGGGGGGTGAATATCCTGATTAAAAAATCTTTTGAAAACCTTTTAAAAATAGCCAAGTAACTTATCAAAAGCTAAACCGATGTTAACCGGTTACGCATCGCATAGTATATTACCGGTTTACTCACTCAAATCGTTTAGCTAAAAAGGAGTTTCAAAGTAAATTAAAATATCATGCAAAATGTATTCCAGTAAGTAAGGCAAAATAAGGCAGTAAGAATTTAAAGGTTGTAACCGGTGATAGAGCTCAACCGGTTACAAGACAAGATGAAATGAGCAAACACACAAGCATAGGGACACAGTTATTTGGAGAGATTCACAGCACTAACTAACTGCTTCGTCCTCTACCAAGTTTGGTCAAAACTTGGATTTGTGAAACTGTGCACTATTAATGTTCACTAGTCTATTACAAGTTGCAAGCCTTAACCTACAAGGAAGATTGAAGGCTGCCTAAAGGAAAGTGATCACTAATGGATCGTGATAAAAATTTGACCAAGTGTTTTAAAGAGATGTGTTCACAAGTTGAACTGATTTCTCTTGGGTGTGTAGGGTGATCAATCAATGTGTTCCAGACATAGACTTGTTGGGGAACACTTACAAGAATTGATTGAGTGTGTACAATGTTTGTCCTAATAAATGGTCTAGTGAATATAAGGACTGAATGTCTTGAACTTGAATGCTTGAAGGATTTCAGCACTTGCAGTTCTTAACAATTCTACTCTGAAAGTATTCAATGCACCAACCCTCTTCAATGCTTTAAGGAAGGTATTTATAGTAGTTTTCAAATTGAGCTGTTGCATTTGAGGGGGTTGAAGGGATGACTTGGACTGACAAGCATTAAATGAGAATATCTTATTCATTGAATGCTTGATATTTGAAGTACATGCATGCTTGAATTATCCACTGGGTAAGAAGGTTGTTGTGAGTACTGGTAACTTGAATATTCCTTGAAGTGGTTACTGACAAGGCAGCAGCATGGTCTTTACGGTATCTGCTCTACCAACTTTAGCTAAGTAGGTCAGAGCAATTAATGCAAGGTCAACTGATGGAGGCTTGTTGAGGAAGCTAGACCAACTTCAGTAACTGATGGAATGCATAACCGGCTAACAGTTTGACCGGTTGAGGATAATCAATTAAAGTCCTGATCGGTCAAGATAGTCAATCGGTTATGGCCTTTGGCAGGTTGAGCAAGTTAACAAATTCTCCTTTGGAATAAGTCAAGGTCTTCAGTCATCTTTGAGAAAATACAAGTATAAAAAACATTGACACTAGCAATAAGGGGATGCTAAGGATATAAAGAAAATTTTAAGTAGTCTATTTAAAATTAGGGGTCCTCAATAATGACTTAATTATTGGGATTAAGCAATTCCTAAGCTATACATATATTTGACTAACATCAGCAGTGAGATATGTGTCTTGTAAAATGTCCAATGTATACTTCCTTTGGTGGAGATAAAGCCCAGAAGGATTATTAGCAATTTCAAGACCCAAAAAACACTTAGGAAATACAAAATCTTTGATAGGAAACACTGAATGTAGATGGGCCTTGAGGAGATTAATGGGATCAATGTTGGAACCACATATGATCATGTCATCCACATAAATAAGAACCACACTGAAGGAAGTCTTAGTGGTTATTGTGAAGAGGGAATGATCACAATCTGATTGAGAAAATCCTTAGGCTACCAAGCAAGAGGGAAACTTTTGATACCACTGCCTAGGGGATTGTTTGAGACCATAGTGAGACTTGTGAAGCTTGCATACTATAGGACCTTGATTCTGAGAAGCAGCCAAGGAAAAAGGAATAGAATAGCCTGGTGGGGGTTCCATATATACTTCCTCCTCAAGATCTCCATGAAGGAAAACATTTGTAACATATATTTGTGTAATTAACCACTCTTTCACATTTTTTATGGCTAGCATAGTTCTCACAGTAGTCATTTTAGCAACTAGTGCAAAGGTTGCAAAGTAATCAATTCCTTCGGTCTCTGTGAACCCTTTAGCCACTAACCTGGCTTTGTACTTGTCTAATGACCCATCAGGTTTGTATTTGATTTTAAAAATCCACTTGCACCCTACAGTTCTTTTGTTAGAGGGTAAAGGCTGCAATGACCAAGTCTTGTTAGTCTCTAAAGCACTAATCTCACTATTCATGGCTTGACACCAATGGGTAGATCGGTCAATTTGGGTTGGGTCTGTCAGGCCAGCCCGCCCCGCCATGCAATAAGGGTGGGTTGGGTTTTAAAACTACTAACCTAAATAAAAGTGGGCCTATTCAGGCTGGCCCATACGGATGCGGGCCAAAATGGGTTCAGGGCGGGTCAACCCAATATATTTTTTATATTTTTTTGGCCACAAAATGACATTATTTTTAAGTGGAAATTATTGGGCTATATCGACCTTGTGGACTCAATCCGTGAATCGTGAAGTGAGAGAGACTCGGGAGAAGTAGAGAATAGAAAAAGAGAAACTTTGAGGAGACGCCGCCGCCCTCGTCGCCGTTTTCATCGCCGTCAATGCACTCCGTCACGACCACTTATTAGTTGTCGTTATTGTCTTCAATCCACACACATGCATCTCTCTCTCTCTCTCTCTCCATTCTTTTTGATATGAATCTTTATTTCTAGGATCATGATTTACGCGTCTTTGTTTGTAGCAATTTGCGTAAATTTTACTTGTGTTGCCTATTTGAGAATTAATTTATATTAATATGAATCTTTGTTTGTGTTTGTTTGATTGTTATGATTTTTGATATCTTTTGAGATATTTTTGTGTTTGACAGTTTGTGTTTGTTTGAGTATTATGATTTTTGATTTTTTTGTATCAGTTTATGCACAATTTCATGCCCAAATTTCATTTATTTGATTGGCCTTCCTGGCCCACCAACCCAAGGTAGGTTGGGTTGGTATGACATATTTCTACCCCGCAATAAATTTGGGCCAGCCCGCCCCGCACCGACAGCCCGTATTGACAACTCTACCAATAAGGATACTTGAGCATATGAATGGGGTTCAACATGATCAGTCATATTTAAAACAAAAGATTTATATGAGGGGTTAAGAGATTGGTAAGAAATGTAATTAGCCAACAAATATTTAAAAGAAGAGGAAGAGGGTGAGAATGAGAAGAGACTTAGTTCTCACAGGTTTAGTTACAACAATAGAATCAGAAGAACTAGAAGAAGGATCAGAGACAGTAGTAGAAGGAGGAACAAAGGCAGTAGGAGAAGGAGGAACGTAGGCAAACTCAATAGGAGAATACAGAGGATCAAAAGAAGAAGAGACCAGTGTAGAAGTAGGTAGGGGAACATGTATGGAAGAGGGTATAGACAAAATAATAATAATAATGATAATGATAATGATAACGATAACGATAACGATAACGATAACGATAACGAGAACGAGAACGATAACGATAACGATAACGATAACGATAACGATAAGGATAAGGATAAGGATAAGGATAAGGATAAGTATAAGTATAAGTATAATGATGATGATGATGATAACGATAACGATAACGATAACGATAACGATAACGATAACGATAAGGATAACGAGAAGGATAACGAGAAGGATAAGGTTAAGGTTAAGGATAAGGATAAGGATAAGGATAAGGATAAGGATAAGGATAAGGGTATAAGGGTAAGGGTAAGGATAAGGATAAGGATAAGGAGAAGGATAAGGATAAGGAGAAGGAGAAGGAGAAGGAGAAGGAGAAGGAGAAGGAGAGTAATAATAAGGATGATTATAATAATAATGATAATGATAATGATAATGATAATGATAATGATAATGATAATGATAATGATAATGATAATGATAATGAGGAGGAGGAGGAGGAGGAGGAGAAGGAGGAGGAGGAGGAGGAGGAGGAGGAGGAGGAGGATGAGGAGAGAGGAGGAGGAGGAGGAGAAGGATTAAAAAATAAATTCACATATTTGTTATACATGATTTTGTGTTTCAAGGTTGTACAATTTGTAGGCTTTCTTTCCAAAAGGATACCCTAAGAATACTAAGAATACACACTTGTGAGCCCTAGGATTAAATTTATCCCTATTGTGAGATAAAGTGGCAGCAAAGCACAAAGAACCAAATACTTTCAAGTGCGCATAAGAAGTGGGTGTGTGAATAAGAAATTCAAATGGTGATTTTTGAGCAAGAACTGAGCTAGGAGTTCTATTGAGAATGTAGGTAGCAGTGGGTAAGCAATCTCCCCAGAATCTAATTAGGAGTTGAGTTTGAAACCTAAGAGCTCTAGCCAATTGGAGAAAATGCTTACGCTTGATTTCAGCTCTACCATTTTGCTAGGGTGTATCATTGCAAGAGCTTTGATGAAGAATGCCAAGAAAATTAAGCAAATTGGACACTTAAGTATTGAAAAACTCAGTGCCATTATCAGATCCGATCTTTTGAACAATAGCTTGGAATTGAGTTTTATCCATTTGGAGAAAAACTTGGATATAATAAGAAGGAATACCCAAGTTCATCTAGTATGATCATCCTTTGTTGGTCCCAAAGGTGGCAACAAGGGTGAAAAACAGCTAGAGGAGGGGTGAATAGCTGTTACAAATTTTCATCCTCTTTTGAAAACTAAACCTCTTGCTTACAAAACCGCTTGTAGTATATTAGAAACCGCAAGTAGAGTTGCAAAATGCATAGCGGAATATTTGAATTTATAAGTGTGGTTTTAGAGGTGCGATTTTGTGTACGATTTTGTGAGTGCGGTTTTCACAAACAGTATAAAGGTTTTTACAATGATTAACTTCAAACACAATTCACAATAATGGATAACTGAAAATGAGATCAAACAGATAAAAATAAAATACTCAGTAAAGCACAGTAAGTAAAAATGCATAAATGAATAATACAATATTTGGAGTGGTTCAATCGTAAATGATCTACATCCACTACCAAGATGATTAGTCTTGGATTTTCTAAGAGTTAGATTTTATATCGAGTATGAGAGAGATTACAATGATACAAGTATTCAAACTCAGATCTAAAATCTATTCTATGAAGATCAAATCCTAAACTATAACCAGTGTATCTCAAATGAATAATCTATATAATTAAACAAGTGAGGTGTTTAACATGATCAAGGCTCTTTGAATCTATATGATATAGAGAACAATGATTCTTGGGTGTTAAAGGCTTGATTTCTGGGCTGAAAATATTTCTGGAAGGAAGAAGATGAAGATTCAAAGGGTTGAATATTTCTGGGCAGAGCTTTAAACTTCTTATGTACTCACTGTAATTTCAATTTCTCAAGTAATCTTCAAATGTTGAAGATTAGGGGTATTTATACTCAAGCACCAAGAATATAGCCGTTGGAAACAGCTGTAGCAAGTACTGTACTGGTGCATTCTGATTGGTCCACAAATCCACTTTTGTCCTTTGGTACAGAAGGCAGGTAAGGCTGATCAGACCTCATCTGTAGTTAAAGAGAGGAGGACATCTGTCACCTTTTTAGGATCATTGCAGATCCTGTCTGACACTTAGTCACGTTACAAGATTTAGTGGTTGACTTTCAAATATGCTGACGTGGATTCCAACAGCCATAAGTGGTTCAATCTTCAAGTCTTCAATCATTGGATGCGGTCTAGTGATGATGCGGTTTAGGCGTGCGGTTTCACCAGTGAGATTTCTCAATGTGGTTGAGGATTGAAACTGCACTGCGGTTTTGCTAGTGCGGTTTCATTAATTAGGATTCACTGCAGTTCTTTGAAGTGCGGTTTCAATGTAGGAATTCCACACTGCGGTTTGCATGTGCGATTTCATACGTGCGGTTTGAAACTTTTGAACTGAAACCTCATGTCCAATGAGTGTTTTGCCAGTCTTCAAGCCTAAATTATCCTAGTCTATAAAATGGACATATACTAAAAATTGAAGTCTAAACTTCATTACATATGGGCCTAAAGTCCAGAAAATAGAGATGAGGTTATGGTATCAATCAAATCTAAGCAAAAGCTAGGAGAGTTAAAGTATGGATACCCAACAATCTCCCCCTATTTGATTGATGTCATTACCTAATATAACAAAAGCAAACATTGTACTTGGTAAAAATATTTTCATAAGAATTAACATGGTAAGTCATGTCCCAAGTCAATGCACACACTAGCTTAAGTTATAGATTTCTATACTATTGAAAGATTGAAAAACTTACAATTTGAAAGTATAAAAATGCATTCAGTGCATTTGGAAAAATATGAGTTTAAGTTTAAAGTGTGGTTTAAACTTCAATTCAAAAATATGATTTTTAAGTAAAAGGATATTTTGAATGAGGTTTTAAAACCATTGCGGTTTCGTTGTTCTACAAACAAGCAGTTTGATATGAATAAAGTTTTGGAACCATGATGCAATTTTCATTACTACCTTAAATGGTTTGAGTTACAAGTACAGGTAGGAAAGCAAATTACAAGGTTACAAAAACAAAAAGAGTTAGATCAAAAGAATACAGAGAGAGTGCGGTCTAACATAAGCAAAAATTGTTCAAATTTTTTTTACAGAGGAGCGGTTTATTGTTGAGGCGGTTGCTAGGGCGGTCCATCCACTACATGCTCTGCAACTTGCGGTCCTTGGAAGACTGAATGCTCATCTTGAAGGGTTTTTCTCAATCTCCTCACTTCATCTGCGGTTCGTTTGAGAGGTCTCCAAATTATTGATTGAATTGATGGCGGCTTGAAGTCTGGAGTTGTTGGAGCCAACCGCTTGACAATTTCCTCTGATTTCTTCGGTTAGCTCATCCACCTTGGCAGCATTTTCATCAAGGTTCTTGTTGAGATCTTCAATCTTTGTGTGGAAGGAAGAATCCAAGGAATTGAATAATGTGTAGATTTCATCTTGAATCTTTTCTTGATAAGTAGTTTGAGCAGATTGCATATTGAATTCAGTTTCATTTAAGTTTTCCCTTATAGATTTGTCCAATTCAGTGATTTTCATGCTAAGCTTGGAATTGAATCCCTCTTTAAGGTTTTCAAATCTGTCATTCACTTCATCATTTAGACAATCTAACTTTGCAGTTAGACTGTCACTCATCAGGTTTATCTGCATACTCAGCTGCTCCTTTGAAGTATCTATTTCAGAAAGAAGGTTTGTTTATAAGGAATCCAAGGCAGGTTTGAGGTCTTGGGTAGGTTACGGTCTTGAGTTGATGGAATTGAGAAGGTTGGATTTGAAAGTTTCTAGAGCGGTTTTGGTGGTGAGGTTGAAGGTGTTGGAAAAATTGTTGAGAATTTCATCCAGTTGGGTTTTTGAAACTGTTTCCCCAATTGATTGAATAACACCATCAGTCAAGTCCTTTCTGAAATCACCAAAGCATTTTTCAACAGTGGCTTGGACAATGTTTTCTATTTCACTCTCCCCCTTAATGGCATCAAGCCTGAGGAGAGCATGTTTCAGTAAAGTTCTATAATCAGCCAGTGCCAGGGATTGAGTGGTAAGAATTTGGGATTGGGTTTCAACGTGTTTTTTAAGGGAGCGGTTGAAGGCTTCAAGGGTGGAATTGGATGCGGCCAGGTTCACCATGTGGCCTTGGTTTATGAGGAGTTGGCTTTGAATGAGATGAAGGGTGGATAGAATTTGGGTGTATTCTGTAGGAGGGGCGGTTGAGGTGGAAGGAATGTTAGGGAAAAGAGGAGGCAGTTGAAAAGGGTTAGTTGAAGGCGCGGTTTGGGGAATGAAGGTAGTATGGGTTAATGGAGGGGTTTGGAAAGCAGAAGCGGTTTAAGGTAGTGTGGAATGAAGTGTTTGGAAAATTTGGGTTACTGGGATTGTATGAGGTTGGTTTGTAGGGGGTGGAATGGGTAGGGTTAGAGTTGGTGCGGTTTGATTAGTGGTTGGAGGAGTTGTAGAAGTTGGAATGTTTCCAGTTTGAGGAGGGGATTTGGAAGGAGAATTGGATGGGGTAGTTGTACGAACAGAAAGAGGAGGTGTCATTTGGTTATGAGGAGGTGAAGGAGTTGGGTCTTTACGGTGTGAGGTAGAAATGGCTGGGCCACCTGAAGGTTTGGGGGTTCAGGGGTTGAAGGCATTTGAGAGAAGAGGGGTGTGATAGGAATGAGCAGAGCGGTCTGAGTCACTATCTAAGGGAGGAGGAGAGGAGTAGGATGATTCCCTATCAAAGTAAGATGCGATCTCACCTGCCATAGGCTTAGTATTCTTGGCCACTCTCTTAAGGAATTGTTTGGGCCCCTTCTTAGAGTTTTTCTTGGCCATCATTTTGAATCTCTTACTTGGCCACTCTCTTAAGGAATTGTTTGGGCCCCTTCTTAGAGTTTTTCTTGGCCATCATTTTGAATCTCTTACTTGGGTTCTCCCCCTGAATTGGTGCTTTATCTTGCAATTTAGGTGAGGGTTGAGGTTTTGGAGAAGGTGATTTTGGTGGTGAGGAATGGTGAGATTGAATTGGTGAGGGAGGTTGGATAGGAGAAGTTTGCGGTTGAATAGGTTGCGGTTGGGATTGGGGAGGAGGAATTGGTTATTGTGTTTGAGGAGGTGGTTGAGTGGTAGGCTGCGGTTCAGGTGGAGGTGCGGTTTGCTTTTGCTTTCCCATGGCAGCTCTCCTTTCAGCAGCCTTCTTTTCAAACTTTTCTAGCTCAGCCCTGTGAAAATCCGTCATATCCTCATTAGTTTGAATCCTATCTTGAGTAACCTTGGCAGCTCTGGCTCAGGCAATCAAAGCAGGAATGCTTCCATCTTCTTCTTCCTCATCACCAACTTCATCAACAAGATTCAACTTCTTCCCTTTGCTTGGAACTGCAGCAGCTTCAGCACGCGGTTTGGGTGCTGGTAGTTGGTGAATACTACAGTCAAAAGCCTGCAGAAGGGTATCCATCTCTGTTCTACACCCTTCTCCTTAGACTGGTAGGTATCAATGTGGGTAGATAGTTCTCTAAGAAGGATTTTTGGCCAGTGAAGGCGGGTTTCATTTATAATGGCACATCAGTACATCCATTGAGAACTAGTGAAATTATTATGGTTGCAATTTTTCCCACAAATGGACTTCCCTACAAGAAAACATAAATGACTCATCAATTCTCCAAAGTCTTTCCTTGGGACTTCCTTATATCTCCCAGAAAGAGTGGGAATTCCAGCTTGGGTGGAGGCTGTGGCATCTAGGATTTCTTGGGATAGGGTTTCCTCAGCATTTGGGACATGGAAACTGAAAGTGTTTCTGATATCCATATAATCTATAGTAACATCCATCCCTTCAACAGTTGCGATTAGGCAAGGAATAGTTCTTCCATTACCAAGATCTCTGGTGCTGGTAGTGGCATTGGTGTAAAATTGGTCAATGAAAGAGGGAATTGTGAAGGTTTGCTTTTTGGTGAAAAGGGGTAGGATTCCAGAGGTGGTCATCTTCCTAATCATCTCCCTCCCTAGGGCATCTCTGCTTAATTCAACTTCATTAATTTCCCATCTTGGCAAGAAAAAATGAGGATCCTACAAAGATAGAAAATATGAAGTTAGACCCATTTTAAGAAATCACAGTTTCACTTGCGATTTTAAGCACTCATGCGGTTTAGCAATGGTGCGATTGAGAAAGTGAAAAATTTCTCAACTCCACGTGAACTGTGAATTAATGCCTAGGAAACAAACAAAAATTACTTGAGTGCATAATTACTAGTACGTGACATTGTAATTCAAAGTTATTCCATACTTCCAAGAAGAGCCTGTTGGGGAAAGTTATGGTTTCCAGCCTATATACTAAGTAAAACTCAAGTGAAATCTACATGCGGTTCTGAAGTAAAGAAGCATGCGGTTTCAAAAGTTTTAGACATGTGGTTTCCAACATGCGGTTTGAAACAATTATGTTAAGCGGTTTTAAATATGCGGTTTCAAACTGGGAAGCATGCGGTTTGAGAGATGAGGTTTTAAGGAATTTAAATCTAAAGTTTTCAAAAAATTTCTAAGTATGAAAAACAAGATTCAAGAATAAAGTAAACCAACATATAGGAAAATTTTGAAAAACTCATGAACAGAGCATATGAACACGAAGAACACCAAGAACAGAGGAAACATGAAAGTTCACCAAAATCAATAAAAAGCATATCAAAATGATCACACTGGGTAATAGATTAACAATTTAACAGTAAAAATTCAAGCTTTGCCCAAAATCATCAAGAAATCTCAAGAACACGAAGTGGGTTACACTTAAACTGTAAAATCCAAAATCAACAATTAAAGCATGTATTGATCATAAAATAAGTTGCATAATCTTAATCCTTTCGAGAAGAACATAACAAGAATCATTTAAAATGAGCAAGAAATGAAGCAGTAATCAAGAAAATTCAGTTGAAGAAGACGAAGGGTTTAACCTTGTTCAACAATGGCTGATTTTGCAGAAATAAGAAGATTTAGATTCAGAAAAACATACCATATCGTTGAAGGGTTTCTTGGCTACTCTTGGAATGGTAGAATCTCGTTGTCTCTTAGCAGCCATCAAAGGTTTTATTTTTGAAAAATTTGAAGGTTTATAGAGAGAGTTGGTAGAGAGAGAGAGAGAGAGAGAGAGAGAGAGAGAGAGAGCAGTTGCAAGGATAGAATTTTGGCAGTGAAAAGAGTCAACCTGTTTCACCAAACCATGTATATATAGGTGGTAAAGGGGCAGTGTGCAGAAAGGTGATGATGGTTCAACTTAACTGTTGCACCCTTCCAACTTCTGCACACTGTCCAATGACGGCTGACAAGAGGGTTTTAAATGCAATTATTCCTTTTGCATTAAATGCCTTTAAATTTTGAATCAACGTGGGAAAGCATTTGCAAAAATACCCTTATGCCAAAATAAGGACCAAAAAATAAATAAAGAAAACATACCTAGGTCCACGTGTCAAACATGCAATGAAAAGAAAATGAACAATTTTTTTAAGGATAGAAATGTTAAACCTGATTGAAGCTTCTTTAAAGCTTAGAAATGAAAATCATTGAAAATTTTCTAAGTGTTGAAACGCGGTTATGATTTTGCGGTTTTGAAACATCATGCGATTTTAAAATATACGCGGTTTAAATACTACATGCGGTCAGGAGTTGCATGCGGTTTACCTCATGCAGTTTGTTCACGCGGTTTCAACAAGGGTGAGGTTTGAAACCTCAACAGAAGTTTTAACCTAAAATTCACATACTTAACACACAAGTTAGTAATAAAAATTATGGACTTATTTAAGTTCAAGCATACCCATTTCTCCTCTGAGGAATGAAAACCTCTTGGAGTCAAGAGTTTTGGTGAGGATGTCAGCAATCTGATTATCTGTCCCCACATACTCTAGATGGATATTCCTCTTTTCCACATGATCTTTGAGGAAATGATACTTGATATCAATATGCTTGGTCTTTGAGTGCATGCCAGGGTTGTTGGAAACTGAAATTGTTGATGTGTTGTCACACATGATTGGGCAATTTCCTTCATTAATACCATAGTCTACCAACTGTTGCTTCATCCAAAGAATTTGGCAGCAACAACTTCCAGCAACAATATATTCAGACTCTGTAGTTCAAACTGAAACTGAGGCTTGCTTCTTGCTGGCCCAAGCAATTAGTCTATTTCTAAGGAAGTGACAAGTCCCACTAGTGCTTTTTCTGTCAATAGTGCAAGCAATATAATCTGCTTCTGAATAACCTACAAGGTCAAAATTCGAATCTTTGGAATACCAAAGTCCAAGATTAGTAGTTCCAGAGAGATAGCGGATTATATGCTTGACTGCACTTAAATGTGCTTCTCTAGGATCGACTTGATAGCGAGCATATACACAAACACTAAACATAATATCTGGTCTACTAACAGTTAAATAAAGTAATGAGCCAATCATACCTCGATATAAGGTTTGATCAACCTTCTTACCTTTTAGATCTTTATCTAGCTTATTGCCGATAGCCATGGGAGTATCGTATGCTTTTGCATTTTCTAGTCCAAACTTCTTGATCAACTTCTTTGTGTATTTGGCTTGGCTGAGGAAGATTCCTTCTTCACATTGTTTGATTTGAAGCCCGAGGAAGAACGTCAATTCTCCCATCATGCTCATCTCAAACTTTTTTTTCATTAGCTTCTCAAAACGCTTACAAAGTAATTCATTAGTAGAGCCAAAAATAATATCATCAACATATATTTGAACAAGTAATGAATGATTGTTATATTTGGCAATGAATAGAGTTGTATCGATTTTATCGCATTTGAAGCCTTTTTCTAGTAGAAATTTAGATAGAGTCTCATACCATGTCCTTGGAGCTTATTTGAGTCCATACAAGGCTTTTTGGAGTTTGTAGACATGATTTGGAAATTTTGAGTCTTCAAATCCAGGAAGTTGAGCAACGAACACGGTTTCTTGAAGTTCACCGTTGAGGAAAGCACTCTTAACTTCCATTTGATATAACTTGAAATGCTTGTGAGAGGCGTAGGCTAGGAAAATTCTGATTGCTTCTAGTCTTGTAACTGGAGCAAAGGTTTCGTCGTAGTCGATTCCTTTTTCTTGCCTATATCCTTGTACAACCAACCTTGCTTTGTTTCTGGTGATGCTTCCATTCTCATCAATCTTATTCCTAAACACCCACTTTGTTTCTATCACTCCTTGATCACGAGGTCTAGGCACTAATGTCCAAACCTTGCATCTTTCAAACTGGTTAAGTTCTTCTTGCATAGCAACGACCCAACTGGAATCTTGGAGTGCTTCATCAATCTTATTGGGTTCAATTTGAGATATCAAGGAAGTATGCTCGTCATAGTTCGATCCCCTCGTTTGAACTTCGGAAAACAAATCACCAATCACATTAGAGAGAGGGTGACTGCTGACTTCTCGAACCTCGGGGGGTAAGTCTGGTTGAACTGAGGTTTGTAGAAGATCTTCTAATGGAACATCGTTAGATCCTTCAGCAAAGTCATGGAATGTAAGTTGACGAAGAGGTTCAATAAGTTGGATGGGTGAATTCTCAACATCTTCCCTTGCTGTTGCATCTGGAGTAGGAACTTCAGGTGCGATTTCAGAATTGCAGTTTGAGGGAATTTCTGTTGAGGTTGCTGGATTTTGCGGTTCTTGAGGTTCAGGTGCGGTTTTGGAACTTTCACCTGTTTCATTAGTCTCAACAAAATCATCAGCAACATTTGGAGCCAAATATGGCTCAAGGAGAGAATGTTCATAAAAAATGATATGGACATATTCTACTATCTTTAAACTAGTTTTATTGAAAACACGAAAAGCTTTAGAATATTTAGCATACCCAACAAAAATACCTTCATCAGCCTTAGCTCCAAATTTACCTCTGTTTTCTCTTCTATTGTAAAGGATAAAGCATTTGCAGCCAAAGATCTTGAAGAAAGCAATGTTGGGGGTTCTTCCTCTCCAAACTCATATGGAGTTTTTTTGTAGGTTTTATTGATGAGGGAGCGGTTCTGAGTGAAGCAAGCTATGTTGATCGCTTCATCCCAAAAGTACTGAGGTAGCTTGGCTTCAGAAATCCTTGTCTTTCCAGCCTCAATCAACGTTCTGTTCTTTCTTTCCACAATCCCATTTTGTTGTGAAACACCAGCAGTAGAAAAAATGTGATCAATTCCATGGTCATCACAATACTGAGCAACACCGTTGTTTTTGAATTCTGTTCCATTATCGGACCTTACACTAACGATGTCGTCTTCTTTTTGTGTTTGGAGCCGTCTAAAGAGTGAGGTTAGAATTTCATAGCAATCATCCTTTGTGATCATCATCTCAACCCACGTATATCTTGAATAATCATCCACCAACACTAAAGTATATCTATTTCCTTCAATGCTGGCAGTGGTGACGGGTCCAAACAAATCTATGTGAAGTAGTTGTAAACATCTTGCAGTTGAGGGCGCGGTCTTGCTGGTGAAAGATGACGCGGTTTGTTTACCTAGTTGACATGCACTGCATTTCTCTGGATGGTGGTCAGCCACTTTGGGTAAACCACGAACGAGGTTTTCCCTTCCAATCTTTGCAAGATACTTGAAGTTCAAGTGGCTCAACCTCTTGTGCCATAGCCAACTATTTTCGTTCACATTTTTAGCTACAAAACAGAGATTAGTAATACTACATGCAGAATTTAAATCGATAATATAAATATTACTCTTACGAATCCCTGTGAGTAGGGTGACTCCGGAAATGCTATCTTTGATAAAGCAGTTTGAGGAAGTGAAGTTGCAATGCATTCCTTTGTCACAAAATTGAGAGATTGAAAGAAGGTTGTGCTTGAGTCCTTCAACAAGAGAAACCTTCTCAATAGTTAGGTTTCCTCTCCTTATGATACCATACCCAATGGTCTTGCCTTTGTTGTTGTCACCAAATATTACAGACGGACCGCTGGCTTCAATGACATCTTCAAGTAATGATCTATCTCCAGTAATATGTCATGAGCAGCCATTGTCAAGATACCAACCATTAAGCAGAGGACCTGAAATATAAACATTTAAAACGAGGTCCCCTTTATTCTTTGTGTTCTGAGGTTAGCACCTTTTGATGACCCACACCTGTTTGACAGAAGGAGGATTATTCTTCCTGGCATTGGGTGTGAACCTCAAAAGGCATTCTGCAGCCTTGTGACCTAAACCATCACACACAGAACATTTATGAAATCTTTGAGCAACATGAGGTTTTACAAACTCTTTACTCTTCTTAGAATCAGCATTCAGTTTGGGAACTACGGTTTTAGCCTTCACAAAGGTGGTCTGTTGCGGTTTGACCGTGATTTTTCTAGGAATGCTCCTCTTGATTTTGAATGTAGGAGGTGCGGTCGAAGAAGAAGGGCGGTCATCCGTGCAGTTAGCTGCACAACTTACTTCACCAGGTGCGGTTGAAGTAGAAGTGCGGTCAGCTGCATATGAAACCTCCTGTGCGGTTTCAACCACAGATTCTTTTCTTTTCATTTGAGAATTTTTCCCAAATTGTTTCTTAGGGTAGACATAATGGAAGTTAAGTGGAGCCTTTTGTTCCTATCCTTTACCCTTAGAAATGGAATGCTTTTCCTTAGGAATTTCATTTGTTTGTTTAGAAAATTCCTCATCCTTTTCACAGCAGGATGCACACTTCTCCTTTTCACCTGTTTGAAATCCCTGACCTTCTTTATCACCACTGGCCATTTGGGATTCTAAAATTTGATCCAAGGTGACATGTGATTTGGTCCACTCATCAATAACCTTTTGGAGGTCGTTGTTTTGAGCAACCAAATCATCGTTCCTAAGTTGAAGTGCAACAACCTTAGTTTCTAGGATGCGGTTTTGTTCAGTAAGAGGAGACATACTTTTAACTTGGTCTTTAAGATTAGAAATTTCAGACCTCATTAAAGTTTTCTCCGTCTTAAGCGGAGAAAGTTCATCATGTGCTAAAGACAAGGCTTTCTTAACATTTTGGAATTTATGGATCATCATTTCAGCTTCCTTGAACATCCTTTCATGTTCCATGGGAGAAACCTCTTCCACCACCTTATTCAAAATTTTCTTAGTTTGAGTTGTTTTTGAAGGTGTGGCATTTTTGGGGGGGGAGGGGAAATGGGACGTGAGTAAGAACTATTCCCAATCTTAATGCTAGGAGTAAGTTTCACATCATCATCCAATTTAAATTTGGATATCATTGTAGAAACCTCTTCTTCTTCCATGTCCAGGGACTCGACTGACTCAGAATCTGAATCATCAGAAGCGTCTGCAACTAAGTGTAGACACCCCATTCTGAACACATCGGATCATACTTATACCACTCTAAGTCTCGCTTTGAGTCAAGAAGTAGAAATCCACCATTTCGTCATGTTTCGTTAAAGTTTTGACTAACTACCGTTAGTTTGGGACTAAACTGCATACGAGATAACGAGGAAAGGACAAAACTGTCCACAGGAGCAATATCTCGCCGCGAGATGGCGTGTCTCGCGCGAGATATCTCCCTCTCGCAGATTGCACGACGCTCCTCGTCGATTTCAACCTCTTTCCGGATAAAACTTTATCTCTCCGGCCAACCAATGGGAGAGGAGGTCTAGAACCATCTGATAGGGTTTTAACTCTCCACTTCTTCATATCCAACCTCTATAAATACTTGGTGACTTCCAAGGCTCAAGAGGTCGAAGGTCCCGGACCGCGAATTTACACAACACACACACATTTTGTCGTTTTCTTTCCCCGAAAGAATCCTTCAAAATCACCCTAAAACTCACCTCATAGTTTGTTTGTCAACCTTGTTGATAAACAAGCATCAATCTCCAAACCAAGGACCAAGGCGAAGCTCGTCCGTGTGAAGGGTCGACTCTAAACTTGAGCCGAAACTCGCCCAAATCACCTCACGCAAGGTAATTCCTAATCTTCCTTCTAATTGATTGTTAGAGTGGTATAAGTCCATAGAATCTAGGATCGGCCTAGAGCCTCTCCAAATCATGGAGACGGTCTCGAAGCAATCGATCCTACATTCCGTTTGACCTCGTCAAATGGACCTTTATTTGTAGTATTTGAATTCGTTTTTATTTCTTCTTTTGAAAAACCTCTCTTTCTTTAGCAAGACCGATCTCCGGATTGGGTGAAATGGATGCCTTCTAAACCTACCCATTTCATAACCTAAGCCCCGAACTCAAATCTCTCAAATGGTTTTTCTATGTTTCCAATCAAATAATATAGGTGGCGACTCATAAAAATAAAAAGAACCAGAATTTCTTTCTCACAACGCTACAAAGGGCGACTCCGCCTGGGACCGAAAATTAAGAGGCTTAAACTTGCGTCAAAATTAAAAGAGAGGTTTTTCAATCTATTTTGTAAAATTCGAATTTTTTTCTCGTTCTCGTATGGGAGATATCTCGCACGAGATATCATTATCTCGCGCGAGATAGGGCTTCCAGCCCGGTTGTTTTTTGGTTTCTCCCGTTTCGCTCGTAATCCAAGACGAGAGCCGAACATGCAAGGGGGATCCTGCATTCATTATCTCGCAGAGTTCCCGCATCTTAAGGCCTCCCTTAAGGTGTAGAACTCTGACCTTTATTTTCCTTAAATAATTGATTATTATTTATGAACTGCGTGTGATTGGGTTTTATTTAATTAAAGTCCGGTCCATTGGGGATTCGGGAGTTGTAAATTAAATTATTTATCTCTCTTTATCTCTCTTTATGTGGAACTACGACGGCCTGAGTCTTCCTAGATTGGGAGAAACGTAGGCAACCACTTGGTGCGGCCACTATCTGTTTTCTCTTTTAACTTTCAAAAAAAATAAAACTTTCTATTTTACTCTATCACATAGATTGACTATCACACACGCGCACATCATACTATAACTGTCATTGCACTGCATACCCTCTATAAACCCGGGACCCACACTAGGGACGGATGACGGTAACCACCTAGTCGCCGGTCTCTCCGAAGTTGGACAATCCCACTCCGCGTATTCAATCCACTTAGATTGTCATATCGCGGGGAGCCTAGCCTTCCACTCCCGCATCGCCACATTCTCATGTAGATTGACTTTTAGGATCACTCCGTGACCGGTCGGTTTTGACTCGGTGATCTTTTCTTGTTTTTGATCAAAACAAAGCCATGTAAAATTGACAATAAGAAAGGATTCGGAAAAAGTCCCTTCGAAAAAGTCCTTCGAAAAAGTCCCTTCGAAAAAGTCCCTTTCGGATGTCCCTTCAAGAAAAATGTGCATATAATCCTTCAAAAAAAAAAAACAATCTTACATGGCTTTGTTTTACAAAAATCGGATTGATTGCTTAGTCGTTAGGTTCTGATAAAGGCCTTAGAAACCCCTCAAAACGGACTTTCCGTTCCGACCAAAAATTAGGGCTAAATAAAAATCGACTTTCCGTGTGATTATCTCGCGCGGGATTACTTATCTCGCACGGATAATGCTTCGTTTGCTGAATTTGAGCCCGAGCCATTTAAGCCTCGCTTCCGACTCGTTGGGGCTAGATCCCGATATCTCGCATCTCTTCCGTCGCTTTTCCGAAGCTACTCAACTCCAAGACTCCCAACACAATGTCCGACATCGACAACATTCCGGGAAATGAGACCCTGTCCGAAAACAACCACAAACTTCCGGAAGAAGCCAATGATCGCCTAGAAGTGCAAGCTTCCCAAATCCATACTCTCGTGGAAGAAATTCAAGAGCTTAGGCTGCACTAGCCAACAAAGAAAAGAAGAAGAAAATGACTCTTCCTCCGGAGAAGAGGAGTCATACACTAAAAGGGACAAGGGTCGCCGCAAAAGCAAAAGCAAGAAAAAGAAGCACGAGTCTAGCTCGTCATCTTCCTCATCCGACAATGAAAGTCACGCATCCAAGAAAGAAGGCAAGGGGGAAAGCAAGAATGAACCCCTCACCATGGCCATGCTAGAAAAGAAACTTGCATCCCTCGATGTGAGTAAGGGAGCCACGCTCTCTATCGATTACGATACTCTTCGTCACCCATGTCAAAGCTTCCTAGAAAGTACAAAACACCCGACATTGCAAAATTCAATGGTGCCACCTCGTCCCAAATCACATTTGGAGACCTACTGGGCCATGCTACCTATGGGTGTTGATGACAACCTCGTTAGCCCAATGCTTTCCACAAACTCTCGATGGTGCCGCTAGAGATTGGTATATGACCCTCCCACTCTCAACAAGACTAGACTGGCCACTCGCTAGTTGTACTTTCCAAAAACAATATGAGGACAACTCCACTTATCGCACCACTAGAAGGGATCTTGAGCAAACCAAGCAGCCTTCCAAACGAGTCCTTCACAGATTTTGTTAAAAGGTGGAGAACCAAGCTAACCGAAATCGTTGATAGGCCCAAATTTAGACGAACAAATTCACATCCTCATACAAAGGCCTTAGAGAGGAATATCAAGACAAGCTAGCCTGCAACTACTTTCCTAGCTTCGCCGAACTTCACAAGTCGGGCATACGGTTAGATGACCTCATCAAACGTAAAAGGGAAGCCAAGAAAGAAAGTGGATTCCGTTACAACAAGAGCTCTTCTTCCTCCTCCAATCCTAAGGATACGTCCGTCAATGCCATTGTCTTCAATCATCCTCGAAATGGTAAATACTCCGCGGTACCCCCACCACAAAAGAAGAAGAAAGATAGACATTATGACAAGCTTGAAGGAATCACCCAAGAAGAACTCTTCGAAGTGCTTGTCAAGAACGGGAAAATCAAACCAAGAGAAGGCGCACCTCCAAAGAAAGATCTTCCCGCCAACCATGCCCATCATCTCTTCCGCAAGTACCACAACTTCACCGGCCACGACACCAACTCCCGCTTCCACTTGAAAGACGTCATCCAAGATTTGTTTGACGATAAAGAGATAGGGTTACCAAATGTTGTTACTAATCCTTTCGCCAAACAATGAGGTCAATCTAATAGAGATAGAAAGTAGCTTCGAGGACCCTACTCGTCTAGCCACAATTGTGGACGAGAGCCCTCTTGAATTTAATGAATCTTCTTTCGTTATATGATGTCTTGGGAGGAAATCTTAGAACAAAAGGGAAAAGGGTCTAAAACAAATAACCTACTCACACGATCCGGTCGTGTGATCACCAACAAAGACCCAAGGGATGAAAATCCTCCAAAACAAGCTAAAGCCTCATCGCCAAGTGAACCGGAGGACCCTCTCTTAACTCAATTGAAAAAGACACAAGCAAATATCTCGGTTTGGGATTCATAGGAGCATCTCACAAGCACCGTGAGATGTTGAAAAGGGCATTGGCTCAAATGACCATTTCCTCGTAAGCAACACCCGAAGAGCTCACTCAAATGATTGGCCAAGTGCGCTTGGCAACGCCATCACTTTCACCGACTTGGACCTCCCATCCTATGGGAACAATCATCATGAGGCCCTTTACATAACCGCTAAGGTGAATGGGTACCGAATGCCACGCATTTTGGTCGACAATGGTTCTCGCAATCAATGTCCTCCCGAAGAAAGCCTTATCATCATTAGGCCTCACCCACAAAGACCTCAAGCCATCCGGCATACCGTAAGGGGGTACGATTGTACCGCTAGAACCGCTCCGGGATCGGGCCAGATACCCGTAGAAATGGGGCAAGTCACTATGAGCATCGAATTTCAAGTCATCGACATCCCGCATCCTTCAACTTGCCGCTTGGTCGCCCTCGCTACACGACATGTGGGTGTGCCCTCCTCCCCGCACCAATGCATCAAGTTCGTACACAACAACACGATAGTCACCATACACGGAGAGATGGTCACCGCTAGTCCTATCCTCGAAGTACAACATAGCACTTCGATTTCCCGTTCAAAGGGTTTTGAGATCGAGAGAGAAAGCACCGTGAATGTCATAGACACTTACAACGAGAACGACTACTCAAAGGCACTTAGGTTTTCCTAAGCCTTCCCGTCCTGGAGAATGATGCTAGCAAAAGGGTACTTTCCCCGGATCGGGGCTTGGAAAGCACTTACAAGGAATAACGGAACCACCACCGGTCCCCCGCCTCACACAAAGCATGGACTAGGATACGACATCTCCATCCACGATGAAGATGACGTAGAAGAGTGGGGCTTCACTCAAATCAAGTGGGAAGGAACCTCGTACAAAGGCCGCAATGACCCAAAGTCCAAGGATTGCAACCTCAAACCATATCGAAAGACACTCAATGGCTACTTTGTTCGAGAAGGGGAAAGTATTCCCTACTTTATCTTTTCGTAACCATGGACTCGATGATAAAGGAAAGCGCCAACCGGGCTTTGAAATCTTCACGATCGCGATGCTTCTCCGTATGAAATGTAATCCGTCCCACCGATCCCTAATGATTTGTGGGGCACGAAGGCGTAAATGACAAGCGAATGGAACTTTGTGTTGGGAGAAGACATGCCGCGACAGCCCAAGACTCCGTGCTGCTAGAAGACAAATGTATCCATGCAATATCCAAGGGGGACGCTCCAACTACCGACTACACAAGACTAATACGTAAATGTGATGAGCCAATTCTAAACCGGCACGTCACCGGGGACCAGCTTGTTGATGAAGACTTCATGATCAAAGAGCTTGGTTGCACTCCCCACCCTCGCAGAAGATAGGCCCTACAACTTTTACATTAGAAGTGCTCCACCTCCGATGAACTCACTCAAGAGGAAATCGAGGCGGTGGCCGAACATGTATTCCCTTACTTCCTTAATGAAAACTTTGATCTTTCCGAGTACCCCGAGATTGCTAACATCGTAAATGATGAATTAACTAATAATAATCAATATAACGAACACGTTAATAATGAATCATACGATGAGATAGATCAAGAAAACGAACAAATCTTAAAAGAATTAGCTAAGCAAGTAGGTCGTTGTGGAAAGAATGGCCCCGTTGACGACGAGGAAATGCAAACAAGCTAATCTTGGGACAACTAAGACCCCAGAGAAACAAAGATCGGCAGCCTTCTTCAAGGGGGAAGACAGAGAAACCCCGACGCAGCCTCCTCGTAGAATATGTCGACGTCTTCGCTTGGTCCTACAAAGATATGCCCGGGTTGAATCGCCGCTTGTAGAACACAAGATACCACCGCTACCCAACGCCAAGCCGCCAAGCGTAAACTACGCAGAATCAAGCCGGAATGGTCAATGCAAGTGAAAGAGGAAATCATGAAACTCTTGAATGTAGGGTTCATCAAAGTGATTGAATATCCTAATGGTTAGCAAACACGGTGCAAGTAGCCAAGTCGAACGGGAAAATACGAGTCCGTGTTGATTTCGTAGACTTGAACAAGGCATCCCCTAAAGATGACTTCCCGCTACCAAACATAGACATGTTGGTCGATGCCACAAGAAAGATACGAGGTCCGCTCATTCGTCGACGGGTTCGCAGTGGTATAACCAAATCCTCATGGCGTAAGAGGACCAAAGACAAAACAAAGATTCACCACACCTTGGGAACGTTCGCTACACGGCCATGCCGTTTGGTCTCAAGAACGCCGGGGCTACTCTACCAAAGGGCGCCACAACACTATTCCACGACATGATCCATAAAGAAATAGAGGTGTATGTGGACGACATGATTATCCACTCGAAGGGGACAGATGGCCAACACTTCGTAGATCTCGTAAAATTCTTCAATCGACCGAGACAAAGACAAAATGAGACTCAACCCCGCCAAATGCTCATTCGGAGTAGTCAAAGGGAAAGTCTTGGGATACATGGTCAGCGTAACGCGGCATAGAAGCGCATCCCGCCAAGATAAAGGCCATTACGTACATGCCTCCACCCAGACACGTAAAGAAGTAAAGTGGATTCATGGGCGTATTTCCAATATATCGCCGATTCATTAATCAACCGACTACAATGTGCGACTCCCATCTTTAAGCCGCTAAGAAAACGCACCTCAAGAGTGGACCGAAGAATGTCAAGAAGCATTCGAGGAAGTTAAGCACTACTTGACTTCCCCACCTATCCCGGTTCCACCACACAAGGAGAAGCCCTTGAAGTTATACCTCACGATCACGTACAACGCATTAGGGGCTATGCTTGCTCAAGAACAACAAATTTCGCACACGTAAAATGCCATCTACTTTGTCACCGCAGATTCCAAGGCAAAGAAATCAACTACTCTCCACTCGACAAGTCATGCGCCGCTCTCGTCCGGGTATCACAAAGGCTAAAGCACTATATGGAAGCCTTTCCAAACCGTCTCATCGCAAAGATGGATCCACCGAAATATATCCTAGACAAATCAAATTTGTCTTCGAGACTAGCCAAATGGTACTTCATGCTCGCGGGTATGATATCACTTACGTCACTCGTAAATCCGTCGAGGGAGTGTATTCGCAGATCGCTTGGCCGAATTTCCTTGCGACGAAGTGAAGGGGGAAGACCCGCGATTCCCCGATGAGGACATCCTAAGCATAGAAGAAAATAAGTGGCAATTATTTTTCGATGGCGCAGCCAACAAGAGAGGGTTTGGCATCGGAATGTTATTGGTAGACCCTAACGACATCTACACTCCACTAGCAAGACGCCTTGACTTTGACGCCACCAACAATACCGCAGTATCACGAGGCTTGCATAGCGGGGCTTCGAGGCAGCCCTAGAACGCAACGTGATCGAACTCGAGGTATTCGGGATTCCCAATTGATCATCAATCGACATTGAAGAAGTGGAGGGTCCAAGATCCAACCCTTCAAAGATACAAAGGCTCACCTCCAAGAATTGGCGCAACAATTTCGTGGATGTCTCATTCCACTATCTCCCGCAGACAAAAATCGGTTTATGGACGCATTAGCCACACTTGCTTCTTTGGTCGAAATCCCTAAAGGAAAAGCAAGCTTAAACCCTTCAAAATAACACGGCGTGCAACTCCCGCATACCGCGCCGTTATAGATCTTCACGACCGCAAAGACAAATGGTTATCCAAAGGTGCCGCCGTTGAAAACTCCGAAGGGAAACCATGGTACCACGACATTTGGTATTTCATCCTAGATGGAACCATACCGCTCGAGACAGACCTCAAGACTCGTGTCGCCCTTAAAAGGTTGGCCGCCAATTACGTCATCACCGCCGGCCGTCTATTCAAGAAACATTCCCAAGGAAACCTCCTTTGCGCCACCGAGGAAGAGGCCCAGAAATAATGGACCATGTTCATCAAGGCATATGTGGAACCCACATGAGCGGAAACATGCTCGCCAAAAAGATCATCGTACAAGGGTACTTTTGGCCGACCATGGAAGCCGACCGTACCAAAATGGTCAAGAAGTGCCACAAGTGTCGATACACGCCAATCTTCAAAGATGCACCGCCTTCCTTGGCTGTACTCCAATGACTTCACCTTGGCCGTTCTCTACATGGGGATAGACGTGATTGGAAAGATCACACCCGCAGAGCCAACTGACATCAAGCTTCGGCCCTAGTAGCCATCGACTATTTCACTAAATGGGTCGAGGCCGCCTCCTACAAAGTTCTCAATGCCGAAAGGTTGCGTAATTCATCAAGCACAACATCATCTCGCCGATATGGGGTT
Organism: Adenophora triphylla var. japonica; assembly: GCA_022495995.1. NCBI lineage: Eukaryota > Viridiplantae > Streptophyta > Magnoliopsida > Asterales > Campanulaceae > Adenophora > Adenophora triphylla. Next base: position 393,592 of record JAFEMH010000955.1, read on the forward strand.
CCACAAGAGATGATATCCGATAATGGGTCACACTTCGAGAAGGAAACCGATCGCCACCGACCGAGTACAAAATCACGAGACACAAGTCATCTCCTTATAGGCCTCAAACAAACGGAGCAGCTTGAAGCCGCGAACAAAACAATCGAGACTATCATCGAAAATGGCAACACCGGAAAAGACTGCCCGACAAGCTACCATTCGCACTATGGGGTACCGCACTTCGCCCGAATGCCTACAGGAGAAACTCCCTACGCCCTCACATTCGGGATGGAGGCCGTCTTACCGATAGAATTGGAAATACCATCACTAAGAGTTCTCCTAGAAAACCAAGTGAATGAAGTCGACCGGCTAGAAAGCGTATACGAAGAGCTAGCCCCGTTGGACGAAAGAAGGTTGAAAGCGGCCGAACACACTCAAGCTTACCAAAGAAGAATGGCAAGAGCTTTCAACAAAAAGGTCAAGACAAGGAACATCGTAGTAGGCGACCCGGTGCTCCGTGAGCATCGTCCCGACCTTTCAACCCGTTAGGCAAGTGGGGACCAAGGTGGATAGGACCCTACATTGTGAAGAAGATATTCTCTGGGAGCCCTTCACCGGTAGACTTAGACGGAGATCAACTACCGAAGCTTCTGGCCAACATGGACAAGCTCAAGAAGTACTTCGCGTGACTTGGCCCCCTAAGAACAAATCGCCGCTAGGTTGAAAATCCCTAAAGGACAACTTAGGCAAAAATTAGAGCTAGCACAAGAAAAGAAGCCCGCCGGATTGAAACCCGAAGGGGCGGTCTAGGCAAAAGAAAGGGTGTGCATGAAAAAAAAAAAAAAAAAAAAAAGAAAGGGGGCCTTATCTCGCGCGAGATTACCCCACGGCCCTGAGCCATATTTTGTCCTTTTCTCAAAAATGAACTACGCTGACCCGAGCCTCTTGTTTAATTGCCGTAAAAGAGGAACGTAGGCAGCCTTCGGGTTCGGTCTAATCAAATAAATAAATCAAAGTTGTCCCTTTTATTAATCGAATGCGTTTCATTAATGACAATAGGGAAATCCTAACCACAACGACTAATTTGCTAAGCTAACAAACTTGAAAAAAATAATACTAATAAAGCGTAAACAATTGATCTATCAAAGCAATCTCTTGGTACTCCTAAAGATCTAGCCTTTCATTGACTTGGTTGGCCGGCGGACATGGTCTCCACCGTCGTCGTGATCCTCCTTGCGCTTGAGCCTCTCAAAGCGTAACATCCCTCGAGACGGTCAAAAACAGAGTCGAGACGATCAAAGACAGATTCCGACAATCTCTTGAAGACATGAGGCCTATCCAAAGCTTGCGTCTTTCCGTGCATTCCCTTGCCTCGCCTCTCGTACTCAATCCCCATCAAGAAAATCCCGAGTTGGATCGCCGCACATTAGCGTGATCGACCGAGCCTCGCTCCTTCGCAAGATACCGCTAGCTACAAAAGAATCTCTTAGCAAGAAAAGCCGCAAATCATCAATCTTCTCTCGCACTAGGATGACCTGTATGGAGGAACCAATCCAAATATTTGTCGACAGAAGATGCTTGCATTAAAAGTCCGAAGGTTCGACCAACGGTCCCGATTAGTTCCTTCACCCCATGCTTGAGCTAGCACTCCGCGCAAACTCTACACCAATATAAGACACTTCACGAGAAGCTCCTTCGAAAAGATAAGTGTCCCGCCGTCGCCGACCAAACCTGACTGAGCACCCGCTGGGAAAGTAAAAGGAGGAATCTCGCAAACCCTAAGAACAACCCCGTCAAAACCCTTGGTATTGGCAACATACTTGTTCAACCTCCAATAAGGTGGACACCAGAGAATATCGGCAGCTTCGGCCTTCGCAATCAACTTCAAATTCCCATTCATCCGCCGAAAGATCTTTGATCAACAACTTTCGCGTATGATATGTAAAAGGAGAATATTCCAACGGGGACCTATCAACTTGAGATGCTCCCTAAGCCAAATAGTCAACAGAGGGGACTCCCTTGAGTCATGACGCCACCCTATGCACTCATCAAGACCATGAAGGGTCTCACCCAAGATTAGCGGAATAATGTTCCTAGAACGTTTCCTAGCCTCGCGTAACAACTTCCACCACTGGGAATCGACCAAGCCGTCCCCGCACGTAAACAAAACATCTCCGAAAAGAGAAAGAGCCGTAAAGTTCCGCTTATGGACATGAAAAGCGTCATCATCGTAATCACCGAAGCGTCCCGAAAAGAAGAGCAATCAACCCACTTGCGGTGAACCAACCCATAGCAAGTATCAAGGGGGATCCCTAACAATTCGTTCAAAGCCTCCGAATGATTCCTATGATACTTAGGAACAAAGAATCTCACCACCAAAGGCATATCCAAGATAATGGCGAATTCCTCCACAAGAGGCACCATCTCATTCAAAGAAAAATTGAAAAGATGAATAGAGGGATCCCAAAATCGAGCAAAGACTCCCGCAATAACTTCCAATCCGGCTGAGGTTCTTCAAAGTGAAAAGAATTCTAAATCCGAATTCGCGATAAACTTATTGCGAGACCGGTTGCGAAACGACCTTACAAAATCCCTTGATGCTTGCTTGAAAGATGCAATCACTTCAGTAGGACAAAGAAAATCATCGACAATCATGGACGCTGGGGCAATCTCCTTGGAAGCCATGGATCACAGGTTGAAGAAGAAGACAAGAGTTTCACCCTAACAGATATCTCTAGAGTTTGAAAGGCTAGAATGAGTTATCTCGCTCTGACTACAGGGTGATTTTATAGGGAAAACCGTCAAAATCCCGTTCGAAAAGGAAGAGATTTCTCGCCCGGGTAGCGTGTCTCGTGCGAGACACCTTATCTCGCGCGAGATATCCCTACGGCAAAGCAAATGCCAGCTTCTACTCAAACAACAATCTAGCCCCGACTTGACAAAGCAAGTCTCGAAAACCCGCGTGTACAGCTCATAACATGCAATAAAACACCATACTCGTGCTCAAAATTGCGGCCTAACGGCCATTCCATTTCCGAAAACATGGAAAGTCGAGAAAGTTAATTAACTAACTAATTAGACCTAGGATTAGGGATTAAGAAAAACCATTGTTTGTGCTACCTATGTGTTCCTAACAAAAATTTAAAAGAAAGAAAAATTGTCCTGGGCCCACACGGCCAATATGTACATGTATAATCGATAAAGAAAAAGGGGAGGGATCACGCCATCAAGTCGCCGAGCCGCCAAAGACCTCCGCCATCACCACCAGGGGGCTACCATCCCTCCTCGACCTCTTGGCTCCGCAAGTAGGGGTCATAGCCGAGGCCACCGTCGAGGCCGCCGAAGAAGCCTTCCGGAATGCCTCTGACAGTCCGACACCAAAGCCATCAACCCAGCCATCTTGGTCGCTCCACGGTTGTAATCGGCCGCGGATATGGTGACCTCGACAATCAAAGAAAAGAAGATGCTCGATGGAGTCTGGACATATACACTTATATGGACGAATACGAGAAACAAGACAAACGTAAACATACCGAAGAGACATCACCGGGAGGCGGTAACCCTGAACCCGATCAGAGACGGATGTGCCCCATCATCGGCATGCTCCCCATCATATACGTGTAGCTCGAGGGCCGTAGTCCGGGGCAAAAGGCAAGAGAACCGGTAGCCCGAGAGGAAGTGCTAGGGCCGATGAACCCGAAGCGTGCGCAGGTGGAGCCACGAGCATGTGATCGCCTATCCCCCACCAGAGGGGACCCATCAATCGAGGCGTAAACTCAAGATAAGAGGCCCCGGGATGACACAAGCCGTCGCCACATCCCCTACCGTAAGACTAGCATAATCATCCTCCGAATAGAGCGGTGGGATACATCGCCTGGCGGATCCGCCGAACGCTATATGGCAGCTACCCCGCCATGCCGCTGGGAAGACCCGCCACCAAGATACATGGTGTCCCTCCAAAGACGCCAAAGATCCTCTCGCATCCCGTAGCATCCCAAGCGCGATGCACCTCCCGCTCTAACAAGGTCCAAGGATACAGCCCGCCTCTCGTACTCAAAGGTGTCCAAGATGGCCCGTGCCTCCGCAACCGTCGTGGTCCAATCCCGATCCTCCTCCTCATCAACGCTCCGGTTGGGGTGGCTCCACCTCCGATATCCTGGGAACACAGGATCCGACTCTCCAACCAAACTTATACAGCTCCGAAGACAAGATAGCCCCATATCTCGCACAAAGAAAATGTAATGTATTCAAGAGGGAAACACAGATAGAGCATACGTACGTAAAACAAAACAAATGTAATCAAAGAGCATACCTCCTGTGCATAAGAATACCCCGACAGAGTATCCTTGGTGTGCCTACACGCCTCATCCATGGCGCGTAGCAGCGTAAGGCCCCGCCGAGCCCCGGCCATAGCCGCTCACTTCATCCAGATCAACCAACAAACGTAACAACGAAAGACGAGCCGTAGAGGAATGGTTCGCAAAAATGGTCTCGTAAAGGATGTACCAGAGGCCCCCTCACTCGCCGATCCGTGATCGCATTCGGCTTCTCAAAGATAATCATCAATCCGACGGAGGGGTGTCACCAAGAAGAAATCCCTTAACCTTGTTAGGGACGAAACCAATCAACCGCTCCACGCCGCCGGACCCGCAGCTTGAAATTCGGAAACTTCGGCAGGGGATCGCCAATGAACTCTAGTCCCGTGATGGCCGTAAAGTCGGGCCTAGGTCATAGTCGCTTCCCGAAGCGCAAATGGACCGTGCGGGTAGTGTCCCACCACCTTTCCCTGATAGCCCGAAGAACTTGGGGAGTCCTCCTTATCCCCCGAAGGTTGTCAATGAAAGTCAACAAACCCGTTTGGGCCACCCTAGCTCTGACGCCGTCAAGATCCTCGATCTTGTCCCAAACCGCCCTAGCCATCTTCTGACTCCCTCGACAGCTTCTTAATCGGCTTATACGATCGCAAAATAGAGGAAAAACAGAGAGGGCAACATTAGAAATTATTCCATGTCAAGAAATCAATGAAATAGAAGAAATTTTTCATTGGGGCATTTCATCGAACACTTGGCGGGCGTACGAGAAAAGCTTGCCCAAGGATGCCATTCATGATCCGAATCAACCTCTCCTACAATCCATGATATGTAGGAGGCTCATACATACACGATGCAACAACAAACATCCAAAGAAAATGCACAAAATCAAGGCATGCAAGTGGGAACCTAGTTCTAAGCACAAACATGAACAAAGGCCATCGAGGGAATTTTGAATTCAAGGGAAAGGGATTCAAATCAATGCAATACAAGAAACAAGAGGTGAAGATAGAGTTCTTACCAAGCCCTCCCGAATGACAGTGGAGATATGCGCGTTCCTATCAAAAGTAAGATCATCGCGAGGATAATCTTTCCCTAGCAAATAGCTTCGCAAAATCGGATTTCCTTGTTCTTGAGCCATGGATTTTGGAGGAAGGAGGAATTAAGAATGGATTAGAGGGGAGAATCTCCAAGCAAATCCGCGAAAAACCACGTAAAAGGCGACCTTGGCTCGAGCTAGGAGGGAAATTTTGAAAAGGATATTTTCAAAATGAGCTAGAGCCGCTGCTTATATGCCCCGACAAGACATATCTCGCGCGGTATATCTTATCCCGCCGCGAGATAAACCTTCGGAAAAGGACAAAATTGTCCTCGACAATAAGCGTCTACGCAACGTCAAAGTTCAAAATTTTGACACATTTACCCTTGGAAATGATAAACTAGCAAGGAAACGTGGAAAACCGGTACCGCAAGTCACGGAACGAGTCAAACGTGACATGCGCACAATCGCCCCTGCACGGCACTGGGGCCGCCCGAGAACCGAGTGGTCCAAAGATCAACCCAATTCACATGATTCAGAGCCCGAAAGGTGAATCATCAAAGAAAAAGCCCGGTCCAACGCCCGCAGTGGATCGTCATCAAAAGCTCCTGGCCCAACGCCTGCATGTGGATCGTCATCAAAAAGCCCGGCCCAACGCCCAAACAGTGGATCGTCATCAAAAGCTCGGTCCAACGCCCAAACAGTGGATCGTCATCGAAAAGCTCGGTCCAACGCCCAAACAGTGGATCGTCATCGAAAAGACCGGTCCAACGCCTGCATGTGGATCGTCGAACCAAAAGCCCGATTCAACGCCCAAACAGTGAATCGTCATCCCCAACAAGAAAAAGCCCGATTCGGAGCCCGTAACGGCGAATCGTCACAAAAACGACAGACTCGCAGGACCGGACAGGTAAGCCTTTGTTTTCTAACATATTTCCCGCAGTTCTGAGCCTGCATGTGCGAATCTTCGCACGTACAGTATATTCGTAATTGGGTCTTGATTTGATTCCTCGCATGAATTTGCCTTTTCAAAAATAAAATCTCCTCGATTTTCAAAAAAACGTTTTTCAAAATACCTAAAGCAACCTTTTCGTGTTTTGGAGTCGAACTACGTTATGGTCCGATTCTCCGATAGAGATACGTAGGCGGCCGTGCGGCACGATTTACATCCCGATGTTCGTAATGATGTCTTTTCTATCGTCGACATGACTTCTTTCATAAGACTTGTCGCCGAGGGGCTCAGAGACACCCCATTCCGAACACATCGGATCATACTTATACCACTCTAAGTCTCGCTTGAGTCAAGAAGTAGAAATCCACCATTTCGTCATGTTTCGTTAAAGTTTTGACTAACTACCGTTAGTTTGGGACTAAACCGCATACGAGATAACGAGGAAAGGACAAAACCGTCCACAGAGCAATATCTCGCCGCGAGATGGCGTGTCTCGCGCGAGATATCTCCCTCTCGCAGATTGCACATCGACGCTCGTCGATTTCAACCTCTTTCCGGATAAAACTTTATCTCTCCGGCCAACCAATGGGAGAGGAGGTCTAGAACCATCCGATAGGGTTTTAACTCTCCACTTCTTCATATCCAACCTCTATAAATACTTGGTGACTTCCAAGGCTCAAGAGGTCGAAGGTCCCTGCACCGCGAATTTACACAACACACACACATTTTGTCGTTTTCTTTCCCCGAAAGAATCCTTCAAAATCACCCTAAAACTCACCTCATAGTTTGTTTGTCAACCTTGTTGATAAACAAGCATCAATCTCCAAACCAAGGACCAAGGCGAAGCTCGTCCGTGTGAAGGGTCGACTCTAAACTTGAGCCGAAACTCGCCCAAATCACCTCACGCAAGGTAATTCCTAATCTTCCTTCTAATTGATTGTTAGAGTGGTATAAGTCCATAGAATCTAGGATCGGCCTAGAGCCTCTCCAAATCATGGAGACGGTCTCGAAGCAATCGATCCTACATTCCGTTTGACCTCGTCAAATGGACCTTTATTTGTAGTATTTGAATTCGTTTTTTATTTCTTCTTTTGAAAAACCTCTCTTTTCTTTAGCAAGACCGATCTCCGGATTGGGTGAAATGGATGCCTTCTAAACCTACCCATTTCATAACCTAAGCCCCGAACTCAAATCTCTCAAATGGTTTTTCTATGTTTCCAATCAAATAATATAGGTGGCGACTCATAAAAATAAAAAGAACCAGAATTTCTTTCTCACAACGCTACACTAAGCAGAGATTAACCTCTTCGGTTTTGTAAGTACTCCAATTTGAGTTGTTAGTATTCTCGCTAGAAAATTAACGAGAGTTATAACATTCCTAACATTCCTAACAATTCCTAACATTTCTAACCAAGTAAGGGTAGATTAGGGATTGCCATTTAAAGATAAACCAAAGAAAGAATCTCAAAAAGCAAAAGAAATAGAAAAAACCCGAATTAGCAAGCTGAAAAACATAATCAGTTTGATTTTTTTTTGAAAATATTCTTTGTGTCCAAAGCCTGCAGCTGCAATTAATGAACAGTGCACGCTGCAGGTCTTGTCCGCGCGGAGGGTTTTGTCATTTCCAGAGGGCTATAAATTGAGGCCTTCAGTCTCAGAAAAAAAAGAGAAAAAACATTTTTCACAACTGCACCTTGGCGAAAATAGAGAGAAAACAGTGAGAATTCTCTAGAATTGTCACCTTTTTCTCAACTATTCACCCAAAATCACACTCACTCAAACACTCTCATATTCAAGCCTCAAACACTCTTACATTCAAGCCTAAAACTCAAAACACAAAGAAGATTGGTAAACCCTCCTTCTCCTTACCCTAAACTCCTTCATTCATGCATGCATTTTCAAACTTCAAAATGTAGTTTGTTATGCCGACCACTTTCGGTCTGATGGCTAGAGTCGTACATTGTTTCTGCTGGGGATATGAATGACCATTTTCGGTCTGGTGGCTAGAGTCGTACATTGGCTCTGCTGGGGATAGGAATGACCATTTTCGGTCAGGTGGCTAGAGTCGTACATTGGCTCTGCTGGGAATAGGAATGACCACTTTCGGTCTGATGGCTAGAGTCGTACATTGGCTCTGCTGGGGATAGGAATGACCACTTTCGGTCTGATGGCTGAACCTAATGATAGGCTACCTACGTATCCTTAAGAGGAATCAAGCCGGTCGTAGTTTGGGTCTTTGACCCTAGAGTGACTGTTTTAGGGTGTCAACCTAAGATTTGACTATTTTTGGGAAGTCGCCCTAAGATTTGACTATTTTTGGGAAGTCACCCTAAGATCTGACTATTTTTGGGAAGTCACCCTAAGATCTGACTATTTTTGGGAAGTCGCCCTAAGGTTTGACTATTTTTGGGAAGTCGCCCTAAGGTTTGACTATTTTTGAGAAGTCGCCCTAAGGTTTAACTATTTTTGGGAAGTCGCCCTAAGATTTGACTATTTTTGGGAAGTCGCCCTAAGGTTTGACTATTTTTGGAAAGTCGCCCTAAGGTTTGACTATTTTTGGGAAGTCGCCCTAAGGTTTGACTATTTTTGGGAAGTCGAATTAGGGGATGATTGCGATTTATTGCTTTCCTAGTGTTGTGTGTGATAGCGTTTTAGGTGCCTCAAACCTTAATGATGGCGTCTTAGGTGCCTCGAACCTCGATGATGGCGTCTTAGGTGCCTTGAACCTTGAAGATGGCATCTTAGGTGCCTCGAACCTTGATGATGGCGTCTTAGGTGCCTCGAACCTTGGTGATGGGTGATCTGGAGGTATCAACTTGTTTTGAAACGATTTCCTTCGATGTTTGTATCCTTTCATTGGGGACAGACTTCGAGGGGATAGACAGTCTTTTGGTGGACTTCGTTTGAAGGGATCGGCCTTATGTTTGCTGCTGGAGGTGAAAGAGACGGAATTCCGTTGGCTTTCGTTAGGGATGAACCTAGGTTGAGGTTTAGTTCTATTGTATGAACCTAAATGAGGGCTCAGTTCAGGAGTATGAACCTAAATCGAGGTTGAGGGAGACTATTTGAGGGCATTCTCGCAGGGGAAGATTAGAGCTTACGATGATTATCGGGGAAAGGGTGACCGTGTTGGTCAAGCGGCTGGACCTATGGTAGGCTGCCTACGTATCCCGAGTGGGAATCAAGCCTGGACGTAGTTCGAGATCTACTGGACAGTTAGGAACAGGTCTAGGATCCTGGGCCTTTTGATAATTCAGAGGCTGTCACCTTAAGGAACTAAAGCTTCCGTCGCTATTTGCAGAGATAGAGATAGCTAAAGCTATGGGTAATCATGCAACATTTGAGATATGTTGAGGGACTAACGTATATTTGCTGTGCTTACCTGCAGGAGAGCAAATTGCGGGGGCTGTGTGGTAGTTGAGAGTCTCGATGTATCTGATCGAGATGTTGAAACATTTAGGGGCGTGAGGTACCTCTGACTGATTGGCATTTGAAAACTTGGCATCCCTGACCTACTAGCCTTTGAGAACTTTGTGTCTCTGATCGATTTGCATTTTGAGAACTTGGCGTCCCTGACCGATGAGAACTTGGCATCCCTGACCGATTTGCATTTTGAGAACTTGGCGTCCCTGATCGATTTGCATTTTGAGAACTTGGCGTCCCTGACCGATGAGAACTTGGCGTCCCTGACCGATTTGCATTTTGAGAACTTGGCGTCCCTGACCGATTTGCATTTTGAGAACTTGGCGTCTCTGACCGATTTGCATTTTGAGAACTTGGCATCCCTGACCGATTTGTATTTTGAGAACTTGGCGTCTCTGACCGAATTGTATTTGTGAACTTGGCATCTCTGACCGTATTGTAGACACTGGAGGCGGTCTGCATATATTTGTGGATGTTGGGGGTTGTCTCTACCAAGTTGCAGACGCCGGAGCTTGTCTTTGGGGACTATCTTTGCCAAACTGTAGATGCTGGAGGTTGTCTTCATCCATTTGTGGACATTGGAGGTCGTCTTTGCCTAACTGGAGATGTCGGAAGATGTCTTCACGGACTATCTTTGCCAAACTGTAGATGCTGGAGGCTGTCTTCATCCATTTGTGGACATTGGAGGTCGCCTTTGTCTAACTGGAGATGTCGGAAGATGTCTTTACGGACTTGATGCACTGTAGACCTGGAGCCAAGGTGGTGTTGTCCTAATGTGTCTGAGGCTAAAATGGTGCAGGATTGAGGTGTCTGAATCAGGCTGATGTCGTCTTTAGGTGTCCGAGCACAAGCTGTCGTGGGCTTGAGGGGTTTGAACCAAGAGGGTGTTGACTTGAGGTATCCGTCATTTGGGTAGTTCCGTTGAAGTCATTGGAATTACGCTTCGGTGGAGACCATCCTTGCTGTGAGGAGGCTTCGGGTAGTGACGGAAGACTGGTCTTTCGTGCTTGAATTGCTACATTTGTTAGTAGAGGGACAAATGCACATATGACATTTATGATGATGGATGCATGCATAGAACTAAAATGATTCGCAATCGCTTAGGTTTTTTTTTTGTTTTTTTATTGATTAGTGTTTTGCATGCTACATGAGCCCTGGGGAGATTTTTGTGGGGATGCATGTGGACTGTTTGGGACAAGCTTTGTGCAGGTGGGGTGATATCCTTTGGTCGCGGACTGAATTGCATGTCATTGATGAGGTTTTGTTGTAGGTCAGCAGTATCATCTTGGGATGAGGTTGGATTTGAATCCCGGGTCTCGATTGAAATTTCTTTTCAGTCTCGGACATTTGAAGCTGATGCTGACAAGCTCTAGAATCAAAGTATGTTGATATGAATGAACCCTCTCTCGCTTGGGTTAGTTGTGACTTGACATAAATTTGGAGAATGACTTGGCGAAATGGTGATATGAGGAGATTCCCAGTTTTCAACCTTTGATGATGCAGGGAGTTGCCATATACCAAGTTCTAAAGCTGAAACTCCAAGATAGTTGTTGAGGTGACTAGGCCTTTCTTCTGAAGATAGGTATGACTTGATAAAGCCCCATTCCGTGGAAGAGACATGGCGAAAGCCACAGAAGCTTTCTGTGAATGATTTGATGAAGCCCCAGGTTCGACAAAACGTCACTACAGGGGTTCAGTCAAAGGTTTGACTGTAAAACTGACATACTGATGAAGTATCAAGCCGATCGATCAACGTGAGAGACCTCGAGGTGAAGTTGATGTGACCCCAGACTCGTTGCAGCATTACGTCATGGAGTGAGAAACCCATCTTTGATAGCAACTATGCAACTAGAATCCTCCCTTCGAAGGGCGTCTTCCATATGGGAACTGTTAGCCATAGTGGCACTTGGCTTGTTCATGGCTTCAATCATATTCACCCTATGGTTTTTCTTAGGGAATGGATTGTTGACTGTGTTGGGCCCTTGGGGTATCCTTCTCGATCAGTTCTCACACCGCCCTTCTTCGTGCCCATGATACTAGTGGGAAGCACAAAGTTTAGTTGTGTCTATCGGGATCTATGGGCTGATGGTTGTCCAAAGGTCTGGTCAGACCTTCCTTCACAAGTCCTTGAAAGACTTTGCTCAGAGGCATTCCGAAATCTTCGAGCTTAAGGCTCCGCGGCTTGGGCACATCACCTTTCCTTGGCATGAGAGGAGTGGCATTGTTGCGATCCTGGCCCGCATAATTAATTGCTTCCTTGCCTTTTGGGGTAGGACAGGAGCTGAGTTAGGGGCAGAAGCTTGGTACCGATAAGTAGGAGCAGTGGCTTGCTGTTGGTCAAACTTTAGCCCCGTAACCGACCGTCGCATGCGATCTGGATAGGGAAGTTGCTTGAGGGGCTTTCTCAAATGAGGCTTCCAGGCATGATTGAAAGATGTCCAATTGTTCCTCATTAGAAGGAGGGTTGGTCATTTTACTCAACTTGAGGTTTCAATGCTTGTAAAAGTCACTGATATTCTCCTCGAAACGCTGCACTGTTGTCTGCAGGTCAACTCTATTTGTTTCCCACTCCAAATTAGCTTTATGATTCTCTGTAAAGGCACTGGTGATCTGGTCCCATGTAGCCCTGGCCTCGGGTTTTAAGCGGAAGAACCATTTTAAAGCACTGGATTTCAAGGAGAGACTGAAATAGTCGGCCCAACCGCCGGATTGGTGCACCCTTTGGCCTCCATTGCCAAGGCATATGTGTCCGAGATGAGTCTTCGGGCATGCAATCCCGTCGAGAGAGGTCCAGATTTAGGCATCACGAATTTGTGGGGCGGGGAACAATGGAGTCCGGTCCGTAGGCGGAAGGCACTTCTTAGCGGTCAATTCAAGAATCTGCGCTTTCAATTCCTTATGATGTTCCATGAACCAAAACCGATGAGGGTCCGGTGGTGGAACCAGAGTGTTCAAGCCGCGATCGAGCTAGAGAGAGGAGCTACCACCGGCGGTCGGTGGAGGGAACGGCCGATCCGGGGATGTAGGTGAAAACCTGTCCTTGGCCCGAATTACCCTGGGGAGTGTGAGTAGGAGCCTAATCAAAGGGATAGAACCCAGTGGCTTGCTGTTAACTTCCAATTGGCAAAGAGGGTGGTGGTAGACCTGAGGTGGCCGGGTAGCTAGAGCTTCCATGGAACTTAAATACGGGTTGTGACCCTTGTTCGTTGAACTGCATGCACGCTTGGCTGGGGTGATGGTGTATACCCGGGAGGATACTGTGGTCCGGTGATTCCGATGAGACAGGGATTAGGGGCTTGGTGGCCCGTTGATCCCTGAGTGAGAAATGGGTTTGTGGAAGCGGTGTTAGGAGCAGCTGAACTAGCATCATTCTGTTGTCACGAACCAAACTGTGGTGGCATCCCAAACTGTTGCTGCGGCACTCTAAACTATTGTTGTGAAGGTTCGGCTTGATCGTTTCTGAACTGAGACGGGATCCCAATTTGCTGTGGCATTCCAAGGTACCCCCAACCATGAGAAGACATTCCGTACTGATTTTGTTCCTACTGAGGAACTGCGATCTGATTCGTCCCGTCAGGCTGCATGGATCCAGTGGTCTGTAGTTGGGGAGCTGGCTGACCCAAAGATCGAGGAGATAGTACCATAGGAGGCTGGCGGTGGCATCCTGGAGTAGTCTGGGCGACCGAGAGTGGGATTGGGGGTTTGCTGTCCCGTTAAGGCGGTCATATGGGGTCAATCTTCCGATGCTGAGTGACCTTTTGTTGTTCTTCTATGCTGCCGCCGTCGTTGACTTGGTCAAGGTGATGATGGGGGCATGTTTTGGAAAGTTTATGGCTTGATGAAGGCCTTTGTGAGGTGAGGAAAGTGTATAGGGAAGGCATTAGTTGACTTTCTCGCACCAATTAATTAAAATCTTAATCATTTCCAGAGATTATTTGTTGAGCAATGCGAGTGATTATTTAAAATAAAATCATTTCATTAAATGTAATGTAGGTGTGCAAATAATGTCTCAAGTCTAGCAAGAAAAGAAAAAGACTCTTTTATAGAAAATTTAAGATTAACTACAATGTCCAAGGAGGACTTGATTGAATGAAGAAAGTACTAGAACCTACGAAGGTTGACTAAAAGACTGTTTTAATATTAAAGGATGGGTAGCCCCTAGTCTAGCTACTCTTTGTTGTTGGACCACGTCTCTATCCTTCAGTAGACTATGCTCGCCTTTGGTAACTTCAAGGAATTCCTCGCTCACCGGCCCTGACGGTTGCCTTATCTGCCATCAGATCATTATCATCCCATTTACCCTTGGCGTGAGTCGTGAACTTATCGGAGGGCGAGAGTTCAAAGCATTTCACCAAATCCAGCTTTGCCATGGTCACATGCTTGTGGCAGTCAAACCAGCCACTCTCAACATTTGTTGCGACTAAATCATCTGGCTTGCCAAAGTCCATTGAATTCACAGAGCTTGGATCATACAACTCGATCATGTTTACATTCGCGTTGTTTGGGAAATGATCATCAAGTGTGGTTGAGATCACCGAGGCGCTCGAGTTTGCCCTTCTTAATTAACCCCTGAATTGCCTTTCTTAAAGCTGTACAGTTATCGGTTACATGACCGTGATACTGGTGGAAAGCACAATGCTTGGTGGTGTCTAAAGGGATTTTGGGATCCTTGGACTGATAGTTTCTCATGGGTTCGAGGAGACCCTGCTTTAGCAAGCTACTTAAAACTTTGCTTAAGGGAACACCCAAATCCTTGGGATGTGATTTCTCCTTTGGGGGAGAATGAACTCTTAATGCTCTTTGATTCGAGAATTGGTCACCATTCTGAACAGGGTTGGCCGGTTTTGGTCCCTTGGGGCGCTCAAGCTTGCCCGCTTCGATTAACCCTTGAACCGCTCTCTTCAAGATCGTGCGCTTGCCTGGCCGTGTGGCCAAAATGATCATGGAAGGCGCAGTGCTTACTCATGTCGAGGGGTGCATTTGAGCTCCTTGGATGGTAGTCCCTGAGGGGCTCCAAAAGGCCTTCCTTTACTAAACCCTTGAAAATTAAGCCCATGGGCATCCCAGAATCATCAAAATGTTCTCGTTGCCTTAGAGGACCACCATTTCTTGGTTGCTTTTGGATGCCGTCATTTGTACACAATGCCTTCTTTCCTTTGATGGATGTTTCAGCCGTGTTAGAAGGGTAAGGTTTATAGCGGTGAGACATGTTCAAACTCGTAGTGTTTCCCCGTGCACGAACCCTTTTGATGTAATCATTGATGTAATCGTCGAGATTCGACCTTTTGTAAACCTCGTTCGTGTCAGATACACAAGATTGGTATGGTGAGATGGCTCGAGTCGAGCGATCGTCGATACTCTCATTGCTAGGCTTTTCTTGTACCTCCTTAATTGGTTCCACCAATAATCCATTGGACGAGTCAATAGGAACACTAGGACTGCACGACACCGCCACAAGATTGGCATCAATAAATGAAACCACAGTAGGAAGTACTCTGGTGGGAGGGATGACAGTCTGAGCATTAAAAGCGTGACCGTAACCCTCCTCATAAGGCCTGGCAGTTGCCGAGGATGAGGATATATGACTCGTAATGGGTGGATACCAGGGAGCAGTGAGCGCGGATCCAAAAGGCTGCTGAAAACATGAGATTTGAGGCATCGTAATGCAGGGACCGAACGTGTCTTGACCACACCGAGGAACGTGACTATAAGGGTAATGTGCATACCGTACTTGATGAACAGGAGCAGCTTGCGTAATGTACCTGGTGGAGAATTTGATGAGGAGCATTTGACCTTGTCGGACTTTCCAACCGGAGGGCGAGGTAGAGCTTGGAGGATGTTGTGAATACGGTAAACCCGATGAAGTGGTGATAAGAGCCTCGGTGGCCCATATGATCTTGCAAGATCATAGGGGCAAGTGTGCCTCGAGAATTGGAGGAAGCAAGCCGGCCCCCTCTCGAACCATGGAGCCCGAGAAGCGAACCGTCCCAAAATGGCTTCATGAGCCATGTCAAACCGTCGGGCTTGAGAAGTCGTGAATCCGACCCATTCCGAGATGATGACCCGAACCAGACTGATGTTGTGAAGTAGTAAACTGACCCCTTCCAAGCTGATGACCCGAACCAGGCTGATGTTGTGAAGTAGTAAACTTACCCCTTCCAAGCTGTGGGGCGAAAGCCAACTGATTCAATCCTCGGTGGTGAGATCTCGAGAGGCACCTGGGGCAAGTTGACCTAGATCGGATCGTTGAGGAGTATCGAGCCGTAGGGCCGAGATGTACCGAATCGACCATTCCTGCATCGATGGCCCGGGCCGACCGAGGTTTTGGAGTAGCGAATCGACCCATTCCAAGTCCGCGGCGTAAATGCATCGATTGAAACCCAAAGGTGAAAACCGAGAGGCGCCAGTGGGGAAGTTGACCGAGATCGGACTCGTTGAGGAGTATCGATACAATGAGGCCGAGAGGCAGGCCGAGTAATAGGTCAGGGATGCTTGGCCCATTAGTAGTTCCACACGAAAGGGAACAGGCATTTGATGGTAGTTGGCATGCCCTGGAGGGTAATTAGTTCCAATCTTCGCATCAACCGTAAAGGTTCCATTAGGTTGCGAACAATTGTTAGCCCCGGGTTACGATACCTTCCAATAACCGACCGATCCGAGCCTCTTGATGTTGTCTTATCTGTTCCAACACCCGATTCCACCGCTCGGCATTTTGCGGATTTTTGGGGTGCGGAGTTGTACGTCCCCACAGCTTCTCCTCCGAGTTGGCCATTCTGAAACTTTGAGCTGAAGCGAAGGAGGAAACTGATGAAGTATCTGACTCCGGAATGACTGAGCTGAGCAAATGATGACCCGGGGTCTTGATCCAAACTTTGCTTACTGTGGAAGGCGCAAAAGGGTGTGGTTCAGACTCGGGAAAGCGAAACAAGTTGGTGTTTGGGCTTAGGGCTCATGCAACATGCGATTATTCGTTTAAATTTACTTAAAACATGTTTTTTTAAACCTAATCGGTTGGAAAAGATTGCTCTTCTTTGTCGCAAACTACTCTGGATCCTGGATCAGTGGGCCCCGTCACTACGTCTATAAGCCCCTCGTATTCCACCTGTATTTCGACCTCCCAGGGTGGACAGCCCCGGGTGAGGGTCCTATAGGGCAAGCGGGTCCCACCGACCGAAAGAAAAACGATCCTAAAAGTCTGGCGGGTAATCGAGTCTTAACGAGCATTCGATGTAAATTACGGACAAAACTGATATCAAAGTCAAGATCATGTCCGAGGGCTCGACAAAAAGTCGGCATGATTTGGACTGATGAATGTCCACAATTGATCTTGACTTGTCGTCAATTAGGCCGTAATTAGGCATGGAATAATCATTAATTCTTGATGACTCAGTGTCATGCTGGGAGTCGGTGTATAATTTGTGCCAGTCAGAGCCGAAGTCAAGGCGCCAGTCAATATCTTGGTCAAAGTCTGCGGCGGAAAACCGGCATGACTTCGACTGATTAGGGTCCCCGAAAGATATTGAGTCGGTGTGCCGACAAAGGCTTGAAAGGAAAGGTCTATACACGTACGGGGCATGACACGTACCGGACTAAAAACCAACCGGGTCTCGGACAAAGTGTGTCACGGACAAGTGCATGGTCGACACGAGGCTCCATGGGATGTTTGGGTAGTCCTGTGCTTGCACCGACAGGCGTAATAAGACCAAACGGGCTGCGACAAGGATTTCCCTGGGTTAGGGACGTAGTGTGCAGTGTACGGTCACGTGCGCGTAGTGTGCAAGCAGTCTATCTTCTTTTTCTGAGTAAAATAGAAATTTTTCATGTGTCTTAAAAAGTATGATGCATGATTTTTTTTTTTGAAAATTTTTCTTTTTTTTTTTCTTTTTTTTTTTGAAATTCTTTTTTTTTTGAATTTTTTTTTGAAAGTAAATGCACACATAAGCACATAAACACATAATTCAAAATCCGAGGCAACGGGTCCGATAGTCAAAATTTTGACTTTTCCGAGGCGGCCAAAATAACATGAAAATGTGAAAATCGACACACACCACAAATGATTTTAAATTCCGGGACGGAAGCTTGACCCTCAAAAGTTTTTTTTTTTTTTGAAAACAATGATACCGGTACGTGGGATTGTTAAACCACAATTTATCCCCGACTCGTGTTAGGAGGCGATAACGGGAAGTTTAATGGTTTCCACCAATATACCAAATATCATTTTTTTTTAAAATAAAGCTTACTTTCCCCAGCGGAGTCGTCACTGTGACGATGTGCCAATTTTTCGAAAGGACTTTGAATTTTTCGTTTCTTTGAAAAACCAATCGAAAAAACCGGAGTCGCCACACCATTTTTGTTTTAAGGGCCAAAACTTTGAAAAATGCCCGAAATAAGAGATTTGGGTTCGGAGGTCACGTTACACGCCGGGAAGAACGTTAGTGTTCACCCGGAATGCCTCGTAAAACGAGTCTTCCAAACATTCAAAATCATTTGTGTGTGTGTGTGTGTTACTTTGGCCAAAATAAATTGAAACTGAGAAAAGTAAAAATTGGGAATTCTTTATTAGACTTTGGAAAGATCCCATGATTTTTGGTATGATTTTTGGGTTGAGATTTGGTACTCAAAAGATTTTTGGAAGTTGAAAACCATTTCTGCCAGAATGAAAAAGGCAGTGGACACTTGATTTTGAAATAGACTTTAGGGCTTGAAAACTCCAGGATCTGGGAAAAGTCCGAGAATGAAAAATGTTCAAAACACCTTAAATAAGGTTTTTGTAAAATAACTTTTCATTTTGGAGATGATTTGAGGACCCAAAACCTTCTGGAAATCTCAGATATGAAATCTGGACTTCCAGAGACTGAGGAACTGACCTTTAAAAGAAAATTTGAAAAAAGGAGTTTTCTCACGAAAAAAATAAAGTAAAAATATTTCTGGAAATATATGGATGTTGGCTACAAAAAGTGTTTTGTAGTCAACACCAAATTACAAGTTTATCTGTGTCCAAAAAATTAGACCATGGACAGAGGTCTTAGAAAATTGCTACTGGACAGCAACTTTCTTAAGAAGAAAAACATGATTTTAAGTGGGGATTTTGCATCCATGCTTGTTCCCATTTCCCTAGGTTTTGATTAGTGATCTCTTGACATTTTAGTGGTGAATCAACTATATCAAACCATCCTTGGGGTACATTAGGACTAAGCACTTCATTTGCTTGGGAAGGGGAATTTTATCCTTTGAAAATAAGATTTGATGTATGAAAATGATTTTTAGGGTTTTGAAAACGTGTTTTCTTTGCAAGTAAGTAAGAACACTTTGAAAATAATGTTGATCCTTGTAGAAGATCATTCATGGAGATGAACTTCCATAGTGATCTTCTTGGATCTAAGACAAGAAGATGAACAAACTACATTTTGAAGTTTGAAAATGCATGCATGAATGAAGGAGTTTAGGGTAAGGAGAAGGAGGGTTTACCAATCTTCTTTGTGTTTTGAGTTTTAGGCTTGAATGTAAGAGTGTTTGAGGCTTGAATATGAGAGTGTTTGAGTGAGTGTGATTTTGGGTGAATAGTTGAGAAAAAGGTGACAATTCTAGAGAATTCTCACTGTTTTCTCTCTATTTTCGCCAAGGTGCAGTTGTGAAAAATGTTTTTTCTCTCTTTTTTTTGAGACTGAAGGCCTCAATTTATAGCCCTCTGGAAATGACAAAACCCTCCGCGCGGACAAGACCTGCAGCGTGCACTGTTCATTAATTGCAGCTGCAGGCTTTGGACACAAAGAATATTTTCAAAAAAATCAAACTGATTATGTTTTTCAGCTTGCTAATTCGGGTTTTTTCTATTTCTTTTGCTTTTTGAGATTCTTTCTTTGGTTTATCTTTAAATGGCAATCCCTAATCTACCCTTACTTGGTTAGAAATGTTAGGAATTGTTAGGAATGTTATAACTTTCGTTAATTTTCTAACGAAAATACTAACAACTCAAATTGGAGTACTTACAGTAGCCCCTCGGCGACGGCGCTTTCGAAGGAAGCGGGGTCGTCGATAAGAGTAAGGCTCCAAATTTGACAGAATGATCAAGTGATCGAGTGGCTGAACCTATTTAATAGGCTACCTACGTATCCTTAAGAGGAATCTAGCCAGCCGTAGTTCGGGTCTTTGACCCTGGAGATGATGGCGTTTTAGGTGCCTCGAACCTTGAAAAGCGAGCTCTGCAGTCGGGTGCTGGAGAGAAACTCTGCTGGGGATAAGAGATGACCATTTTCGGTCGGATGGCTGAAATTGTATATCCGCTCTGCTGGGGATAGGGATGACCATTTTGGTCTGGTGGCTATCCACTCTGCTGGGGATAGGAATGACCATTTTTGGTCGGATGGCTGAAATTGTATATCCGTTCTGCTGGGGATTGGAATGACCATTTTGGTCTGATGGCTATCCGCTCTGCTGGGGATAGGAATGACCATTTTGGTCTGATGGCTATCCGCTCTGCTGGGGATAGGAATGACCATTTTGGTCTGATGGCTATCCGCTCTGCTGGGGATAGGAATGACCATTTTCGGTCGGATGGCTGAAATTGTATATCCGCTCTGCTGGGGATAGGGATGACCATTTTGGTCTGGTGGCTATCCACTCTGCTGGGGATAGGAATGACCATTTTCGGTCGGATGGCTGAAATTGTATATCCGCTCTGCTGGGGATAGGGATGACCATTTTGGTCTGGTGGCTATCCACTCTGCTGGGGATAGGAATGACCATTTTCGGTCGGATGGCTGAACCTAATGATAGGCTACTTACGTATCCTTAAGAGGAATCTAGCCAGTCGTAGTTCGGGTCTTTGACCCTGGAGATGATGGCGTTTTAGGTGCCTCGAACCTTGATGATGGCTAAGAAACTCAAGACCCTCACCTGGCCTGGTTCATGAACAACATAAAGAAATGAAAGCGCAGATTGCTGAATTGACCGCTAAGAAGTCTGCCTTCCGGCCTACGGACCCGGACTCCATCGTTCCCCTGCCTCACAAATTTGTTATGCCGAATCTGGACCTCTTTGATGGCACTGCATGCCCGAAAACTCATCTGGACACGTATACCTTGGCGATGAAGGCCAAAGGGTGTACCAATCAGCAGTTGGCTGACTATTTCAGGCTATCTTTGAAATCCAGTGCCTTAAAATGGTTCTTTCGTTTGAAACCCGAAGCCAGAACTACGTGGGACCAGATCACTAATGCCTTCACAGAAAAGTACAAGGCCAACTTGGAATGGGAAACAAATAGAGTTGATCTGCAAACAACAGTGCAGCGTCCCGATGAGAATGTTGGGGATTTCTACAAGCGGTGGAATCTGAAACTCAGTGAGATGGCAATCCCTCCTTCTGAAGAGGAGCAACTGGACATCTTCCAGTCATGCCTGAAACCACATCTGAGAGCCTCCCTCAGTCACTTCCCGTACTCAGACTTACGGGCCATGGTTAACTCCGCAGCCTAAATTTGAAAAGACTTACAATCAGCAACCGGCCGCCTGCACACCTTACAGATATCGGGCTCCTCCTTCAAACACTGCCCCTGCTCCTGCTAAAGGCAAAGAGATGATTAATTACGCGGGACAGGAATGTAATAACACAACTCCTTTTGCTCCCAGAAAACCAGCCGAGCCCAGACCACGGGTCATGAACCTCGAAAACTTTGGAATGCCTCTGAACGACATCTTTAGGGGACTGGTGAAAGAAGGCTTGCTGCGGCCTTTGGAGAATTTCCAACCCAGGAATCCGAATGCTCCCGTGGATACCTCAAAATATTGTGCTTTTCATCAAGCTCACGGACATCTGACTGACAATTGCTTCACTCTGAAAAAGGCAATCCAGGGATTGATAGAGCAAGGAAAGTTGGAAGGCCCCGAAGGGCCTAATACAGTCAAAAATCCTCTGCCAAGGAACCATAATCAGGTAAATATGATTGAATGCGGAGAACCCTCGCATGCCCAGGAAGATACCGACGAAGGTCCCCAAATACCCATGGCCAACCTTGTCGAGGATCCTGAATTCGGATTCCCCCTCAGCCTTGAGGATATTGAACGAATCAACCCTTGGTCTCATGTCAGAGACTTCCTGCAAGAATACGAGGCCCGCTATTTCTCGGATGAAGGGAAAACCGATACTGAAGAACTGGGGCTGTTCCGGTCAAAACATGAGAGAACCGTTTACACAAGATGGTTAGAACAATCGAGAAGAATCGAACAAGAAAGCTTCCGGCGAGCGCCTGTACTGGGGCTTATCAGCAAAGAGGCCGAGGAGCATCTGGAGCTAGTACACTTTTGCAAATTGGCTTTGGGAGAGGCTGAATATGGTCCCGAGAACAGCGAAGAATCAGAGGAGGAGGATTCCTTCTATATCCTGCCGGGAGTCAAATACGTGCCACCCCCTCTCACTCTTCCCCGCAGCTTACGGGAGGAGAAGCTGAGTCGCAACTATCACTTCCGGGAATGGGAGCATATGACAATTTCTGCGGTTGCACGCACCCATATTCCCCTAACGGGTTTGATCGGCGTTCCCTCTCAGCCGAAATCCCGGTAGTATGGGAAGATGATTCCGATGACAGCGACGACGATGATGATGACGAGAGCGAAGAGTCAACTGAGGCCCCAGATCCGGAATTAATCTGGAACAATCATGCCGGAAATGAGCCCATGGGAGCCAGGCACAATGGTTGGTTGTCAGCAAGCGACGATGAAGAACCACCGGAAAATGCAAGTCAAATACCAACGGGGATGGGTCCCCAAGAACTGCACCTCGTAAGATGCACATGCGGTCAGTGTCCGGATTCTTCAGAGGATGAGGGACAACAAAGCCCGCGCCCAGATCCGTACACATCCAAAATCCTAGAACACAATGTTCCTTATAAGAACCTGACTGGTGAATGGAAAGGGTTCATTGAAGCACTGGTCGAGAATGGAGGACCAGAAGATGAAGAATTCGTAAACGTCATCGGATCTTTTTCTTCTTTCCCGAGAACGGATGGCATAACAACCGTAAGGGTCACAACCGGGCCGCTTGAGCACAGCGAATGCCTGCAATCACTGAAAAGGGTTATTGATCTAAACGTCTCCCCAGTGGCTTTCAAACCTATGGATCCACATGACGCCTTCCTAATTGCTCCAGCGCCCGACAGTGGACCCCGTGTGCTCCTTATTTGGACCCAGATCTATAGAGCTGCTACATCAAACTACGAGGGGGAACGTTGCCTATCCTTTACTTGTGGCTGCCCTACTTGCAAGGGTGAAAGAAAGAAGATGTATGATGAAATGGAGGCTGATAGCCATAAGACCGAAGACACTTCGGAAGACGAATATGAAACCGAGGATATGAAGGCCATGAAGTTTCCTGGGTCTGAGCACGTGGATGTCTTAGAGTTCAACACTGCCTACCATGCTTTGGGGAAAGGGTTTTCAGTCATTATTTGATACTTGTGCTTGATTTAATGTGCGTTGCTCTTCATAAAACTTCGGATTAAGGTATAAATTTCTTTTCTCTTTATTTCCGTATTTTCATTTTGAATTTTTGGGTTTTGGAGTGGTTGTTCTTGGTGTGTTCTTGAGGGCCGCCATTGTTGGTGTTTATTTGAAGCTTTTCTTGAGTTTCCTTTGAATCAATTTCTTGCCTTCCTCGTCCTTAGAGATGGAGAGAACGTGGAGAAGTAACCCAAACACCCTCTAATGTTACCATACACAAAACCTTAGGATCTACCAAAGGATTGACGGGCCATGGTTGATGATAAGTCTGGGAGAGATAGGAGAAATTATGACGAGGTACCAATCTCCTAGGACCGACGTGCACTACCCAAGTCGGTTTAGGATTGACCGTGTAGATGTATTCCCCCAATGTTGTGCTATTCCACGGTTGGTCTTAGGTAATCGACCACATCAATTTGTATTACTTGAAGTCCAATCACTTGTAGCATCCTTTGTTGGGTAAGAATCCCTCCTTGTTTTAAGTTAATAGGACGGGGAGGGGTACCCTTCCTCGTCGGAAATCCCTTTGTATTACTTGAAGTTCAACACTGCAGACCTCGACGGAAATCCCTTTGTACACCCAGTGAATGGTGACAAGCTGCACAGATACTACGCGTAAAACACTGAGTCAAAGAAAAAGAGTGCTAAAAGAGTAATACCCAACTAGGTTGAAAACCCGAAAAGGGCGGCCTAGGTAAAAAACAGGGTTGCACCACAAAAAAAAAACAAAAAAAAAACAAAAACATAAAAACAAAAAAAAACAAAAAAAATCCGGGTCGAACTACGGAGACCTGAGCCCTTTTGTCCGAAGGGAACGTAGGCAGCCGGAAACGGTTCGGTCTAAAGCACAAATAAAAGTCATACTCTGACATAAATACACTGATCGGACCATGAAAGCGTCTCGAAAAACTCTAAAGCAATTCACATATTCATTACAGTTAAAAGCTTTTTGATGAGTCTAAGCCCGGTTCATTCCTACAACTGACAACCTGCTAAAAGAAAACTAAGATACATAATCAAACTAATGTGTCTGCTATGACAAGAAAGGGATACTCGGAAACCTCAAGGTCACTCCAAGCCGCTCGTACTGGCATCTCCCCTCTTCTTCCCCCTTCGAGTCTTCTTCTTCTGAACAGGAAAGATGTCGGTCTTCCTCCTACCAAGCTCTGGTGTAGGGACAGGATCTATCAAACCAGCCTCTGTCAGGGCCCTGGTAGCCCTAGCGTCATCTCTCATCTCCTGTAGCCAGGCTGGTAAAGTAGGAGTCCTCCTCTCTTGTCTCTTGACATAAGCCTCATAGTCGGTCACAACATCTCCGCTCCTGTCGTGAGGGTTGGCCCTCGCCTCGGCCCTCCTCCTCTCCGAAACTGTCAGGTCCTCCGCACCCGCAATGGCCTCACGCCGTCTCAAAATAGCCATCTGAGTCTCCCCCAAATGCCTCTCGTACCAATCCAGGTACCAAGTGGTCAGGAACACAGGTCTCGAACGCCCGAGGATAACCCGAGGAGGAAAGACGTCATACCTCCATGCTCGGGAAAGAAAGGAAAATACCGAAGGATCATCCATAGAAGCGGAAGCCACCACCCTAGTGGCTATATCATCAAAATCCTCCAAAGGAACCTGCTCCAAACCGAACTGTCTCAAAACCAAAGCCGGAATGTAGAAGCTGGACTGAGAAAGCCCCGGAAGCATGACCACATGAGACCCGTCCTGAAGTACTCTGCGAGTCTCCACCTGCCAACAAGGCACTGACCATCTGATATCTACTGTCCGGCGACCAGCCATCCAACGCTCCCATGAGCCCTGAACATCAAAATCTACAAAGAACCCCTCTCTGGCGAATGTCCAAGGCTTGATCATATCCGATGTTTCCCGAAGAACCCCCGTGCGTTCCATCGCCCACAAAGTCAAGAGAAACGGGCTGCCCCCGTGCATATACCGTCTCCCGGTAGCCAACCTATCGAGAGCATGAAAAGTCTCCCTCAGGATCAAAGGTACAACATCTCTGCCCAAGCGACAGTGAACAACTACATCCAGCAGAGCCCGATGACAAATCCCAAAAGAGTAAACCATGAACAAGGTACCAAACACGCAAAGAGCAAAAGGATCCCAATAGGCATCATCCACCAAGCCTAAGCCCCTAAATCTATCAGGAAGACCAGAAATATCAAAATGATCGGGACCACAGATCATACCTTGTGCTTCCTCCGGGGAAAGATGATGAAGGTTGCACAGCTTGTCAACAAAAGAGGCTCCTTCGGGCAAGGGAATTGCAATCTCCTCCACCTCGGGACCACCAAGCAAAGCCCGAAATTCTTCGACAGTCGGGACCATTTCATTGTAAGAGAAGCAAAAAACATGCCTTCTAGCGTCCCAAAATGAGGAAGAAGCTCTCAAAAGCTCATAATCCGAAACCAATTCCTTGAGAGACCACAAGCATCGTGTCTTATACCTTTCTTCAAAGAACGATCTTCTCTCGTGCATAATCTCTCGGGACCAATCCTTGAACTTGTTGAAAAATGACATTTGGGATTCTTGGGACAATTTTGATGGAGTTCTTTTAAGATTTTCCATGGCTTCTCTCTTCTCTCTCCCGAAATTCCAGTTTGAACTGAAGAAGATGAAGTTTCAGGTGACATTTATGCCCCAAACCAGATCCAACCACCAGAATAAATGAACCCTGACAGATGTCATCCCCATCCGCGCGGATGAGTTTGTTACCAAAAAATTTTTTTGCTGCAGTTTAAACTGCTGCACCACAGAGGAAGATTTTCATCCCGGTTGCTCGAAACCTGTGCAAAGCTCACCCAAACAGCTCACATACCAAATACTCACACCCTTGCCAAAAAACCAGGGCTCATGCAACATTGCATTCAAAAAAAAAATAATAAAATAACAATAATCCTAGATTATTACATTCCAAAAAAAAAGAAAGAGAAAAGCAAAGAAAAAAAATATGCATGGAAATAAGATGTATCTGTCTGAAATAGGTACAATCACAATCTCAGATAATCAATCTCAGAAATCAGTCAATCAGAGTCCTCGGTGGCCGGCGCCTTCCCCCGATCCCTCTTGCGGCTCGGGCCCGCTTCCTCAGTAGCCATGAAGATCTCAGGCTCAGAATCATCATCCTTGTCTCCGGAGGAAGGCTCGTCAGGACCAACCGGCACGCTCTGATAGGGCAAGCCAAGATCTGCAAAGAAATCATATCCGAAGGTGAATGCGTCGGACTCCTGGACGTGCGAAGAAGATCCACCATGATGCCAGACATGTCCCTGTCCATAAGGATCTCCGAGAATGACGTGATCCGAAGGTAGTACCACGCGGGGATCAAGGAGAGGAGAAAGAGGAGTCTCGGAGGAAGTCTCTGAAGGAATAGGGGAAGCCTCCCGCCTGACAGGCGCCGGCTGTGCTCGCCTCGCTCTGGCCTGAGGGGCTCCACAAGCAACCATCCTCCTAATGAATCTCTTAGCCCCGATCACCTGTTTCGTCAGCTTCTCCACGACCACCTCCGGAAACTGCACGGAAAGAAAGTCGTCAAAAAAAAGTGATGCGAAAAATGATGAAGCAAGAATGGAGAAGACAAAAAAAAAAGAAGAAGAAGGAGAAGCCATACCTTCATACCCGGACGAGGCCGGAAAGCTCGTGGAAGTCGCTCAGGCTGAGGGATCTGCACCCTCAATCTAACCCCATCCTGGACATATGAAAAGTCCGTCCGAGGGTACCGCGGGATCCCTAATCCCTCTCTATCAAGAACCTGGGGCATCCTCAGCCTCCTCAAGATAAATACCGGATACTGCTCAATCGCCACGAATGCCGAGAAGTGCTGGCCGCCTCGGTAATCACCCCAGGTCTCCGATCTCTCACTCGGATGCATCATGTCGGCGGGAGGCTCCACCGGTGTCATCAAAGGCGAATTCACGCCATTCTGGCACGTCACTCTCTCCCCGGATAATACACGTCGCAAGTCAAGCCCCTCAAAATCCTCCGCTGCACGGTCCATACCTCAGCGCCCCTCAGCTGCGCCACATCGAAACGATCCCAGGGATAGAATATCATCCCCTCATCCGTCTCAGCCCCCGTCAAAGGCAGGCAGTCCCTGTATCTGAGGGTCGTGCGCCCTCTGGAACCTTTCTTCTCCCGGGCATACTTGGACCAGGAACGCATGGCCGGATACGCCCCGATATACTCCGCCGGCTGTCGCCACATCGTGACGTGAAAGAACTCCAACGCCCATACCTGCGAAAGGTAAAGATCACATCAATTAAGTGCGAAAAAAGATACGTGCTTAAAGAAAAGAGGGAAAGCAAAAAGAAAGCTTATACCTCCAGAGGGAACTCGAAGCATGTCAAGGAACTGACAGCCTTCCGGCTATACCGATCTAGAGCGAAATAGAGCTCTGCCAGCCCTGCCTCTCCCCAAGAGACCTCTCCGGCCATCCTCACATCCTCCAGGGACCGCAGCAAAGCAAAAACAGCCGTCCCCTCGGCGTGTCCAAAAAGGGTGCTCGAAAAAGCAAACCATAGAAAAGCCCTGGCAATCTGCTCAGCGCCTATCCTCTCGTCCCCAGCCTCATAGCTCCCAATGCTCTCCACAATCTTTCCCTCGACCACAGCGTACTCCATCCCCATCCCCTTTTTGGGAATAGGGGAAAATCCCAGAAGGGCCTGCAGGTCCAAGTTGCTGTAACCATCCCGCCACTCAATGCTGCGTCCATTAAAGGACAAACCCGTGATCGCAGCGTAGTCGGAAGGCGTAACCGTCCCCTTGCCCCAGAAGAAGTGGAATGTGTGGGTCACGTCCCACCAGTGCTGTGCCAAAGCAAAGATCAGGCCCTTACTCTTGGGAAACTTGACCAACCCCCTCAGGCACTCGATGAACTCGTACAAGCCAGTCTCAATGACGATCTGTCTAGGACTCATCATCGCTCCTCTGCCCATATCTGGAAGCCGGTCCCATAGACCAATAACAGACTCCACTGATCCTCGAGTCTTCATCTTGTTCAGCTGCTCCGTCACGAAATTGTTTCCACCCTGAGAGGGAAACAAAAATGTCAAAAGTGTCAAAATTTTGCATTCAAAAAAAAAAAAAAAGAGAGCATACACATGCATCATAAAATTTTGAAGAAAATTCGGCAGCATAACAGCATGCAATGAACCTAGCCCCATTTTTCTCGCACAAAAGAAGGCAGTTTTCAGCAAATCCCAATCAACATTCATTCATACATGAAAATAACATGCATACATTCATTCGACGGAAGTGAAAACTCCGTCCCATTTTCATAAAATAACATGCATACATATCATTCATGGAATCATCATCTCATTGCAAAAAAAAAAAATCCTACGTTTACAAAAAAAAAGAGCATGCACACATTCATGTCAACATTGCAACAAAAAAAAAGAAGTCCGTCCCAAATTCGGGAAATTTTTCATAGTCTCATATTTCAAAAAAAAATTTTGGCAAAAATGCCCATTCTTTTTTCAAACAAAATGCATATTTGGGTTACCCATAAACTCATTACAACATGCATATCATCAAAATCAAGATTCAAAGTCAAAAACACAAATTTTTCAAATTTAATTACAATTTTCGGACAAATTTTTTTTTTGGCAAAAATGCCCATTCTTTTTTCAAACAAAATGCACATTTGGGTTACCCACAAACTCATTACAACATGCAAAGCATCAAGATCAAATTTCAAGCCCAAGAACATTGATTTTCGGATTTTCAAAAAAAAAAAAATTCAAAAAATCACAAAAAATCAATTTCAAATGAAAAATCGACAAAGGGATCGAAAAGATTCAAAGTATACCGTTCGGAGACTCGGATCAGTGGCCCAATGTTGCCACGCATCGGGGTAGGGCTCCTCCGCAATCGATTGCGAAAGAGTATAATGTCTCCTCATTCGAACGAGCTCTAATCGCCTCTCCGCGACCGGACCGCGTCCTTGGCCTTGAAAAGCAACTCCCCCGTGTTCCATTGCTTGAAAAATCGAAGAAAATCGGAAGGATTTCGAGTTTTTTGGCCTTCAATGGCGGCTGGGGCGATTTTTCTCTCTCTCCCTCGTAATTTTTTGAAAAAACTGACTGGGGAAGAAGAAGGGCGTTGGCCCTCATTAAAACCAATCCAGGTCACGCTCCTATCCGCGCGGATGGTTTTGAAGGGTCAAAAAGACCCTTTTGCCCTTTAAAATTTCAGGACTCTGCAGTTTAGTCCTCAACTTAACAGAGTTAACCAAAGTTAACCAAAGCTAGCCCCCCCTTTCAAAATCATTCGACGGCAGTAAAACGTAAGTCCGATCTCCCCGAGAAAGAAACGGGATCCCGTATCTTTCATCAATTTCAATCACGGCAGTAAAACGTAAGTCCGATCTCTCCGAGAAAGTTAACGGAATCCCGTTTCTTTCGTCAAAATCATTCAATCACGGCAGTAAAACGTAAGTCCGATCTCTCCGAGAAAGTTAACGGAATCCCGTTTCTTTCATCAAAATCATTCGACGGCAGTAAAACGTAAGTCCGATCTCCCCGAGAAAGAAACGGGATCCCGTATCTTTCATCAATTTCAATCACGGCAGTAAAACGTAAGTCCTATCTCTCCGAGAAAGTTAACGGAATCCCGTTTCTTTCGTCAAAATCATTCAATCACCGCAGTAAAACGTAAGTCCGATCTCTCCGAGAAAGTTAACGGAATCCCGTTTCTTTCATCAAAATCACTCACGGCAGTAAAACGTAAGTCTGATCTCTCCGAGAAAGTTAACGGAATCCTGTTTCTTTCATCAATTTCAATCACGGCAGTAAAACGTAAGTCCGATCTCTCCGAGAAAGCTAACGGAATCCCGTTTCTTTCATCAAAATCATTCCCCGGCAGTAAAACGTAAGGCCGATTTCTCCGACGAATACGTCTGATTTTTCCCCAGCAAAGGCTAACAAAATCCCCAGCAAAGTTAACGGAATCCCAAAAGCCAGCGGAATCTCGAGTAGATCTCGAACTACGACTGGCTTGATTCCTCTTAAGGATACGTAGGTAGCCTATCATTAGGTCCAGCCACTCGACCAAAACGGTCACCCTCTCCTTCGGCAGCAGACAAAGTCCACCGAAAGGCCATTTCAAATCAAGGTTCGAGGCACCTAAAACGCCATCATCAAGGTTCGAGGCACCTAAAACGCCATCATCAAGGTTCGAGGCACCTAAAACGCCATCATCAAGGTTCGAGGCACCTAAAACGCCATCATCAAGGTTCGAGGCACCTAAAATGCCATCATCAAGGTTCGAGGCACCTAAAACGCCATCATCAAGGTTCGAGGCACCTAAAACGCCATCTTCAAGGTTCGAGGCACCTAAAACGCCATCATCAAGGTTTGAGGCACCTAAAACGCCATCATCTCCAGGGTCAAAGACCCGAACTACGACTGGCTTGATTCCTCTTAAGGATACGTAGGTAGCCTATCATTAGGTTCAGCCATCCGACCGAAAATGGTCATTCCTATCCCCAGCAGAGCGGATAGCCATCAGACCAAAATGGTCATCTCCTATCCCCAGCAAAGCGGATATACAATTTCAGCCATCCGACGGAAAATGGTCATTCCTATCCCCAGCAGAGCGGATAGCCATCAGACCAAAATGGTCATTCCTATCCCCAGCAGAGCGGATAGCCATCAGACCAAAATGGTCATCTCTTATCCCCAGCAGAGTTCCTCTCCAGCACCCGACTGCAGAGCTCACTTTTCAAGGTTCGAGGCACCTAAAACGCCATCATCTCCAGGGTCAAAGACCCGAACTACGACTGGCTTGATTCCTCTTAAGGATACGTAGGTAGCCTATCATTAGGTTCAGCCATCCGACCGAAAATGGTCATTCCTATCCCCAGCAGAGCGGATAGCCATTCGACCGAAAATGGTCATTCCTATCCCCAGCAGAGCGGATATACAATTTCAGCCATCTGACCGAAAACGGTCATCTCTTATCCCCAGAAGAGTTTCTCTCCAGCACCCGACTGCAGAGCTCGCTTTTCAAGATTCGAGGCACCTAAAACGCCATCATCTCCAGGGTCAAAGACCCGAACTACGGCCGGCTTGATTCCTCTTAAGGATACATAGGTAGCCTATTAAATAGGTTCAGCCACTCGATCACTTAATCATCCTGTCAAATTTGGAGCCTTACTCTTATCGACGACCCCGCTTCCTTCGAAAGCGCCGTCGCCGAGGGGCTACTGTAAGTACTCCAATTTGAGTTGTTAGTATTCTCGCTAGAAAATTAACGAGAGTTATAACATTTCTAACATTCCTAACAATTCCTAACATTTCTAACCAAGTAAGGGTAGATTAGGGATTGCCATTTAAAGATAAACCAAAGAAAGAATCTCAAAAAACAAAAGAAATAGAAAAAACCCGAATTAGCAAGCTGAAAAACATAATCAGTTTGATTTTTTTTTGAAAATATTCTTTGTGTCCAAAGCCTGCAGCTGCAATTAATGAACAGTGCACGCTGCAGGTCTTGTCCGCGCGGAGGGTTTTGTCATTTCCAGAGGGCTATAAATTGAGGCCTCCAGTCTCGAAAATAAGGAGAGAAAAAACATTTTTCATAACTGCACCTTGGCGAAAATAGAGAGAAAACAGTGAGAATTCTCTAGAATTGTCACCTTTTTCTCAACTATTCACCCAAAATCACACTCACTCAAACACTCTCATATTCAAGCCTCAAACACTCTTACATTCAAGCCTAAAACTCAAAACACAAAGAAGATTAGTAAACCCTCCTTCTTCTTACCCTAAACTCCTTCATTCATGCATGCATTTTCAAACTTCAAAATGTAGTTTGTTCATCTTCTTGTCTTAGATCCAAGAAGATCACCATGGAAGTTCATCTCCATGGATGATCTTCTACAAGGATCAACATTATTTTCAAAGTGTTCTTACTTACTTGCAAAGAAAACACATTTTCAAAACCCTAAAAATCATTTTCATACATCAAATCTTATTTTCAAAGGATAAAATTCCCCTTCCCAAGCAAATGAAGTGCTTAGTCCTAATGTACCCCAAGGATGGTTTGATATAGTTGATTCACCACTAAAATGTCAAGTGATCACTAATCAAAACCTAGGGAAATGGGGACAAGCATGGATGCAAAATCCCCACTTAAAATCATGTTTTTCTTCTTAAGAAAGTTGCTGTCCAGTAGCAATTTTCTAAGACCTCTGTCCATGGTCTAATTTTTTGTACACATATAAACTTGGAATTTGGTGTTGACTACAAAACACTTTTTGTAGCCAACATCCAGAGATTTCCAGACATATTTTTACTTTATTTTTTTCGTGAGTAAAACTCCTTTTTTCAAATTTTATTTTAAAGGTCAGTTCCTCAGTCTCTGGAAGTCCAGATTTCATATCTGAGATTTCCAGAAGGTTTTGGGTCCTCAAATCATCTCCAAAATGAAAAGTTCTTTTACAGAAACCTTATTTAAGGTGTTTTGAACATTTTTCATTCTCGAACTTTTCCCAGATCCTGGAGTTTTCAAGCCCTAAAGTCCATTTCAAAATCAAGTGTCCACTGCCTTTTTCATTCTGGCAGAAATGGTTTTCAACTTCCAAAAATCTTTTGAGTACCAAATCTCAACCCAAAAATCATACCAAAAATCATGGGATCTTTCCAAAGTCTAATAAAGAATTCTCAATTTTTACTTTTCTCAGTTTCAATTTATTTTGGCCAAAGTAACACACACACACACACACACACACACACACACACAAATGATTTTGAATGTTTGGAAGACTCGTTTTACGAGGCATTCCGGGTGAACACTAACGTTCTTCCCGGCGTGTAACGTGACCTCCGAACCCAAATCTCTTATTTCGGGCATTTTTCAAAGTTTTGGCCCTTAAAACAAAAATGGCGTGGCGACTCCGGTTTTTTCGATTGGTTTTTCAAAGAAACGAAAAATTCAAAGTCCTTTCGAAAAATTGGCACATCATCACAGGTTTCATCGTCACTTCCTTCATCAGAATATGTTTCAATCCAAGTTGTTAACTCCTTTGAGTTATCTTCCTCTTCAGCAACCATTCCCTTGTGTCGAGAAAATTTCGCAGGAGAGGTTTTCTTTTTCATATATCAAATCTTGACTGTGGACACTCAGATGCAAAGTGACCAGGTTTTCTACAATTGTAGCAAACTAGATCACTCTTCTTCTTTGTATCAGTAGCCTTGGAAAAAGTTGCTGGAGTTTTGATTTTTGAAAAAGATTTAGAAAATGGCTTGGAAGCTTTTTGAAATTTTTGGAATCTTTTTACAAACATGGCAAAATCATCATCATTCATTTCGATGAGTGATGAGGTTGAGATGGAAGGATTTGAGGTTTGATTTGATTTAGATGGTTTCTCCTCATGTTCCACTACGGACATGGAAAGTGATTTGCCTTTGCCTTCAACCACTTCAAAATGATCTAATTTAAGCTCATGGACTTTAAGATTTGCATACAAGTTACTTAACGTCTAAGTATTTAAATCTTTAGAGTCCCCTAGTGATGTGGCTTTATTGACCCATCTCGAACCTAAAGCAGCTAGAAAAGTCATATTGACTTCTTTATCAGATAAAACTTTGCCTAAAGATCTACAAGCATTAACTACCTCAACGTAGCGATCGTAGGTTTGGTGCAAGGTTTCGTTGGATTTTCTGTTGAAGTTGTTGTAGGATCTTTCAATAGCATATCTTTTATTTTCCTTGTAGAGATCGCCACCTTCAAGGTATCTCTCTATGGCATCCCACATCTGCTTTTCGGTTTTTGAATACATCACTTTTTGAAGGGTTGATACGGGCAAGGTTCCAGAAATGATGAATCTTCCTTTGCTGTCCAATGCAGCTAATCGCTTTTCCTCATCAGACTACTCAGATTTGGGCTTTTGGACTTCTGGAGTTTCAGCACTGGTGGTTGAATTGGTGTTGGCCTTCATGGGAACAAAGGGGCCATTCGTCACGCATTCCACCAGCATTTCGTTAATGGTCTCCAAATGGATTAGCATTCGGACATTCCAGATGTCGAAGTGGTTTTCGTCCAAAATAGGAATGTGTGAATAGTTAACCATTGTCATGGTTTTTGAATTTGCCATAGTGAATCGGCACACAAGTTGTTAAGCTTAAAAAGTAGTGGTTTTATAAATGTGTTTGCTCTGATACCACTTGTTGGTCCCAAAGGTGGCAACAAGGGTGAAAAACAACTAGAGGGGGGGGGTGAATAACTGTTACAAATTTTCGCCCTCTTTTGAAAACTAAATCTCTTGCTTATAAAACCGCTTGCAGTGTATTAGAAATCGCAAGTAAAGTTGCAAAATGCACAGCAGAATATTTGAATTTATAAGTGCAGTTTCAGAGGTGCGGTTTTGTGTGCGGTTTTGTGAGTGCGGTTTTCACAAACAGTATAAAGGTTTTGACAATGATTAACTTCAAACACAATTCACAATAATGGATAACTGAAAATGAGATCAAACAGATAAATATAAAATAATCAGTAAAGCACAGTAAGTAAAAATGCAGAAATGAAGAACACAATATTTGGAGTGGTTCAATCGTAAATGATCTACATCCACTACCAAGATGGTTAGTCTTGGATTTTCTAAGAGTTAGATTTTATATTGAGTATGCGAGAGATTACAAAGATACAAGTATTCAAACTCAGATCTAAAATCTATTCTATGAAGATCAAATCCTAGACTATAACCAGTGTATCTCAAATGAATAATCTATGTGATTAAACAAGTGAGGTGTGTGTGTTTAACAAGATCAGGGCTTTTTGAATCTATATGATATGGAGCACAATGATTCTTGGGTGTTAAAGGCTTGATTTCTGGGCTGGAAATATTTCTTGAAGGAAGAAGATGGAGATTCAAAGGGTTGAATATTTCTGGGCAGAGCTTCAAACTTCTTATGAACTCACTGTAATTTCAATTTCTCAAGCAATCTTCAAATGTTGAAGATTAGGGGTATTTATACCTAAGCACCAAGAATATAGCCGTTGGAAACTGCCATAACAAGTACTGTACTGGTGCATTCTGATTGGTCCACAAATTCACTTTTGTCCTTTGGTACAGAAGTAGCAGGTAAGGCTGATCAGACCTCAGCTGTAGTTAAGGAGAGAAGGACATCTGTCACCTTCTCAGGATCCTTGCAGATCCTGTCTGACACTTAGTCACGTGACAAGATTTAGTGTTTGACTTTCAAATATGCTGACGTGGATTCCAACAGTCATAAGTGATTCAATCTTCAAGTCTTCAATCATTGGATGCGGTCTGGTGATGATGCGGTTTAGGCGTGCGGTTTCACCAGTGAGGTTTCTCAGTGCGGTTGAGGATTGGAACTGCACTGCGATTTTGCTAGTGCGGCTCCATCAATTAGGATTCACTGCTGTTCTTTGAAGTGCGGTTTCAATGTAGGAATTCCACACTGCGGTTTGCATGTGCGGCTTCATACGTGCGGTTTGAAACTTTTGAACTGAAACCTCATGTCCAATGAGTGTTGTGCCAGTCTTCAAGCCTAAATTATCATAGTCTATAAAATGGACTTAAAAATTGAAGTCTAAACTTCATTATATATGAGCCAAAGTCCATAAAATAGAGATGAGGTTATGGTATCAATCAAATCTAAGCAAAAACTAAGAGGGTTAAAGTATGCATACCCAACATCCTTAATAGTTAGAAATGAATAACAACCATCATATGTATGTTGTCTATAGGGACCCCAAAAATCACAATGGAGTAAAGCAAAAGCATGAGGACTATAAGAAGTACTTAATGGGAAAAGTAATCTGGTAAACTTTGCATAATGACAGATGTCACACAAAGTAGTTTTACAAGCAGAATCAGAATCAGAAACTTGAACATGTAAATGTTTAAATGATGAAAAAGGAATATGACCTAATCTGAGGTGCCACAACTGAGAATCAGTAAAAGATGGAACATTAGTATAATTGTTACATGAAACAGATGAATTCAAAGAAGAGACATGAAGACTAGGAGACACAATTCTGTAGAGACCTCCATCAAGAGTTTGAATCTCCTTGAGAGTCTTGAGAACAGGGTCCTGAAGTAAAGAAGTGGTAGGAGTAAATACAATAGAACACCTAGAATCCAATGCAATCTTCCTACCATAAATCAGATTGTATTTGAGTAGAGGAACAAACAAAACATCTGTAAGAATAAGACCATTAGTAAGAGCAATGGTGCCTTTATGAGTGGTAATCTGATGAATTAAGTCATAGGAACAACATTAGACAAAGAAGAGAAGGAAGATGTGACATGGTCAGTAGCTCCAGTATCAAGTATCCATTCACAGTGTATAGAAACATAACTTGTAAAGAAAATAGTGCTTAGAGAAGGACATACTAACATACCTACAAAATGAGCCTCAGAATTGGCAAGGGCAGATGTGTGAGTAGTCAAACCAGCATTTGTAAGCTAACAAGGTGATCATACTGAGCATTGGTGAGACCAGTGCCTATAGAATCAGAGATGGGTGCAGGACAATCAGAAGTAGGAGTAATATCAGCTAAGACAGCCATCTTAGCTCTATGCTTGGGCATATTGGATGGATTGGATTTAGAACCATAGAGAGGGTGCCACTCAGGATAACCATGCAAGTGAAAGCACCTCTTCTGGTTATGAGAGTCACCATGATAATGTTCACACCATGATTTTGCTCTATGTCCTGTCATGGCCTTAGAAAACTTGTTAGCAATATAAGTAGTAGAAGCTTTACTTAGCAAGGCACTGGAAATTTCAGACACATTAGTGGGAGAATGATTGACTATAAATTTCCTTTGTCCTTCCTCTTCAATCAATAATGATACAGCCTGAGAGAGAGAAGGTATTGGAACCATTCTGAGAATTTGCCCTCGAACTATATTAAAATTTTCATTTAATCCCATAAAACACCTAGTAAATTTCTGCAGATCTTCATAATCCTCTTGCTTCTTCAATGCACCACAAGTGCAGTTACATGAACATTTAGGAATCTGACTCACACTAGTGTATTCATCCCAAAGTCCTCTAAACTTAGTAAAATATCCATTGACAGATAGAGATCCTTGAACACAACCAGCAATCTCTTGACTAATATGGAAAATTTTAGGAACATCACTTTTGGAAAACCTAGTGAGCAAATCATCCCAAATTTCTTTCGAGGTAGAAAAATAAACAAGACTAGACACAATATCAGCACTAACTGCATTTAAAATCCAAGCAATTACCATACTGTTGCACCTCTTCCATGTTGTGGATATGGCCCTCCACTACCCAAGCAAACACACAAGAATAATAATAGCACACAAAACAAAGCACAAGAAATCAAAGCACGAAAGAACACATAAATTGTTTACCCAGTTCACCAATATGTTTGGCTACGTCTGGGGGCACTACCAAGCCAGGATCTTGCACTAAGATATGTTTATATTGTTACAATGAGTTTAGGGGGCGGAACTATACTTAAATATATGCTAGGGAAACAAACCAAACCCTAGGTGGACAAGGGAACCCAAAAAATTGCCTAAAAACCGGACTCTGCTGACGGGCCCAGCGCGGCCGCCCTCCATGGCTGCGCGGTCGCGCTAACCTCCAGAGAGTTCAACACCATTGTTCGAGCCTTCAGCGCGGTCGCCCTTGAACACCTGTGCGGCCGCGTAAGACCCCAGAAACTTCGACGATTTTCTTCCCTTTTGCTCCGAAGTCTAGCTCGGTTGGTCCTCTATCCCAACAATCTCCCACCTAGAGATCAACCGCATATATAAGCCCTGTATCCGTTCTTCAACTCACCCTTGGTGTCCTCCTAGTGCTCACCTCAATCATGGTAGTGCCATCCTCCTCTCTTCTATTCTCCAAGTCCAATTGAAGCTTTGCACAGCTTTAATTTCTCAAGGTTTACAACCTTTGTCAACATGTCAGCCGGGTTC
Organism: Adenophora triphylla var. japonica; assembly: GCA_022495995.1. Taxonomy (NCBI): domain Eukaryota; kingdom Viridiplantae; phylum Streptophyta; class Magnoliopsida; order Asterales; family Campanulaceae; genus Adenophora; species Adenophora triphylla. Next base: position 431,719 of record JAFEMH010000955.1, read on the forward strand.
TCCGATTCCAATATCTTCTCCAGCCTTAAGATCTTCTCTTCCAAGAGATGCCTGATGTAGTGAAACCTCAGTTCAATGTGCTTCGTCCTAGAATGAAACGCCGAATTCCTTGCCAAATGAATTGCACTCTGACTGTCACTGTAGAGAGCGTTACCACTTCGCGTCTTCCCAAGTTCACCCAAGAAGTTCTGTAACCATACCATCTCTTTACTCGCTTCTGTCACTGCCACATATTCTGCTTCTGCAGTTGACTGAGCCACGATCTTCTGCAATTTAGAAGCCCAGAGATTGCCGTACCACCCAATGTGAAGACATAACCCGTAGTACTTCTCCTCTTGTCTAGATCGCTTGATGCCAAATCCGCATCAACATAACTCGCTAACGTGACCTCCTTGCTTGAGAAACATAGAGCCTTTCCAGCAGTACCCTTTAAGTAACGCAGGATCCATTTAACCGCTTCCCAATGTTGATTTCCTGGATTGCCCATGAACCGGCTGACTACTCCCACCGCATGTGCAATGTCCGGCCTTGTACACACCATTGCATACATTAGACTCCCCACTGCTGAAGCATATGGAGTCCTCTACATCTTTTCACGCTCCTCCTTGCCCATAGGTGAGTCCTTCTCGGATAGCTTGAAGTGCATATCCAATGGTGTCCCTGTTGGCTTCGCCTCTTCCATACAAAACCTTGCCAAGACTTTCTCAACGTATTCTGCTTGTGAAAGAACCAACTTACCCGACTCCCTGTCCCGGTCAATCCGCATGCCCAAGATTTTTCTGGCCTCCCCCAAATCCTTCATCTCGAACCGTTCTGACAACTGAGTCTTCAATCTGTTTACCTCTCTACTGCTAGAGCCCGCTATTAGCATGTCATCCACATATAACAGCAAGATTATGTACCCATTGTCCGTGTTCTTGAAGTAGCAACAATGATCCGCCTCACATCTGATAAAGTCAATTTCATGCATGAATCCATCGAACTTTCTGTACCACTGTCTAGGAGCTTGTTTAAGGCCATACAAGCTCTTAGTCAATCTGTAAACCAGTTCCTCGCTACCCTTAGACAAGTAACCCTTTGGCTGTACCATGTAAATTTCTTCCTCCAAATCCCCATGAAGAAAAGCCGTCTTTACATCCATCTGTTCCAGCAACAAGTTATCTGCCACTACTATCCCCAGAACCATTCTGATAGTGGTCATCTTCACAACAGGAGTGAATACCTCGGTGTAGTCAATACCATACTTTTGCTAAAACCCTTTTACAACCAACCTTGCCTTGTAACGCTTACTGCCGTTTGCTTCCTCCTTAATCCTGTAAACCCACTTGTTATGCAATGCCTTCTTCCCCTTAGGCAGTCTAGTCAACTCCCAAGTTTTGTTGGCCTTCAATGAGTCCATCTCATCATCCATCGCAGCTTTCCACTTATTACAAAGTGCACCACGAACAGCCTCCGCATAACATTCCGGTTCCCCACTATCTGTCAACAACAAATAATAATTGGAAGGAGTATACCTGTCAGGCGATCCACACAACCTGCTGGATCTAAGCAGCGGAATATCCGGTTCCGGAGTATGTGGTTCATCTTCAGTGACCTCCTGACCATGGTCATCATGAACCGTTCTGCTCCCACCCGAGTCTGGAATATCCACCTCTACAACCTCCGGTTCTGAACTAGTATCATCAGATGCCCCCTTTCTGTCCTTGTACAATACCTGTTCATTGAATACCACATCTCGACTACGAATAATTTTATGGTTTTGGTCATCCCAAAACTTATACCCGAAGTCATCCCCGCCATACCCAATAAACGTACATTTTACAGACTTTGCATCTAATTTAGTTCTCTCAGCAGAATTAATATGAACATATGAGACGCAGCCAAATATGCGAAGAAAGGACAGATTTACCTGCTTGCCACTCCATGCTTCCTCTGGAATTCCATTCCCCAATGGTACCGATGGTCCCCTATTGATTAAGAAAGCCGCCGTGTCAACTGCATATGCCCAGAACGTCTTCGGAAGTCCACACTTCAATCTCATACTTCTTGCCCGCTCGTTCAATGTCCTGTTCATCCTCTCTGCAACCCCGTTGAGTTGTGGTGTACGCTTTGGAGTCTTCTCCATACGAATACCATTCGCTGCACAATATTCCCTAAACTTACCGAGCTCATACTCCCCACCATTATCTGATCTTAAGCACTTAAGCTTAAGTCCCGTCTGATTCTCCACCAAGGCCCTCCATTTCTTGAATACCTCGAAAGCTTCATCTTTCCCCTTCAAGAAGTAGACCCAGACCTTCCTTGTTGAATCATCAATGAAGGTCATGTAATATGACGCACCACCCAGAGACGTTACCGGAGATGGTCCCCACAAGTCCGTGTGATCTAGTTCTAACTTTGCTTCCCTCAAAGCCCTACCCGTCCTCGAGAAATTATTTCTCCCCTGTTTGCCAAACACACAATCTTCGCAGATCCCCACGTTGACTGTCTTCAAACCCGGTAGTAGTCCCTGTGAACAAAGTACTTTCATCCCCGTCTCACTCATGTGACCTAATCGACAGTGCCACAAATCAATATCACCCTTGGCTGCCGCCATCGCGATACTATCCTTGGTGTTATTCGCCAAATATAATGTCCCCTCCTTATTACCCCGAGCGATCTCACAATCCTCCTTGGTAATAACCCAGTTCCTGCAGCCGAATGTTACCTTGTAACCTTCTTCATCCAACTGCCCAACTGATAATAGGTTCTTTTTCAAACCCGAAATGTGCCTAACCCCGTTCAGATGTAAGACTTTCCCATCCGATGCTCCTATTCTGACATCCCCCTTCCCCTTGATTTCCAAAGGCTCGCCATCCGCCAGATAAACCTTCCCGAAATCACAGGAAGTATAATTCTCCATCTCTTTTGCATGCCCGCATGAGTGGAATGATGCCCCCGAATCCAGCACCCATGATTCTAGTGCACTACTAACACTCAGAATCAGTACATCATCACCTTCGACTGTCACATTCACCGACTTGCCCCCACGATTGGGACAATCCATCTTGTAGTGTCCCAACTCCTTGCAGTTATAGCACTGAACTGATCCCTTTGCAACCCTTGGCTTGTCTCTGATCTCCACGGTCTTGCCCTTACCACCCGTCACGTTCTCCCTAGATTCAGTTCTCCCTTGTTTGCTAGTACCCGGCCTTCCCCTGCTAGTAGTAGCTAAGGCCGATCCCGAAGCAGTCGATGTCCCCAACTTCTTCATGCGATTTTCCTCGCCCAAGAGAAAGTCTTTAACATCATCATACTTCAATTTGTTTTTACCAGCTGAAGCATTGATCGCTGTCACTGTCCCGCTCCAACTTCCTGGTAAAGACGCTAGCAACAAGCACACGTGAACCTCATCATCGAACTTGATCTCCACCGCAGTCAATGAGTCTATAACATCCATAAACTCATCGATGTGCTTAGCTAAGGATCCTCCCTCTTGCATCTTGAGACTACCCATCTTGCGTATCAAATCCACCTTGTTTGCAACAGATGGAGTTTCAAATCTCTCAGTAAGATAATCCAATAGCTCCTTTGTGGTTTTTGCCTTTTTGGTAGTCTTTGCAATCCACTTTGACAAAGTAGATCTGACCACCCCTAGGGCCTTCCGATCCATGAGATCCCAATGTTCCTGCTCTTCGTCTTTTGGTTTGACACCCTTTAGAGGCTTATAGAGTTCTTTGTTATACAAAAGATCCTCTATCTGCATCCTCCAAAATCCGAAATCAGACCCATCGAATTTCTCAACCGCATGTTTGTCCTTGCCCATTCTTGATTGCTTGACAACACCCAATCGCTCGATAAACCAATCTAACGATTAAACCCTGATCTCGAACCAAGGCTCTGATACCAGTTGTTGTGGATATGGCCCTCCACTACTCAAGCAAACACACAAGAATAATAATAGCACACAAAACAAAGCACAAGAAATCAAAGCACGAAAGAACACAGAAATTGTTTACCCAGTTCACCAATATGTTTGGCTACGTCTGGGGGCACTACCAAGCCAGGATCTTGCACTAAGATATGTTGTATATTGTTACAATGAGTTTAGGGGGCGGAACTATACTTAAATATATTCTAGGGAAACAAATCAAACCCTAGGTCGACAAGGGAACCCGAAAAATTGCCTAAAAACCAGACTCTGCTGACGGGCCCAGCGCGACCGCCCTCCATGGCTGCGCGGTCGCGCTAACCTCCAGAGAGTTCAACACCATTGTTCGAGCCTTCAGCGCTGTCGCCCTTGAACATCTGCGCGGCCGCACAAGACCCCAGAAACTCCGCCGATTTTCTTCCCTTTTGCTCCGAAGTCTAGCCCGGTTGGTCCTCTATCCCAACATTCCAGTGAGAAACATACTTGGATGTAGACGGTGGTTTCATGCATTCTCCAGTGACCATTCTCTTTGCAATCAAAGCATTGGTGAAAGACATCTTCCATTGATTGAAATTACAATCAACCAGAGGTTGAGTAACCAACAAAATTCCAGGATGATCATTAGATTCAAATATAGTGGATGTGAGGGCTGTAACAGAACAACATTCACAGGCAAACCATAGTAATCAACATTAGCTTCTGTAGCAATCGCTTCGGTTGCCATTGAAATGCAAAAGAAATTGTTTGAATTCTCAAAGAAATTAGGTCACAAATCAAATCGACTGATTTGTACCGATCAAATATGAAAATCAAATTAGAATTGATCAGAGTGTAAAATTGTGGAAGATTAGGTCAGGGAAATCAAATTGATTTGATCTGATACCATGTTGATGAAATGAATGAAAAATTCATGAGCTCAAGAACAAAATTGAGAGAGAAAACACACAAATCTTTCATTACTCTATATTAAAAAACATACTGAATTAATTATGTACAAAGGCGAAATGTTGCTCTATATAGCAATTCACTACACAGTGTTGTAACCACCCTAACCGAGTACATGTCTAACTAACATATGTACAAGTAGACCCCTATATAAAGTTAAAACATTCCTCAAGTCCTTGTAACCTAACTCACCTTACCTTTTTTTTTTCTTTCTTTTTAAATTGCAACACTGATCAATCAATTAGTAAATAACAGTACTTCATCTGTTTCAAAATAAATTTCAGTTTTTCTTTTCTTTTTTGTCGAAAAAGAATGTCAATATTCAAAAGGGCAAATTGCATTCTAGTTACCTGAGTTTTACAAGATGTTTCATTTGATTATCAAATTTGTATTTACACGTTGATTATGGAGTTTTAGTTTTGGTTGCAATCAGATATAAATTTTGACGACCCATTAAAAATTTAACGAGAAGTATGTCATGTGCCACTCACATGATATACTTAAGGGACATTTCTGTCTTTTCCATGCAATATCGTTTTGTTAATTGAATAAACTATGGATGCCACCATAGCTCACACACCACCACCACCACCACCACCACTATCTATTCACCACCATCATTGCCACATCAACCATCACCATCATCGGCAGCACCACCACTACCAAAAATCAAAACAACACTTTATAACATTAAAATTATGTTTAATAATCAGCAATAATTCCCATAATTTTGGATCAAATAAGTCAAATTCTGCAGAACAAAATTATCCTATCAATTTCACCATCACCAACCATGAAAACACATAAGGGAAGGGAAATTTTGAATTCTAGGGAGGCAACGACGCCAACATAACCTCTTGTTCCTCCATCTATCTACCACATATTTTTACAAATTAAGAGCAACTCTCAATATCAGCAAATCAAAATTAAAGCCAAGAACATATCAAATCACTTTAACTTAACCTAAGAAAAAACAACAACTTCAATGGCCAAATTCGAGAACGCGATGGTCACAACAGTGAGAAGGGAGAATGGATGGGAAGGCGACAGTAGTGAGAAGGAAGAAATTGTAGAAAAAAGAATATTAAAAAAAAGGAATGTATCGGATTACGAAGGCAATGATGCAGGGGATTGGACAGAGGATTTTGAGAAAAGAGGGGTCGAGACTGGCGAGGTGTGGGGGTGGCTGCTACCGGAGAAAAGGATGGGAGGGAAGGATAAAAAAGGATAGGCGTTTTTTTTTTTTTTTTTTTTTTTGATATCCAGGTTCCCAGCTTCGCCGGACTAATCATGGACCACCAGATATCGGCCCCTCAGTATGCTGACGGAGGTAAATCGCGGGATGTGCCCTATGCAGCAGGGTGTCAGTACCCCTTATACTCCAGAGCCCCAAGGGAGCCCTCCTACAAGGCATTTACATCACTCTTACATCACCAATTGGCTGCTCCAGCTGCTCCTGCCGAGGCAATTGCATCACTCTTACAACACCACCGTCGCTCCATTACTCCTGCCAAGATTCGAACTCCCCACACTGAGGATACAAGCCCAGCAATGCTGCTTCCTTAACTGCACGGATGTGCCCCGAGGAGCTCCTAAGGACCCTGAAACCAAGGTAGGAATTAAAGCTCAAAGAATCCCCTTGGGGGGACTCGAACCGGTGACCTTCCCTTCGGAAGGCCACCAAGGTACTACTGGGCCAAGGCCCTTTAGGTGGATAGGCGTTTTTTTTTCCTTCGTAGATCGAATATAAATATGGATTTCTTTTAAGAATATACTCTATAGATTTAGTTTTTTTTTTTTTTTTTTTTTTTTTTTTTTTTTTTTGCAGCAGATATAGATTTAATTCACTAAGTTTAAAATAGGGATCATATTTTAGATTATTATCCTTAATATTTTAATACTCCTTCTTTCCCAAAATACTTACAGTTTTAGAGGAGATTTTTTGTTCCAAAATAGTTACTGTTTTGCATTTTCAATAAAACTTTGACAAATTTTGCCTAAAATGCTCATATTAATGATTAGGTAGTTGTCATTGTTAATGTATTTAATTGTCTAGGTAATTGAAACATTTCAAGAGTAATTTGGTCTATTTGATATGTATTATGTGAAAAGTCCTAAAACTACAAATACTTTGGGACAAATGGAGTAATTTTTTTTAAGTCCCATTGCATGTAAAAGATATAAATGCCCCTTAAATAGCTCATGTGAGTGGCACACGACATTCTTTTCGTTATATTTTTAACGAGTTGTCCAAATTTATACCCAATTGCAATTAAAATACGAACTCAGTAATCAATTTGTAACAAACACAAATTCGAATATCAATTGAAACATCTCATAAAGCTCAGGTAACTAGAATACAATTTGCCTCAAAATAAATGCCAATTTTCTAATTGTTTTTAGCTCAAATAGAATGTTATGGTGTTTTTTTTTTTTTAAAAAAAAAATAAGAGGAAAAAACTTTATCCTTAAATCATTTTTACCGATTCTTTTATAATTTTGATTGTTTAAAAAAGAAATAGCTTTTATTTTAATTTTAGTATGGAGGTAATAATATATTTTTAAACACTTCATTTAAAAATATGAATAAAAATTTAATGTATATCATTATAAAATAAAATATTTATAAGCGCATCCATATGCTATAGAGCTCTTTTGGAAGTTTACTGTTTTGGAAAAAAATTGTTAAAGATTTATGATGATGACGTATTTATAAAGTGTTAGTGTGGCATTTGAACAGATGAAATGGCTTATTTATTTAGGCATATCTCCTATGCATTGAGTTAAGCAATAGGTATTAAAATTAACACAGGCGAATTGCAATTCGATTACCTATTTTTTTTTTATTAGTTTTGCAATTTGATTTTCAATATTAAAAAAAGTTGCAAGTCGATTCCTAATTAGACATGTTATTGCATATTGAGGTAAAAACTAACCGATTAATAGTTTTTTGACGAAATTAAAGTCATGTGCCATGCAAATAATTTTTTAATGAGCATGCTAATCATTTCCCAAGGGAAAAAGGAAATAATTTCTCTTTAACATAAAAATGATATAGCTTTATAGCTCTTGGTTAATGAAAAAAAAGATTCAAAAATATAAATCAATTAAAAAAAACACGTAAAATACTGAGTGGTGGTGACGGTGGTGCTAATAGTAGTAGTGGTTGGTGGTGTTGGGGTTGAAATGAATGTGAAATAACCATTATAACTCTTAAAAATTCAAATACATGGCACATGACTTAGATTTCGTAAAAAAACTAATATTTCGTTAGTTTTTACACCAATTAGCAATAAAATGTCAATATTAAAAATCAGATTGCAACTTTTTCAATGTTGAAAACCAAATTGCAAAAGTAACACAAACATAGATAACCAAATTGCAATTTGCCCATCTATTCACACTATTTACAGGATATCAAATTACCATCTGCATCTGCAGTGGTAGATATCAAAATTAAATTTTAATATCTCTCATAACTCTATACCAAATTTAGACATCCGTTTTATCATTAGAGATACTAACTCATTTACACAGATAATAATATTTATTTTGATACCTAACATTAGAGTTGCCCTTTACCAATATCACATTATTCACACTTGGCCCAAATTTGACAAATTTTGTTGCGAAATATTATAACAAAAGGGGACAATTTAACAAAAGAGAAGCTGTTAGGGCATGAATGACATTTGTAAGATTTTAAGGCCTCCTGAGAACATGTTGAAAGTTAATAGGGTTCTTCCTTTCACTTATCGTAAAGTTTAAGTCTGGACAAACCTAAGAGGAACGGCGCCAAAATTACCCCTAAAACCCGCCTTGTAAAACGAAAATAACGCCGGCGCCGCCGTCAAATACCAAATCGGTTCATTCTCCATCGTCTCCAGCTACGATTGAAAGCAGCAGATAGATTGGAGCTCCCTTCAACGGCAGCTGAAAGTTAGGTTTCCAATTCAAACCATGACAACAACTCGGGTTGCTTCTTCTTCTTGTTCTTCTTCAATTTCTCACTTCCTGCTTCATTCTCCCTTTTCTCTAAGATCCATTTGCTCAGTCACAATCTTTCCCAATCCAGAATCCCCCTCTACTCAATTTCTTGATACAAATCTACCCCTCCCAAGGAAACCCAATTTACAAAACGAAAAAACTAGGGATTTTTCGCCACCCATTTCACAAGATAGTATTTTGACTGAAAATCATGTCATAGAAGATCTTTTGAGGTATAGAAATGATGCACGTTCAGCTTTGAAGTGCTTCAAATGGGCCAAGAGAAAGAGGGGTTTTGTTATGAACACTGCCCAGCCATCTCTTCTTTTGCTCCATATTCTAATGGGATCTCCTTATCACCGTAAAAAGGCTCGGGGACTACTTAAAGATTTTGTTTCGAGCAATTCTCATGACCCAGATTTGCTTGTTGATCAGTTGATTGATTCTGCAAGAAGATTTGAATTTGATTTTGATTCTCGGGTTTTAAATTATTTGTTGATTAGTTATGTCAAGTCCCGACGGTATAGGGATTGTATTAGTTGTTATAATAAAATGCTCGAGAGAGAGTTTAATCCATGGACTGTTACTATAAACATTCTTTTGAACGCATTGGTTTGGAACAATATGATTGCAGAAATTCGTGCTTTGTATGATGATATACTTAGAAGAAGGATTCCGTTTAATTCTAAGTCTGTGCATTTAGTGATGTGTGGTTATTTGAGAGGAGGCGAGATTAAAGAAGCGGAGAGGTGCTTTAGGGAAGCAAAAGCTAATGGGGTTGACCTTGATCCGGGGACTTATAGTACTGCTATTCACACTGTTTGCAAGAAACAAGACATGTATTCTGCGTTGGAGTTGCTGATTGAGATGAAGAAAAAAGGATGGGTTCCTTCTGAAGGCACATATGCAAATGTAATTGGGGCTTGTGTTAAGCAGAGAAATATGGCAGATGCCTTAAAACTCAAGGAAGAAATGGTTTGTCTTGGGGTTCCTGTAAATGTTGTGGTTGAGACGAACTTGATGAAGGGATATTGTCTTCAGGGCCGTCTTGATTGTGCTTTAAGTTTGTTAGATAATATTGTTAAGGATGGAGTTTGCCCAAACAAAATCACTTACTCAGTTATGATTGATGGTTGCTGTAGGAATGGAAATATTGAAAAGGCGCTTGAGCTATATACCCGAATGAGAATTGAAGGCATCAAACCAAGTGTTTATCATCTAAATTCCTTGATACAGGGATTGTTAAGAGTAGGGCTGTGGGAAGAGGCGTTTAAGTATTTTGATGAGGCGGTTGAAATGGGTATTTCAAATGTTTTCACGTATAATACTCTTATATCAGGGCTTTTGAAGCAGGATAAGGTGACGGAAGCTTGCAGTGTTTGGGATAAGATGGTGAAAAATGGGGTGGTTCCAACTGAGGTATCATATAACATCATGATATTTGGCCACGTCAAGAAAGGGAACATGGACTTAGCATCAGGGTTGTTTTCCGAAATGCAGGAAAAGAGTTTAAAACCAAATGTGATTACATATAGTATTTTGATTCATGGTTATTTCAATAGAGGTGAGAGAGAAAGAGCTTTCAAGCTTTATGACCAAATGGTGGGTGTAGGGATTTCCCCTACTGATTACACGTTCAATATAATAATCAAAGGTTTATGTGAAGATGGAAAGACATATGAAGCATTGGATATGCTGAAGAAGTTGGTAGAGAAGGACTTCATTCCTACCTGTTTAACTTACAACATCATTGTACATGGATTTGTCAAGGATGGCTCCATGAATTCCGCATTGACAGTTTTTAATGATATGAGGGTGAGTGGAATTTCTCCAAATATTGTGACTTATACCTGTTTGATTCATGGATTGTGCAAAACCAATAACAGAGAATTTGCTTTGAAAATGCTGGATGAGATGAAAAGCAATGGCATTGATATGGACATTACTGCATATGGTGCATTAATTGATGGATTTAGCAAAATTGGAGACATGAAAACTGTGAAAGATCTTTTTGATGAACTTTATAAATCTGGCTTGTCTCCAAATTCAACTGTTTATAATAGCATGATTAGTGGCTTTAGAAATCTGGATAAAATGGACAAAGCACTTGCCTTGCATAAGAAGATGATTGACGAGGGGATTCCGTGTGATGTAGCAATATATACAACATTAATTGATGGGTTTTTGAAAGTGGGAAATGTTGTTCTTGCTTCAGATCTGTACACGGAGATGGTTGCCAAAAGTATTGATCCCGATGTCATCACATACTGTGCTTTGGTCAATGGTCTTTGTAATAAAGGGCAGCTAGAGAACGCAAGAAAGGTCTTGGATGAGATGGATAAGAAGAATTTGACCCCTAATATTCTTATTTATAATTCGTTGATTACTGGATACTTCAAGGAAGGGAATTTGCAAGAGGCTTTTAGATTGCATGATGAGATGCTAGAAAGAGGTCTTGTGCCTGATAACAAAACTTATGATATTCTCGTGAGCAAGAAGTTCTAGGGAAATGATTCTCCGACAGTGCCTTCTGTATCTTGATAACTATGTGCGGGCCAGTGCTTATAAACACTATCTGAATTGAATTCCTTGGTTCTACCAAGCAGTCAATCTCCTTGGTCTCTCTCACCGTCATCGGTCAAAAATTATGCTCTTTGAGAGGGTAATGCTTCCTACTTTTCATTTAAATAGCACTCTGCTGAATTTCTTCACGAGTTTATGTTAACTTCTAGGCTGAGCAGGTGCATACCTCCCTGATCATTAAAGTGCAAAAGAACAAGTTGTCATTGACAAAAAATTTCATATCCACAATTTTGTTGTCTCTTCAAGGTACTGTGATCTACTCATTTTAAGTCCTTAGTATTATAATAACATGGTCAGCTGAGTGTTTATTCGATCTTCATTATGACTTGGGTGTCTGTTTTCAGTGCTTGTTTATGTGATGAACCCGCTCCTATATGAACCACTACTATTTTTTCATGTAAAAGTCTGTTTCAGTACTTGTTGTTTATCGTAATTGTTTTTGTTGGATTATTCTTAGTTTTCTCTAGTTTGGGTTTTGTGGGGAAGGTTCTGACTGGGAAGAAGATGGATCTCACCGGGGAGGACACCAGCAATCTGACACAGTAACGTATATCTGCCGCCTAACACTACATCTAACCAATAGTAACTTACGCATCAGACTTAACCCCTTACAGCAATGAACATCGAACATGAAAGATATGAAAAAGAACTCGAGAAAGAACAACATGATAAATCAGATTAATGTCAGGTGATTCATCTTCTTGATCATTAACTCAAAAAAAAAACATTCTTGATACATATCAGGCATGTTTTGCCACGCTATTTGAACACCGTAGGATGAAATATTGAATATCAATGTTGCAACTGATGATATTCATAGTGACTAGAATTTCTTGTTCTATACACTCTTGTGCTGATAACGAGATGAACATTTAATTTTCAGAAAACAAATGAATCAAGTTTGATGCTTTCATAGCCCATTCACATTGCTCCGCATTGGCCATCCCTGATATCTTGTTGTAGCATTCCTTTCCTTCACAGACATGCCCAATGACCTTATCCTCCCTATTGGTGATACTCCCTCCGTCCCTAAATGTTTGTCCCATTTCCCCTTTTCCTTTGTCCCAAAAAGTTAGTCTCATTTCCAAAATTAAAGCTTCAAAATCACTAAATTTTCAAAACTTGTAACATTTAGGGATGGAGTATTACATAACGGTGGTGTATATTATCAATAATTTTCAAAGCGTTCGTAAAAATAACCAAAATTAAAGCTTCAAAACCACTAAATTAAAATGTTTGAAAAGTCAAATGGGACAAACATTTAGGGACGGAGGGAGTACAATGTACTCCCTCCGTTCCATTTGAAGGTTCACATATTTCCCAAATGGGTGTCCCATTTAATGGTTCACCTTTCCTAAAATGGAAATGGGACCCACTTATCACACTCATAACAATTACCCACTTATTTCACTTTCTATCTCCTACCCAACTATCTACACCCACAACACATCACATTTTCACCTTTTTTCTTAATTCCTGTGTCCAACTCAAATGGTGAACCTTCAAATGGGACGGAGGGAGTATCCTATAATATTCAGTGATGCCTATCCGATTGCTGCTGCCCCAGTACAAACAACAGGGCCGGCTGATGAGAGGTGCAAGAGGTTCCTCTGCACCAGGTCCCAAATTTTGGAGGACCCCCATTTTATCTAGGCCCATTAGGTATATAGCTTCAAAAAAAAAATTATGTTGTGCGTAAAGTAATGATCAATGTAATAAATTATTTTTGAATTTTATTGCTTAATTTTGTAAAACTTTAATCTTTATATAAAAGCACTTATATATACATATTATATTTTTTGTATTAACTTTTAAACATTAGGGGCCCAATATTCACATTTCGCACAGGGCCTCAATAATTATTGAGACGGGCCTGACAAACAATCCCCTTAGTTGAGCTTAGTTTCTTTGTATTTTTAAACCTAATCTACTCTTTCTTTTTTGGCTGGACGGGGAGAGAGGGGGGGGGGGGGATAAACCTTAAGTTAGTATCTTGGGAGTTCAATTCTTTTTGAATTACTACATATCAGGTCTTTATGTATAATTTTTTTTATGCATGTCTTCAAATATCATTTACATATATGGACAACCCCCCCCCCCCACTCATCTGATTTTAGAACTTTTACTTTTCAATAGTTCTATCGTGTTTTCCCAAACCCATTTCTTTGCTCCTGTTATATGCCATTTCCACATTTGAAATTTACCTCTTCAACTTCCAGGAAAATCTCTTTGTTACTTGCTCCTTAATGGTCACATAGTGTTAGAAGCACCTCTCTCTCTCCCCTCATTGTATAATCCGGCGCCCTTATGATATGTTAGTATCTTCTTGTCTTCTCTTTCATTCTATAGTTTTCTGGACACTTTTAATTCTGGAAATATACAGTCCTTGATGATAGTGTATCGTCAAACCAAATGGGAACACATGTTAACTACATTTTTTCGTTATCCCTTCTTAAAGTAGGTCAACTGTGTTTTAATTCTAGCAAAGACTGTACAGTGTAATTCCAAGGAGGTTTAAGCAAGTAAAGCCACATTCTTAAAAAAGATGTCGTCTTAAATAGTACAAAGTACCATTTTTATGGGACGGAGAAAGTGTATGACTGCACTATGTTAAGTCCCAACCTAATATACTCATCAGATTAGATAAGCACGGCCATTTGAAGATGTTTTATTCTAATATTGCTCAAAGGCGACATTGTGATTAGAAATAATCTTTGAGATTGGATTCTGGTTTATGAAAGGCAAAGAGGCATAAGATTTTCCTTTCTTGTATGTTGTGCACCAGATGAGCTTGTTGCTCACAAGACCTGCTGTTTTGACCTGCATTCATGAAAACTAAAAAAGAAAACGAAAAAGAAAAAAATTCGTGGAAAAGGAAAATTATCTACATCTTGAACTAAATATAAGCAATTCTTTTTGATCTTATGTCATTCTTTGAATCTGCAGGAATTGGTCAAAAGTTAGATGTGGGGCGGGTGATCGGAAGGTCCAAAACTACGCTCAGAAGCTAGGGAACGGTTTGGGTTCAATCTTAGTGATTCCCGTCCGATTTCCCGTTCCCTGAACAGTTAGCACAAGGCCTGAGTATATACTTCCTTTCATTGGGGTCATGGTGTAGTAAATGGTTGATTAAAGCCTTTGGAGTTTGGAAGAATCATTAAAAATATACTCCCTCCGTTCCAGTCTCCCAGAGATAGTCTCATTTTATTTTTGACGGTTAACTCAAATAAACTTTGACCAAAATTTTATAAATATTTAATTATTCACGTGAAATTTTAAAAGTTGTTATTGATATTATTTATCGTGTAAATTTGGCCTTATGAGTCCAATTAAGAAATCATTTTTTAATCTCATACTATAAAACAGACGTTGTGTGTTTAGGGCAACTCTAACCATGAGTATCAAATGCAAATTTTGATACTCATATATGTGAAGGTATTTGCAATTCCAACAATGAAAAAAAGAGGTATCAAATTTTGTGATGGTATTAGCAAATGTAGCAAATTTGCTACCTTGCTTAATTAATGCCGTGGGTGTTCTTCACTTGCTCAAATGGGGATGGAGATGGCCAAACGGGTTGCCCGGCCCGGTCCGACCCGTTTGGCAAAAACCCGCAGGACAAACGGATTTAAGCCCGTTTGTTTGTCTCACTAAATGGGCCTAAGCCCGACCCGCCCCATCCCAAAAAAGCCCTCCAAGCTCGCATGTTTGGCCCGAATCTAAAGATCCACGGGCTTAAACAGGTTTTCACCTTTTTTTTTTCCACCTTCTCTTGAAGAGTGGCTAGCCGTTCCCTTGCCACCTTTAGATCAGCTAAGGCTTCATCCCGTTCATTCTCAGCGTTGAAATGGGCGGCCTGGAGAGCTCGGCATTGGGAGTCGGAGTCTACAAGCTTCTCCCTCGGCTCGGCGGCCTCCCTGGCCTTTCTGGAGTATTTGGTGGAGACTATTTGCTCCTTTTCAATTGCAGCTCTCCAGCTGCACTTAGCCTGCTCAGTGAGAGCAAGAGACTACACAATACAAAGAAAGTAGTCAATACAACAGTTATCAAAATCAAAGCGACCAAAACTACTATTACCAAACAGAAAAGAAAGAAAGTGAAAAGATCAAAGAGTTACCTCGGAAGCTAGGAGGCCGGACCTATCATGGTACTCCTCCGGAGTAAGCCCTTCCTCTACGAACTGGGCCAGCAGGTCTCTGTCCACTGCCCTCCTCACAATTATATTCCCCAATCCCATGTCGGGATAGTGGCGACTCAAGCTATTGATGCCCGTTAGAGGAGGGACATCACTCAGCCTATCCACCATAGCTTGCACTTCTTCGATGCTTCTAGTGGAGGGAGCTTGAGGAGGGGATGGCTAGAGGTGGAGCCCGTTGCTCGGGAAGTTCCAGCTTCTTCAAGTGCCAGGTCGACTTGGGACCTTTTTCTCAGCCGATTTAGGGGAAGGTCATCATCAGCATGTTCTGGCTCGTCATCACCGAGCTCCAAGTCCACAATATTGTGTGGGTCTACCCCAACTACTCATGTCTGGGATCAGAGCCCAACTCCAACTCGGTCGACATGTCGACCTCCCCCTCTCCCCCAATAACTTGCACTTGGGGGGGCTTGTTCAATGGGCTCTACTGGCCCAACCCCATCAATGGGGACCATCCCCACTCCTTACTTGGGGAGCAAAGTGTTCCTATCCACAACCTCTTTCTCCTGGCTAGCTATGGCATTGGCAGCTCCATGTGCCTTCTTGTTTCTCCTCCTATCACCAAGGTCTACCACACGGTTCATCTTGGCCTCCTGTTCAGCGGTTAGAACTGCGCAATCAAAGGGAAACAGTCAGCAAAGAGATATGCGAGCTAAAATATGTGAATTAAGAAGAAAGCAAGTAAAATACTTAACCGCCATATTGAAACAGGCTTCTGCAATGACCGGGTTTCTTCTTGCAGAAGTGGCATTGGGACTCAAACCTTTCTCGCTCGTGGATCAGCCAATCTGGGTACCTAAGGCTACGAATTATGGGCACTAAAGAGGCATCTCCACCTAGCATCATATCGGCCTGAATAAAGAAATCTTTGACCGAGCTAAGGGTGGCCCAACTTATGGTGCTCCTCCGAGCCACCAATGTCAACCTATGAGTGAGCTCCCCACTCCACTCTGGGACCCAGTAATCCTCCTCCTTTATGGGAGGTGTATCAACCTCAGGCAAGGGGAACTCCTATCCCTTCCTACTTTCCACAAGAATCATGTGGCTATTCCACCCTGAAACTTTGTCGGGCAAATTGGTGAACAGTTTAGGGGCCTTAGCTTTGGTCGGGGTACTTATTCCGAAGGTCTTATCGTTTTGCACTACCTTGAAGAATATCCTAAACACATGCATACAGGGTTCGTACCCCATGAACTTGCAAACCATAGCAAAATAAACCAACACCCTCACGGTGTTGGCGCCCAATTGCATGGGGACAGCGGCCATTCACTCCAAAAACTCGCAGATAAAAGGATCAAGGGGAAGTCGTAGCCCGACCTCAAACTGACCGTAATAGAAGGCTACCCTAGAGGAATTCAGGCCCCAGTGGATCCAAGACTGATCCTTCCTTTGCCTCTCCGTGAAATGGGTGAGGTGGAAGTCATCTTTGGGGACCTCGAAAAAGTCGTGAAGGATTTTGATGCGGGATTCAGTGTTCTTCCTCCTTATGACTGGCTTATCCCCTCTCATTGCGACCTGGAACCACGGTCGAGCAAAATTTATCAAGATGTTGCCTGAAGTGGATCTTGACGAAGTAGAAACTAAAGATTGTTGAGCTGCCATATCTACAGAAGACACACAAACGGGGGAATCAGACCTAGTTGAAGTATGTTTCGAACTAGCTAAGGGCGACCTAGATTCCCATGGGAATGCTAACCTCTCTCTAGGGAAAGTGGGTTTATTAGACTTGATATAGAATATTATGAGGTGGTCGATCAGTTTATTGAAGAGACGGAAACGGATAATCTGTGGATCATCCGCCTCCAAATCCCCCATACTCTCACCCGTTGGGAACCATACCACGCCATGGAATAAGCCCCACCTATTTAGAATGGTAGTACACTCCTCTCTGGTAAGTTCCCTTCATGGACCTTCTAGCCTCTTATAAATCATAAGGTTTATGCAGTTATACCCATACCTAACACCTAACTCGAAGCCAAAGGTCCTAGCCATGGCAGAATAGGGGGAGAAACTTGAAATTAAACGTAATACGGAAAAATTGAAGGGTACCTTGATTGATTTGATGAGGAGGATGGAACTCAAAGACGAAGCAGAAAGCTCGACTACGCTGAAAAATCAAATGCCTTGCTTTTATTCTTGCTGGAATACTTGTTTGCTAGAGGTTTGTAAAGTTCAAAAAGGAAAGGGATTCTTCCTTTTATACATCTCATTTTCCTTACTTAAATTGGAAAGGGTGGGGGACATAACCGTTCGGATTTGTCAGTTAATGCTCAGCAGCGGTTCCCAAGACAACTGTCCAATCGCCAGAACTGTACCATTATGATGGAAATTACGGCGCATTAAACAACGTATCCAACCGCCAAAAGTCAATGGTCGAGAGCGACCTACGTCTACTCAGTCGACCTTTCAACAGTGAGCCACGCAAGCTATCACATAAATTTTTCATAACTTCATGGTCGACAACGTCAATACAGAAAGTTGGGGGCCACTGAACAGAATAAAAGTGACGGGCTAGGCCCAATTATTGAAGCCCAACATTTATTAATTGGGCCAATCCAGTTGCCACTACACCTACGGCCCACCAACATAAGGTCAGTCGACCAAGCTCATTGTCCGACCATCTTTGATCCTGACCTAGATTCGTCCGACATACGGCTATTCATATAATCCATATATAATGACAAGGCACAAAGTGACCTCAAATATTCAGGCGACCTCGACCAACCAACACGTGTGTCCATCTACGTCTTTATTTGTAACCACCTCCTACATTCTTGGAGAAAGTTACGCCAACAACATCTCCATGATTTTAGGGATTTATAATGATCCCATAACGCCACTATATATACCAGGCAACTTCCTATGTTAAAAGGTAATGTATTATTGGCTATCTTGAGATTAAGTTATTTCGATACAGTTTTATACAAACTCTTAACACCACATCTCATCATCACGCCAGAGGCCCAGAGGGTATTAGCCGGAGACCACCCCGGCAAGTCGTTTGTTCGTGGTTTCAGGTCACAGCTGTTGGAGATCAAACTATTGCTGGACTAAGGCTGATCTGGATCGTTTACTACGTCATCACATCCCATTTGGATTTAATCATTTGAGTTTCAAACAATTTTATAAAATAACAAAAAAGAGGCCATATAAGGCAAAAATAAATAAATAAATGTGAACTTAACTAAAAACAATTGTAAACTTAACAAAAATGTCAAATAATCACATAAAATAACAAAAATAGAGGTAATAAAAGACTAAAACCAAAATGTGAACTTAATCTAAAAACAATTGTAAGCTTAACATATATGTCAAATAATATCATAAAATTGCAAAAATAGAAGTAATAAAAGAATAAAAACAACCGTGAACTTAACACGTGTGTTAAAGAATCTCATAAAATTGCAAAAATAGAGCAATAAAAGGAAAAAAAAACTATGAACTCAACTAAAAACAATTGTGAATTAAGTAAATGATAGACATTTTCAAGTAGAAATTATAAATTTAGCTAAAACAACTGTAAACCTCTTTTAGTTGTTTTTTGACCAATTGTGAAAAATTATTGTAAACTTCTAAAAGCGAACTATGAACATGGAACAAATGTGAACTTCTCAAATTTGCTCCAAATTATATGTTGATGCTTAAAGTGAGGGACGATTTGATAATTTCTCCTTAAGTTTTAAGAGTAAGCTGAGGTTTTAACCGATACACTAGAAGTTCCTGTCAATTTGGGACAACGAGACGGGACGAACCTATAAAATTCCGCAACTTTGCAGAATGGAACGAGACGTCTCGAATTATTCGCGGACCTAAAACTCCCCGTCCTACCCCATCCCACGCCAGGAAACGGGCTAATAAGGGTAAATGTTAGACAAGAAAACACATCATAATTTAGAGAGTTTTACTACAATAGAGTTGGTTTTTATAAACAAAAAACAAACATAGTTTTTTCAAACGTTAATATTATAAAATAAAAATTCAATTGAGATGATGCCAAAACATCAAATTAAAAACATAAAAAGACGTTATATTAAGGTTAAAAAATAAAAAAAAATAGAAACTAAAATAAAAAATACGGATGTCGCGTCCCATCCCGTGTCCCAAACGGTAGGGGTGTAAATTGTTCGGTTTGGTTCGACTTGTGAGAATTTACGGACCGAAATACTAGTCATTGTTTGGGAAAATTTCATTTCAAATCGAACCATAAAAAGATTCAAACCGAACCAAACCAAACTGCTATAATTTGATTCAAACCGCGGTTCAATTATTTGGTACAAACCACGGTTTATATTGCGGTACAAACCGTGATTCATACCACAATCTAGATCATGCTTTAGACTTCGGTTATAACCACAATTTAGACTGCAACACATTATCAGATTTGTGTTAATTTTTTCGTGATCATGGAGAAAGTGCTAAAGATGCGGTGTTAAAGAGGAAAGTCGGATGAAGATAACAAATAATGAAATTAATATTAAATAAGATACTGTTAGTGTAATCTGCAGGTGATATCACAGATGATTTCCCAAAAGTCCAGGTGATATCACAGATGATTTCCTGGACTGAAAATTATATAGTTGTATATTTCTTGTTTGTTATTTAATGGACTAACGTGCTAATATGGTCTGTATAGTCTATGGTTTATGGTTGTATTTCAGGGTGCAATAGCATCAAAGAAGGAGCTAGACACGTGTGGAAATTGGAAGAAAATAATTAATACATTTTATGTATTAATTCGTAATTTTGGCAAACAACAACAACACGTGTGTGGACTTTTTCAAAGGTTGTTGCTGAGTTATAGAAAAAGTACAAGGATGATAAAGCAAGGGAGTACAAGGCGTGGAAGCATGGCTTGAGGATTCAACAACTCGGTTGCTACAAAATAGGAAGTGGGAGCTAGAATTGTGGAAACAAATTAACCCACTCTCCCTACACTTCCTCCACGTGCAAGACCAGCCCCAAGGCTGTTATTGGAGTAGCCTTCAAGTATTTGAAGACTATAAATAAGCTTGGAAGGTTTATTTGAAGATATGCCAATTATTTCATCACATTCACACCTTCGAAAAGCTTAGAGATAAAGTTCTTTGTTTGGTTCTTTTTAAATCCTTTCTCCCTTGTAATTTCGCACTTGATTACTTTGGTATCAAGGTGTGTGAAGGCTAGGATAGGATTCCGTTCTTTATCTCTTGTTCCATAGAGCTCAAAATAGATATAGCTATAGGGAACTTTCGGCTTTGTAAATTCATTCATAGTGATTATAAAGTCTTGCCTAAGAGGCACTCTCAAGTTATATTTATATAACTTGAGAAAAACAATTTTGGTGTTTTATTCCGCTGCAAACTCTTTTACAAAATTGTTTTATTTTTCGAAGTGTGTGTGTGTGCCATCCCAAGTGCTATCGTTGGTGCTGTTATCACCTTGGATATCACTTGTGATTCAAGCCGTGACAATTTCAATTGGTATCAGAGCCTCTCACTTGACGATACTAAGTGTTTGGTCCTCTTTATCATGGCTTTTGATCCTGCAAATCCAAACCAAAAACGTCTTCCTGTTTTAGATGGTTCGAATTATGCATATTGGAAAATTCGCCTTCGCTCGCATATCAAATCAATTGATCTTCGAGCATGGCGATCTATAGTTCATGGGTACTCTCTTCCACTCTTACCTCCTGATGAGGATGGTGATGTTCAGGTTAAACCTGAAGGTGAGTGGACGAATGAAGAGATCACTCTAGCTAACTATAATGAGAAAGCTCTTAATGCTATCTTTGAGTGGGTTGACATGCATATTTTTAAACTTATTCAAAATAGTTCCACAGCTCAAGAAGCTTGGGATATTTTACAAAGGTTTTGTGAAGGTGATTCTAGTGTGCGTGAAAACAAACTTAGAGGTCTTACTGGCAAATTTGAAAGGTTGAGAATGGGTGAAAGTGATACCATTTCCTCTTATTTTGAAAAATTGTTTGACATTGCTAATGAGTGTCAACTTTTAGGTGAACCTTTTACAAACAAACAATTGGTTTCAAAGGCTATTAGAACTCTCCCTGAGCGTTTTAATATTAAGGTTTCATCTATAGAAGAGGCTCACAATCTTTCTACTATGAACATCAATTCCTTAATGAGCATTTTAAAAAATTTTGAGTCAAACCTTGCTGAGCAAAGTGAAGCTTCTAAGGGCAAGAGTGTTGCTTTAAAAGTTCAATCCTCTAGTGGTTCAACTAATGAGGATGACGAAATTTTGAGGAATTAGGTGAAGATGCCGGTGTTGCCTTACTTACCATGAAATATAACTCAATGGTGAGAAAATTTAACAAAGAAAATGTGCAGGTAAAGGCTAAAGAGCAACAAGCCAAGGTGTACAGTTCAATGCCCAAGAGGACATTTCCATCTACTCGTAAAGGTGGTCCCATAAGGAGAGCATCATCGGATCAATCCAGCATCTGATCCAAAATACCTTGAATCAATCCAATGTCATGCTTGCTCGATGGGGTCATTACTCAAATGAGTGTGCTAACACTCTAAGGAAGATGGGAAAGAACCTATGGGTTTCTCTCGGTGACAATGAGGATGAGGAGACCAATCAATCAAGATTCGGATCAAACAAGAATGGTGGTCACAAACCTGTGACTCGGATTCTCGAGTGATACCCCAGGTGATATCCAAAATGGGATAGCACCCGAGATATCATCCAACAGTATACAGATTTAAATTTGATAAATGCTATTTGTTTTGTGGGTTCTGTTAACATGGATGCGGAGTTGTTCACAAGATGAGAAGGAGTTCGGCAAGGATGAACTCATTTGTGGTCTTAAGAACCTTTGCAAAGAATTGGTGGATGAATGGAAGAAAGAGAACAAGAAGGTGATCTCTCTGTCCAAAGAGGTTCAAGACCTAATCGATGGCTTGACTAGATTGGAAGTTCAACTCACAAAGAAGGATGTGGAG
This sequence comes from Adenophora triphylla var. japonica, assembly GCA_022495995.1. Classification (NCBI taxonomy): domain Eukaryota; kingdom Viridiplantae; phylum Streptophyta; class Magnoliopsida; order Asterales; family Campanulaceae; genus Adenophora; species Adenophora triphylla. The sequence continues at coordinate 454,283 of JAFEMH010000955.1, forward strand.
CCGGACAAAGTCAAGAGCAAACTTACTCTTGCCGAGACAACATTCAAGAAACTCAATACGAGTTCTACCAAGTTAGATGCAATTCTTGGGTTGTCCAAACCACTCAAGGCAAGTGTTACGGGTGATGGAGTACAGAATCTCCATTAATATTGCTTTGGAAGAACTGGAGAATCAAAATCAAGTAAGTGATACCCGTGTGCCGACAAAGTGTTGCCACCGATGGGATAGCATCTCCGGTATCACCCAAGACCAATCCAAAGAACTCGAAAAGGATGAACAGTCAGATGATGATCATGTGCATGAAGACTTGAGAAGGGATCCACCAGCTAGGATCGAGAAGAGACCATCCTTCCTCTCAAATTATTGGAGAAGCTAGTGAAGGGTACAAACAAGGAACAAAGGACATTTTAGTGATCGTGAAATGGCAAGGTATGTGTGTATGTCCACCACATACCACAAGGTAAAATATTCTGTTTTGTCTCTTCTTTAGAACCCAAAAATATTTCGAAGCTTTAAAAGATAATTTTTTGATACAAGCCATGCAAGAGGAACTTGACCAATTTGCTCGTAATGAAGTTTGGTGTTTAGTACCACGTCCTAGTAATACAAATGTTATTGGTACTAAATGGATTTTCAAAAACAAATCGATGAGCAAGGAAATATTGTTAGGAACAAAGCTCGTCTCGTAGCACAAGGTTACACCCAAATTGAAGGTGTTGACTTTGATGAGACCTTTGCTCCCGTTGCTAGAATAGAATCCATAAGACTCCTCTTGGCTATAGCTTGTTTTCTAAAAATTACTTTGTTTCAAATGGATGTTAAAGCCGCCTTTTAAATGGTTATTTAAAAGAAGAAGTTTTTGTTGAACAACCAAAAGGATTTGAAGATCCTAATCTACCAAACCATGTATATAGACTTGATAAAGCTTTATATGGCTTGAAACAAGCTCCACGTGCATGGTATGGTCGCTTAACCTCTTTCTTACTTGAATATGGATTCACAAGAGGTGAAGCAAGATAGGACCTTATTTATCCTAAGGCATGGCAAAGAAATAGTCATTGTTCAAATCTATGTTGATGACATAGTCTATGGCTCTACTTCTCAAACGTGTTTAAAAGATTTTGTAGAGGCTATGACATCAACATTTGAAATGAGCATGATTGGAGAGTTAACATTCTTTCTAGGCTTGCAGTGAAACAATCAAATGAAGGAATATTCATTTCACAAAGCAAGTATGCAAAAAGCCTAGTAAAAAGGTTTGGGTTGGAAGGATCAAAAAGTTCAAAAATCCCCATGTGTTCTTCTCTCAAACTTGGTAGAGATCAAGTAGGTGAGGATGTTGATCCTACTCTTTATCGTTCAATGATAGGTAGCCTTCTCTATCTCACTTCTAGTCGTCCTGATATCATGTTCAGCGTGTGTGTTTGTGCACGTTATCAAGCCAATCCTAAAGTCTCTCACCTTAATTCTGTCAAAAAGATAATTAAATATGTTTCAGGAACAAGTGAATTAGGGATTTGGTTTAGTAAGGATACTAATACCAATTTGGTTGGCTTTAGTGACTCGGATTGGGCGGGGATATGGATGATAGGAAGAGTACTAGTGGGGGTGTTTTTACTTGGGCAACAATTTAGTTTCATGGTATAGTCGTAAACAAAATTGTGTTTCTCTCTCCACAAATGAGTCCGAGTATGTGGTACCGGTAGTTGTTGTTCACAACTTATTTGGCTAAAACATATGTTAGATGACTATGGCCTAGAGAGTAATTCTTTGACTATGTACTGTGATAACCTGAGTGCTATCAACATTTCAAAAAACCCAGTTCAACATTCCCGTACCAAACACATTGACATACGTCATCATTTTCTTAGAGATATGGTAGATAAAGGCCTAATTAATATTGATCATATTGATACTAAGTATCAACTGGCTGACATCTTTACCAAGGCCTTAGACCACGAGAGATTTTCTAGTTTGAAAAGATCTCTTGGTCTTTGTAATCTCTGAGTCTGTTCGTCTGTGCTACCCCAGGTGATGTTATCACTTAGGGTAACACTTGTATATTAGTGTATTTTTTTTCTTTGGTTATTTACTTAAAAAAAAAATACTTTATTATTTGTTTATTCTAGCTAGCTTAGTTCTAACTGTGGCACATGCTGACCTTTTTGTTATGGTAGGTTATTATTTAGGTTAGCACGTCTGATATCATTCCCCTTCATATGCTTAAAGTGACAAGGTCACTAATCTTTTCTTTTTGATAAATAAAAGGCAAAGGCATTTTTTTCATACTTTTCTCTCGAGCTCGGGGCACGGTGTTCGCTGCAACGATGTACTCTTGCCAATGAGAAGGTATGAGGTGATTTATGTTGAGTATTAGGGACATGGAGTTCGCTACTACAGTGTACCCTACTTGAAAGGCATAGATCACTTGGTCTCTACACTTGAAATATAACTTGAAGCACGGAGCTCGTTACTACGTTGCTTTCTTGTTTAAAGAAGTGTATTGAGACGTGTTTAACAAGCAATGTACTTAAAAAATTATATATAGGCATATAATGCCTAAAGTGCATGAAAAATGCTCAGCTTGTTATGCCTGAAGTGTCTAAAAAAAAGGGCTAAGCTTATTATGCCTCAAGTGTTTGAAACTGAAAAAATATTTATCAAGGGGTTTTATATCATATGTGTTATCCTACGTGTTGCCATCATTGCCTTAACACATTAGTGTGTGCTATATTAGTTTTTTATTTATTTTCGAAATATTGTTGATTAATTTCTCAAAATCTGAAAGTCTTTTTAATTAAAGAGTTTACGATTTTGAAAACGTCTTCAACAAGTTTCCTTTATTTTTTGGTAAACTTAATTAAGTAACTAACCCATATTTATTTTTTTGCTTATAATGTTTTGGGCTGAGTTACAAATTATTTAGTTTACTTATTTTTTTATTGTTTTTCGTTTATACTTAAAAAAAAAAAAAAATTTCTTTATTTTTTAAATTTTGCAACCGTGTTGTTTTATTTTAAAGGGGTTAAGGTTTAAAAGGAGTGGTTAGGGTTTCTTTCGGTTTGAGTGGATAGGGATTAATGGAGAGATTTAATAGGGATAGATTAGATAGATGTCTAATCAAATTAAAAACTTGTTCCCTATCTAATCTCTCACTCTCCTTCTTTCACTCAACCTCCTCCGTTTCTCTCTCTTTCCGTTACCTTCTCTCTCTCTTAAACCCTCGGTGCAACGCCTTCGTCTCTTCCAAAAATTCTAGGTCAAAAATACGTTCCAAAAATTCCCTCAAATCTCCATGGCATCTCCATCCAAAGCTAGTACCGAACCTTCCCACACGGACCAAATGGACATCTCACCTAGCATTGCTCCATCCGTGGCATCTCGAGTGGCCATGGAAACTTCCCCAATGATCACTCCAAGCTCTTCTCCACCAACAATGGCGATTGTTCCTACCTCTGGCCCCATTACCTCGTTTGATCAAGGCATTCCTAAGGTGACTCTCATCCCTACCGAGCCAAAAAGGAAGAGGAAAGCCCCAACTGCCAAGCTGTCTCCCCAAATCGCAAAAAGGAGGTCTTCCAACCGCATTAGATCAATCAAGTCCAAGGCAACTTCAAATACCTCTCTTGATCCAGTTGAAGTCTCAGAAAGCTCTATTGATGTGTCCTCACCCCATGTGAGTGACGAGAACTTTGAAGCAAACAAGGAAAAGGAGCCTTCTGTGGACTCATTTGATGCTTGGGTAGATGGTGATGAAGAGGAGACTCTCTCTGATTATCGAAAAGAAGGCCAAGGGAAAAATTGTGAGTGCTACCGAAGTGCTAGCAAGAAGAGGATATCATCCGAGGTAACACTTGCCCCTCTTACGTTCCTAAACATTCCTCTAGTGATAATTTCGTGATGAGGTTACTCAAACTGAAGAGGATAAAGCTTTTCCAAAACCTTTTCTTACTTTGGAGTATTATAAAAAGGAAAATATGGAACTTTGGTTGAATAGTCTAAGTAAGAGAATTTTAAAAGAGAAGCACATTGATGAGGGTCAGTTGGAAAAGGAAGGAGTGGTTCAGTTTTAAAGGACAGAATTTTATTAATGCTAATAATCATGCATCAATTTTTGTTGAGAGTGTTATTCGCAATTTCTTTGCCAATTTGCATGCTCATTTGGATGATGAAGGGTCTGCTAAATATGGAAAAGTGTTTGTTAGGGGAAGAGTCTATTCTTTTACTCCTGCCCTGATTAACAAATTTTTAGGCCTCCCTAATGTAGATGATGAGAGCATTAGGGTCAATAGAGATGAAATGGTAAAATTGCTCACTCACAACAAACTGCAGCCTTGGCCTTTGAAAGAGAAACTTCATGCTTCTAGATTATCTTCTCTATTCTCGTACTACACAACCGTGCGTCTTCAATTGGCTTCCTACAACTAATGAACCTATTGTGACTTTGGAGCATGCGAATGTGTTGTATAGATTGGGTAAAAATTTAAGGATTAACTTTGGAAGATTAGTGTTTAAACACTTAGCTTCATGGGGTAGAAAAAAGGAAGTGAACATTAGCTTTTTCCCCCTATCCTTCTCTAATCTTCAAAGTTTTGGTATTTCAATCCTTGCCCATTGAAGCCTCCGATGTTTTTACCACTTGAACCCGAGTACTATACCGTTGATCAACAACCGAAAAAGGGTAAAAGGTATACTAAAGATCTTCCTTGGAACAAATTTGATGAAACAACCCCCGCTCCTCCCAAATGCTATCTCACATGATACCCCAAGTGCTTCCCAGTGTTGCCCCTCATACTTTTGCGAGAACCGATGCCGCAAGTATTCTCAACAACATGATAAATCTTTTGGGCAACTCTGGACCATCAATCCCAAAGGCTACAGCTTCTCAACTTCCTGCACAAACAAAGTAAGTGCAATAGGAGAACTTGGTGAGGGATGGGCTAAGCTTAAGCAGTAACGTATGCTTTTATTGATGAAATTTCTTCCCAAACGGGGAGGATCTGCCGCTGCTGGAACTTCGGAGCCGGTGCTACTGCAGTGCTACCACCGATCTTTGGCCCAAGTGATGGTGGAAGTGATAGGGAAGGAGATCAGGAGGAAGAAGAGGAGTTTGAAGAAGAAGAAAGCTGAACCTGAAGGTTGACAAACCTGAAGGTTGATGTTGCCACTATCATATGGGTGACTGTTTTTGTGGTGGTCCTACAAACAATGTTTTTATTTTGGTGATGGTGGTGGTTCTTTAAACAATTTACTTTTATTTTGTTTATTTTTGCTAAAACACTTTAGTTGGTTTGTTAATAACTTATCTGCTAGGTTGTTTTTTTTTTGCTAGTTTTTGGATGATATTTGCTACAATGGTTATGGTTTTTAATGGTTACTTAGTTTATTTCGAAAACTTTTTAAAGTTTGAAATAAATTAGTTTATTATGATAAATCATTGTTTAGGATTAGCTCCTTGATTAAGGGGGAGTTAATTTTTTGTGGAGATATTATTCTGTGTTCTATGCTCTGTACATTTGTATATAGACTAATCCTACAGGACAGCAGCACATTGAGTTTGGAAAGAAATATCCAACTAAGGGGGAGATTGTTAGTGTAATCTGCAGGTGATATCACAGATGATTTCCCAAAAGTCCAGGTGATATCACAGATGATTTCCTGGACTGAAAATTATATAGTTGTATATTTCTTGTTTGTTATTTAATGGACTAACGTGCTAATATGGTCTGTATAGTCTATGGTTTATGGTTGTATTTCAGGGTGCAATAGCATCAAAGAAGGAGCTAGACACGTGTGGAAATTGGAAGAAAATAATTAATACATTTTATGTATTAATTCGTAATTTTGGCAAACAACAACAACACGTGTGTGGACTTTGTCAAAGGTTGTTGCTGAGTTATAGAAAAAGTACAAGGATGATAAAGCAAGGGAGTACAAGGCGTGGAAGCATGGCTTGAGGATTCAACAACTCGGTTGCTACAAAATAGGAAGTGGGAGCTAGAATTGTGGAAACAAATTAACCCACTCTCCCTACACTTCCTCCACGTGCAAGACCAGCCCCAAGGCTGTTATTGGAGTAGCCTTCAAGTATTTGAAGACTATAAATAAGCTTGGAAGGTTTATTTGAAGATATGCCAATTATTTCATCACATTCACACCTTCGAAAAGCTTAGAGATAAAGTTCTTTGTTTGGTTCTTTTTAAATCCTTTCTCCCTTGTAATTTCGCACTTGATTACTTTGGTATCAAGGTGTGTGAAGGCTAGGATAGGATTGTAGGGGAATTCTTGGGTCTTGATCTTGATACTAGGGCCGGATATATGATTGAATCGTGTATAATCCACTTTCCGAATAAAGTATTTCGACCCTTAATGCCTGGGTTACACAAAATCTTTATTGGGATAAGACAATCACACAATTTGTTTTCTAGGCAAAGAGAACAAATCAAAACTTGAGAATTGTTTTCTTTCGTTATATTGTTGTATCACTCTTGTATGTTATCTATGTACAACTGAGATCAATCTCTGTATATATACAGATGGAGAGGTATTAGTTAAAGGGTACAATCAAGAGACATGACTTTAGCCAAGCAATGTGTCTCTTCATTTTGAAAAGGCATCTGTACAGGAACTGCACGGCCGAGTCTTGCGAACTGCACGGCCGTGCCTTATGAACTGCACGGCCGTGTCTTATGAACTGTTCGGCCGTGTTGTTCATACCTGCACGGCCGTGTCATATGAACTGCACGGCCGTGCTGATCAGCAAAAAGAGCTACCCTTTAACTTTTACTTCTATATCGAGGTTGACTTCGTTTTAGCTCAAACGAGTGTGTACTCCACACTTTCCCTTACTCGTATCCGAGTCTAATACGAATCACATTGATCTCTTAGTAAATCACCATTACAATAAAACAAGTTGATGACACTAAAATCACCAACAAATCCCCTCCATTTTAGTGTAATCCTTTGATTTACTAAACTGTAAAAATAACGAAACAAACGAATGCATAAATGAAAATGTCTTGCGATTGAATTTTCATCTTAGTATAATACACATTTCAAATACTCGAGAATCTGGTGTCGAAACGATTGAACCCGTCAACTCATATGAATACCTGAAGATACTATACACATAAGTTCAGTACAATTCTCTTTGTTTAATCTTGACACTTTTACAAGCCATGTGTCCATATCCATTAGTGAACATATAGGAAGCCAAGTCCTAGCTTCTTGAAGCGGCAAAACTTCATGTCCACATAGGTAGTTCCTTTAATCTTGCACCTGCATTTGCAATTTTTCAAAGGAACTATTAAGTAGATATTCTTCAACCTAACCTTTACTTATGTGTCCGAACACATACCTTGGGAAAGATAATAACATGTGTTCCAATCTCCAACTGCGAGCTTTCCACATTGAATTCAAGCTTCTAACGTTGTATTAGAAGGGAATTGGGTATCTCACAATTAGAGGATTAAATGGACTTTAATCCCATTCCCATTGCGAGACTTATTTACCAAGTCTCTGGCTAACCCCTTCGTCAAGTGGTCGCCCAAATTTTGTTGCGACCGAACAAACTCAACCGATATCACACCATTCATGATTAACTCCCGAATCATACTATGTCGACACCCAAGTGTCTAGACTTGCCATTATAAATCGACTATAGGCCCTAGCCAAGGTGGCGCACTATCACAATGGATAGACATTGGTGATATCGGTTTTGGCCATAATGGAATCTCATATATCAAGTTCCGAAGCCACTCCGCTTCTTTTCCAGCCAGCAGCCCAATGCTACAAACTCGCATTCCATTGTAGAATGCGTAATACATGTCTGCTTTTTGGAAGCCCAAGAAATGGCACCTCCTCCAAGCAAGAACACCCAACCACTAGTAGAAGATGAATCTTCTTGGTTGATCCAACTAGCATCTGTGTAACCTTCTAATATAGAAGGATGTCCACTATAACACAAACCATAGTCCATAGTACCTTTTAAGTACTTGAACACCCTTGTTATAGCATGCCAATGCTTTGTCTACTAGGATTACTAGTGAACCTACTCAATCTTCCAACCGCATAAGCAATATCGTGTCGAGTGCCCGTCATAGCATACATCAAACCGCCTATGGCTTTTGAGTATTCAAGTCATGACACAGTTTACCAAGTATTTGATACAAGTTTCTCAAGTAGGATCCATGGGAGTACTAACTTTGGAACAATTATCACAATTAAACCTCTTGAGAATTTTCTCAATATAATGAGATTGTGATATTGCAATTCCCTTGTTCATCCGTTTAATCTTTATACCAAGAATTACATCGGCTTCTCCCATGTCCTTCATCGAAAACTTTGATGACAAAAACTTTTTAGTTTTATCAACTACATTTTGGTCTGTGCCAAAAATTAACATGTCATCTACATATAGGCAGATGATTACACCTTTACCGGATTCATCAAATCTGCTATATACACATTTGTCGGATTGATTTAATACAAAACCATTCGACAAAACAACCTCATCAAACTTTTGATGCCACTGCTTAGGTGCTTGCTTCAAATTTCATACAATGACTTAATTAACTTACATACCTTATGCTCATTACCCGGCATAACAAAACCTTCTGGTTGTTTCATATACACTTCTTCTTCTAAATCACCATTTAGAAATGCCGTTTTGACATCCATTTGATGGATCAATAGATTCGAATAGCCGCCAAAGCTATCGAAATCTAATAGTAGTGATACGAGCAACCGGTGCATAGGTATCGAAGTAATCGATCCCTTCCTTTTGTCTAAAGCCTTGGATTACCAATCGAGCTTTAAACTTGTCAATAGTTCCATCGACTTTCATCTTCTTTTTGAAGATCCATTTGCACCCCAAAGGTTTACAAACTGGTGGTAAATCGACAAGACCCATGTATTATTTTCCACAATAGAACCAATCTCATCATCGATTGCTTCTTTCCAAAACCCAAGATCTCGAGATTGTATTGCTTCATCATATGTTCTCGGATCCTCCTCTATACTATAACGGTAAGAGTATTGAGATTCAACCCGATCTCTTGATCCCTCAACTAAATATAGTTGAAAATCAGTAACCATATGATTTAGCTTTCCTTACTCTTGTACTCTTACGAGGTTCGGGTGTCTCACTTGGTACATCAATTGAATGATCATCCATTTGAGATTCAAATGACATTGGTATAATATCCTTGGGTCTAGGTATAGAAGAGAAACGATTCTCATCAAAGATTGCATCTCTTGATTCTATAATTGTGTTTATAGAAATGAATTCATTAGGTTCTATAACATAAAACCTATATGCCTTGGAATGCTCAAGCATATCCAACAAAGATGCAATCAACACCTTTTTCTCCCAACTTTTTCCTTTTAGGGTCCGGAAGTCTAACCACGGCCCTACAACCCCAAACTTCGCAAAAATGCTAAGTTTGGTCTTTTCTTATACCAAAGCTCATATGGGGTAATCTTGTTCCTTTTATTAGGAACTCTATTCAATAGATGACAAGCCGTTAACATGGCTTCACCCCAAAACCCGTCACTCAAGCCCGAGTAAGACAACATGGCGTTAACCATTTCTTCAAGAGTTCTATTCTTCCTTTCGGCCACACCATTTTGTTGTGGTACATAAGGAGCCGTAGTCTCATGAATTATCCCTACGGATTGGAAATATTTAGGATCATAATATTCACCACCTCTATCCGTACGTAATGTTTTAATCAAGCCACTTAATTGAAGTTCAACTTCGGTTTTATAAATTTTAAATTTATCTAGGGCTTCATCTTTTGCATGCAAAGAAATAAATATAGCAAAACCTAGAAGCATCATCTATAAAAGTGACTATATACTTTTTATTGCCTAAAGATGGAGTTGCATGAAAGTCACATAAATCACTATGAATCAATTCTAGATTTACGTAATTCCTTGTAACACTTTTAAAGGGTTTCCTAGTGATTTTTGTTAACATGCAAGTATTACACCTTTCCGCATTATTATCAATAACAGAATCAAACCATCTTTGGACATTTCAAGCATTCTTTTATAGTGCACATGTCCTAACCGAGCATGCCATAATGAGGAATTAACAACAACAGAGGAAGTCATATAAATAACTAGAGTTAATCGGAATTTTATTCAAATTCAACATAAACATCCCATTGTTATAATAACCAAATCCTACAAATACACCCGACTTCCATAAGATATACTTATCGGATTCATAAACTTGTTTATAACCACACTTGTTCAAGACAGACCAGTAAATTAAATTCTTACGAGGTTTAGGTACATATAAAACATTAAACAAAGAAATCGTTTTTCCCGAACTAAATTCCAATACCACACTTCCTCTTCCTTGAATAGGAGCGGAATTGTCATCACCCATGTAAAGGACAGATCCGTCTTCCATTGGTTCGTATGACTTAAACCAACAACGATCTTTACAAACATGAGCAAAGTGGCACCGGAATCAATCCACCACGCAATAGCATCATCCCGCACATAAAATGCCTCGTAATTTATTGAAACAGAATTTTTAATAAAACTGTTCCAACTATGTATTAAATTCTGACCTTGGTTTTGAGAATGGTCCTTAGACCCCTTTCCCGAACCACTTGTGCTTGCGCCTTTCTTGTTGTTTCCAACACGACAATCCTTCTTAAAGTGACCCGCTTTGCCACACCTCCAACATGCCAATTTAGGCTTCTTGTTGGGACCGTAACCATTGTCATTGAAACTACGTTTCTTTCCTTTGTTTTTATTGTTTCCATCATCATCAATCATATTGACCGATGGTCCACCAACTTCCTTTCCTTTGTCTTTGTCATTCTCTTGCGCCCTTAGAGATTCCTCTATGCGCAAGTGACTACCAAGTTGAACCAAAGATAGATCGTCTTTACCATGTTTCAAAGTGTGTTTGAAATCCTTCCAGAGGGAGGCAATTTATCAATCACACTTGAAACAGATATTGACTCATCCATCTTCAATCCATGTTGTGTATATTGTCCAAGGATTCTAAGGAGTTCATTGAATTGTTCCATGACAGTCTAGAATCGACCATCTTGTAATTATTAAAATTACTCACAAGGAACTTCTTACTAGAAGCATCCTCTGCCATGTACTTGGATTCAAGAGAATCCCATAACTCTTTAGCGTACTCCTCATTTTGATAAATGTCAAATAAAGGATCGACATACCGTTTAATATGTGTCCTCTCGCAGATGTAGTCGTCGTTTTCCCACTTTGATCTACGTCCGATTGCCTCCAAGTTGTCATCTTCAAGCAATTCCTAATAGGGGTAGAAAGAACATACACCACCTTTAATGTTGTCAAAAGGAAGTGCATCTTCTTTTGCCAACGTCTGAAGTCTTGCCCTTCAAACTTGTCTAGCTTTCCAAACTTGTTCGTCATCTCCTTCAAAGTAGCCATGAGTATCACCAAATACTTTATTCGTTTGTAGGGGAATTCTTGGGTCTTGATCTTGATACTAGGGCCGGATATATGATTGAATCGTGTATAATCCACTTTCCGAATAAAGTATTTCGACCCTTAATGCCTGGGTTACACAAAATCTTTATTGGGATAAGACAATCACACAATTTGTTTTCTAGGCAAAGAGAACAAATCAAAACTTGAGAATTGTTTTCTTTCGTTATATTGTTGTATCACTCTTGTATGTTATCTATGTACAACTGAGATCAATCTCTGTATATATACAGATGGAGAGGTATTAGTTAAAGGGTACAATCAAGAGACATGACTTTAGCCAAGCAATGTGTCTCTTCATTTTGAAAAGGCATCTGTACAGGAACTGCACGGCCGAGTCTTGCGAACTGCACGGCCGTGCCTTATGAACTGCACGGCCGTGTCTTATGAACTGTTCGGCCGTGTTGTTCATACCTGCACGGCCGTGTCATATGAACTGCACGGCCGTGCTGATCAGTAAAAAGAGCTACCCTTTAACTTTTACTTCTATATCGAGGTTGACTTCGTTTTAGCTCAAACGAGTGTGTACTCCACACTTTCCCTTACTCGTATCCGAGTCTAATACGAATCACATTGATCTCTTAGTAAATCACCATTACAATAAAACAAGTTGATGACACTAAAATCACCAACAAGGATTCCGTTCTTTATCTCTTGTTCCATAGAGCTCAAAATAGATATATCTATAGGGAACTTTCGGCTTTGTAAATTCATTCATAGTGATTATAAAGTCTTGCCTAAGAGGCACTCTCAAGTTATATTTATATAACTTGAGAAAAACAATTTTGGTGTTTTATTCCGCTGCAAACTCTTTTACAAAATTGTTTTATTTTTCGAAGTGTGTGTGTGTGCCATCCCAAGTGCTATCGTTGGTGCTGTTATCACCTTGGATATCACTTGTGATTCAAGCCGTGACAATTTCAGATACAAAACGAGATAATGATTATTCTATTTAATGTAGGTTTTTTATATTAATCTAACAGTAAACATTAATAAATATACAAAAATATAATAAGATACAAAACGGGGGTTAGGATTAGACTGTGTAATGTGGTTTGGTTTGACGGTTTGGTTTGGCGGTTTGCTCTGTCTCAAACCGAGGTTTGGTTTAGTTCGATTTGGTATGGAACGGTCTGACAAAAAATCAAACCGAACCATTTGGTTTGCTAATATTTGAGAACAAACCAAATCATTCGTGTTTGAAAACAAAACAAAATCGCATGATTTGATTCGATCTCAAATCGTGTTTTAAACCGAACCACTTATACCCCTACCAAACGGGATGTCCCAAATAAGCATGCTTTTATACGTGATTAATATATACTATCGTATCACGTTTCACTTGTATTACGGGACGATTCCAAATTGATGACTAGTTTCAATGCCAAAAGAAAAAATAAAAAAATGATTCTATTATTTTAAAAAACTATTTTTGTTTCTAAAATTTTGTGAATTTTTGAAGTACTCAGTTGTACCTAAATAAATGTTTAAATTTTGAAAAAAAATATACAAACATAAATGTCCAATTTTTTGTTAGTTACTAAATTCTCCCTTGTTATAAAACAAAACAGGTTCTATATAACATTTAGACTTCTAATAGAATTTAATGAGTGAACTATATGAATCGAGCAAGACCTCTGGGTCAGAGAAAACCCACAATTCTTGGGTTGGACCCATAGCTATAACAATAATAGGGGTTAAGCGACATAGGGGTGTGGTACTATCTGCCCTTGCTCAAATTACTTACACCCTTGTGCAAAGTTGGCCTCTTAGGCCCTGCTTCCGAGTTTAAAAATGGAGAAAAAGGGAAAGAAAGTGAAGGTCCTTAGCTTGCTTCCGAGATTTTTTAAGGAGGAAGTGGAAAGAAAGAGAAGGAAAATTTTTAGGATTTTCCTCCCAAAATTTTCCTCTCAAAATTGAGAGGAATTGGAAGGAAAGAAATTGAAAGCCTGATAATTTTTTTTATTTTCCCACTTTTACCCTCACATTTTTTTATAATCTTATCATTACCCCCCTCTCTCCATTACTCTGATCTTTTACAATTACAGCTCCTCCCTCTCTCTCTCTCTCTCTCTCTCTCTCTCTCTCTCTCTCTCTCTCTCTCTCTCTCTCTCTCTCTCTCTCTCTCTTTCTCTTTCTCTTTCTCTCTCTAAAACACAACCTTTTCTCTCTCTACGAACAGAATTCAAAACCCATCAGTTTGTTGCTTGCCCACTTATCTCCCATTCCCGCTTCAGGTATTATTCTCTTTAATTTATGAAATTTTCGTAATATAATTTCATTATGTTCAGCGTAAATTTATTACTTTTTTGTTTTTGGTTTTTATTGAGCTTATGTGCTTGTGTTCGTTCATCTATGGGGATGAACAAACCCTAGATGAAAGCAATTTGATTCTTAGATGGTGTGTTTTCTTTTTAAATGAGGGTATAAAAGTCATTTTCTTTTTATTTTCTCTCGTTTCATTCCAAAACCCAGAAGCATGAGGAGATAAAATTTTGTTTTTCCTTTCATTTTCTTCCTAACTCGGAAGCACATCAGAAAAAATTTAAATTAACATTCCTCCCTTTCTTTTCTCTTCATTAAAAACTCGAAAGCGGACCCCTTAGGCACGAACCTAATGATGGCCCAGGGGCAGATTAACCTCGACTTATAAATGAGTCATTAACGACCTCATCAAATAAACGTGACAAATTATAAATTCGGGAGAAAATTACGTCATAATCCCTCATTCTAACCCAAACTACATCCTAAGACATAAAATTATCAATTCTACCTCCTAATCTATCTATATATAATAATAAGATTGTGGTAATTAAAGGAGGCTTAAAGGGCATTTTAGTCTTTTCACGCCATGACAAACTTACAAAAAAAAAGGCTGAAATGAAGGGTGGCAAGCTGTGATTGGGTGGTATTTTTTTTTTTTGGGAATTTTGGACATGTGTCATCCGTATGGAGAAGGGCGATTTGGTCATTTCACCGGAGTGTTCACTTCACGCGCCGACAAGGTCGCGTGAAGTCAGACAAATTTGTTTTTTTATCTTTTTTTTTTTAAACTTGGCGTTCTCCTTGGTTTAATTTGGTTTTTTTTTTTTTAACCCATTTCTTTTACCTAAATTATTTTATAATAAACTATTTTTTTTTAATTTTTTTTCACCAAAATTCATAAAAAAAAATTCTCTTTAAATAAAGACTATTTTCATTTGATTTGGACACAAAAAAAAACATTTTTTTAAAATATAAATTTCTTCATTATCCTTTATTACTTTTCCTTTTTCATTTTTCAATACGTTTTGAGTCAAAATAATTTAAGTGTGAAGTATTTTTTTTAAATATAAATGATAATGATAATAATATTAATTTTACCAATTATAAAAATAAAGAATATAAAATAAAATAAAAATGATGGGGTATAGGATAATGAGTTGAAATGGATAATATGGTTATTGAGTTTATTTTAGTTCGATACATCAAATAATTTATTTATTTTATTTAAAAAAAATTGAAGCATAGTAAATAAATTATTAATAAAGACGAATATCGAGAAAGATGGTCATCATTTTTAAAATTTTGATTGAAATGCATGTCAATATTCTAAGAAATATAGATAATATAAATTGATTTTTTAAAAGAGGGTGAGGTAGAAATTGCTATTTTAAAAGAGTGTGAAGTATTTATTTTTAATTATAAATGATAATAATAATTATTTTACTAATCATAAAAATAAATAATATAAAATAAAATAAGAGTGGTGGGGTATAGGATGATGAGTTCTTTTACCTAAATTATTTTATAATAAATTAATTTTTTTTTTAATTTTTTTTTCACCAAAATTCATAATTTTTTTTTCTCTTTAAATAAAGACTATTTTCATTTGATTTGAACACAAAAAAAAAACCATTTTTTTAAAATATAAATTTTTTTAATCATCCTTTATTACTTTTCCTATTTCATTTTTCAATATGTTTTTGAGTCAAAATAATTTAAGTGTGAAATATTTTTTTTAAAATATAAATGATAATGATAATAATATTAATTTTACTAATTATAAAAATAAAGAATATAAAATAAAATAAAAATGATGGGGTATAGGATAATGAGTTGGAATGGGTAATATGGTTATTGAGTTTATTTTAGTTCGATACATCAACTAATTTATTTATTTTATTTAAAAAAATTGAAGCATAGTAAATAAATTATTAATAAAGACGAATGTCGGGAAAAATCGTCATCATTTTTAAAATTTTGATTGAAATGCATGTCAATATTCTAAGAAATATAGATAATATAAATTGGTTTTTTAAAAGAGGGTGAGGTAGAAATTGGTATTTTAAAAGAGTGTGAAGTATTTATTTTTAATTATAAATGATAATAATAATTATTTTACTAATCATAAAAATAAATAATATAAAATAAAATAAGAGTGGTGGGGTATAGGATGATGAGTTGAAATGGTGTTGAATATTTATAAACAAAATTATTGTGTGATGAATGTGAGTTTGAGTTTTATATATAGATAGATATATGATTATTTAATATTTATACACACACACACACACACACACACACACACACATATATATGTATAGGGGGAGTGTGATGAATGTGAGTTTGAGTTTCAATTTAATAAGCGGGATAGGGTAATATGGTTATTGGGTTTATTTTAGTTCTATATATCAAACAATTTATTTAATTATTTAAAAAAAAATCTTTGAAGCATAGTTCGATATCTATAATTTTCTGTAATAAATAATTTCAATTGTACGATAATATATATATTTTTTAAACCAAATTGGACACGTGTTGTCCGTTTAAGAAAGGGTAGTTACGTCATTTCCATGGCGCGTGTGTCGCACGCGCCGACAACGCCGCGTTATTCCAACATTTTCCCTACTTTTTTTTTTGGTTTTGGACACGTGGCGAAAGACGATTGGGTAGCTGGTTTTCAAAAAAAAAATTAATCCTCTTTCTTTAACCTCAATTATTATATATTAAATTAATTTTTTTTATTTTTTTTACACCAAAATTCATAATTTTTTTTTCTCTTTTAACCGCGGCTTCTTTCATTTGATTTGGACATGGAAAAAAATTCCTCTTTTTTAAATATAAATTTCTTTATTATCCTTTACTAAGTTTTCTATTTCTTTTTAGTGAAAATTAATTCAGTGTGAATTTTTTTTTTTATCATAAATGATAATAATAATAATAATAATTTTACTAATAAAAAAATAAAGAATATAAAATAAAAGTGATGGGGTATAGGATGATAAGTTGGAATGGTGTTGAATATGTATAAACAAAATCATTGTGTATATATAAAGTATATATGATTATTTACTATAATAATAATCTATATCTATATATATATAGGGCGGAGTGTGATGAAAGTGAGTTTGAGTTTCTATTTAATAAGTGAGATGGAGTAATATGGTTATTGAGTTTATTTTAGTTCGATACATAGAATAATTTATTTAATTTTTTAAAAAAAACATCTTTGAAGCATTGTAAATAAAGTATTTTAAAAGTGTCGATTTTTCTATCTGTCTCAACAAATTGTGTATTTATAAAGACAAATATTGGGAAAGATGCCTATCATCATTAATACATTGCACTCTAGGTACATCGGCGACACTTTCTGGCTTCGGGGGTCCCAGGCACGATATGCGTTTCACACCGTGGCAAAACTGTAAATAATTCGTCCTGAAAGCCACGTGGCAGGCTGTGATTGGGTTGACTACGGCGCGTGTCGTACACGCGCCTGCAGAGGCGCGTCTATACTAGGCGATTTTTTTTTTTTTTAATTTGGACACATGTCTCCCGTTCAGTTAAGATCATTTTAGAACAAAATATCAAGTAACTAAATGAGTTATAATCTCAATTTTTGTGAAATGAAATAAATTACTTTTATGAACAATTATCCAAATAAAGTGGATAATAAATGATTTATTTTGTTTCTTATTTTTTTATTGGTTAAAATTATGATAGCCGTAAATTACACGGACCTAAATAGGCGCGTGAATGCATTAGGGTCTTTTTTTTTTGTAAACATTGGACACGTGTCGTTCGTCTGTGGAAGGGCAATTTCGACATTTTTCTGGCGTGTGTACTTCACGCGCCAACAACGGTTCGTTTATGCCTGATTTTTTTTTAAGGAATTTTGACACGTGTCGCCCTTTGATTGGCTGGCTGAATTATCGATTTTTTTTACATCCGCTTTCTTAACCCTCAATTATTTTATAATAAATTAAATTTTTTTAAATTTTTTTACCACCAAAATTCATAATTTTTGTTTCTCTTTAAATAGATACTTTTTTCATTTGATTTGGACAGAGAGAAAAAAATCCTCTTTTTTAAATATAAATTTATTAATTATCTTTTGTTAATTTTCATTTTTTTCAATATCTTTTTAGTAAAAATTAAATAAGTGTGAAGTATTTATTTTTAATTATAAATGATAATAATAATAATAATAATAATAATAATAATAATAATAATAATAATAATAATAATAATAATAATAATAATAATAATAATAATAAAAATAATTTTACTGATCATAAAAATAAAAAATAAAATAAAAGTGTTGGAGAATAGGATGATGAATTGAAATTGTGTTGAATTTTTATAAACAAAACAATAGTGTATTTATAAAGTAAATATGGTTATTTAATATAATAATAATTTATATATATATATATATATATATATATATATATATATATATATATATATATATATATATATATATATATATATATATATATATATACATATATATATATATATATATATATATATACATACATATATATATATATGTATGTATGTATATATATATATATGTATGTATATATATATATATGTATGTATATATATATATATGTATATATATAGGGGAATGTGATGAATGTGGGTTTTGGTTTCTATTTAATAAGTGAGATGGGGTAATATGATTATTGTGTTTATTTTAGATCGATATATTAAACAATTTATTTATTTTTTTAAAAATAATCTTTGAAGCATAGTAAATAAATTATTACTAAATTTTAAAAAGAATAATATTAATTTTTATTCGATAAATGTACTATCTTTTTGTATGAACAAACCTTTTGTTTTCATTTAAAAATTTCTCTTTATCAAAAAGAAATAAAATATCACCTTTTTATAACTAGATTTTCAATCTTCACCTTTTTTTACTAATTTCAATAACTTAGTTCGTATGTGATAAACATATTCGTGTGTTTTATTTACTTTTTTAAATGATAAAATACTACAAAATTGTATATAGAAAAATGCATATTTCTTATGATTTTTGTTTTATTCCTATTTTATTGTTTTCTAATTTTTATGTACTGACAATGTAGTATTTAAGAAAGTATTCATAATGTATAAACAAATTGATTTTTTGGTTTATTTTAATTCAATTTTTGTGTTTTGAATATATAGTAACATCCCGTGCATCGCACGGGAGTCAATCTAGTCCTACTCTAAAATTAAATTAACCATATAATCCCTTAATACATTTAAAATATTTTTATTACACACCCCTCCCCCATCACTCTCTCTCTCTCTCACACACAAACACACACTTTCTCTCTCTACTCCCTCTCTCCCGTTACCCCATTTCTGACACACCCCTCCCCTCCCCAACTTCGGCGACCGTTCCCCTCAACTCCGACCACTTGCTCCATTCCACACCTCCGGCCACCCCTCCCATCCACCATGCTTCGTCGCCATCAACAATCCTGATGATATGTAGTATATGTAGAACAGTAACCACACCGTATGGCCCGACATCCAACCAGGCGCCAGTCAGCCAATCCTCGCCCACGGCGGCTTTAAGCTCCCAGTAGCCAAATCCTACACCCTCCACCTCCCCGCCGCCTGGTCCGGCCCGAATCTCGGGGCCGCTACCAATCGGCTGTTCCTTTGGCCGACGCCGCGGCTGGCACCGCCGCCACCGAGATCGTGGCGGATCTCTCTACTGCAACGGAATCGGCGGCACACCACCATCCACACTAGCCGAAATCACACTCGGCAGCGATCGGGACTTCTACAACGTTGTTAGGCCCAATAGGCGAGGAAATAGGCTAGAGGGGGGGGTGAATAGCCTTTTTGCAATTTTAATTAAAATACCTTAATGGTCATAGTCACTGATCAGAAAGTTGTAAGATAATCAGTAAGCACAGCGGAATATTAGTGACTAAGTTTGAACTCACACAAAATCAGCAAGAAATTGTTTAGAGCTTGATTTTAAACACAAAGTATTTATGTAAATCATATATGCAGAGCAACTTGTTTGGTTTAGGGAAATACTTATGATTCAGCAGGATGAACTGTTCTGATTTGTTGTGGTGAACTACTGGCAAGATGAAAATAAAGTAAAGACAAGGACACAGTATTTGGAGAGGTTCACAGCGTGAATGCTGCTACGTCCTCTACCAAGATTGGTCAGATCTTGGATTTTGGGAAAAGTTTACTATCAGTATGTCCTAGTCTATTACAAGTGCGGCCTTGCCGGTTACAAGGACTGAATACAAGGATCTACTGATGGATCTTTAAATGAAGAACTGACCAGGTGTTTTTGAGTGGCAAGTTAGACTTATCTCACTCAGGTGTGTGTGTGAATCTCAATCAATGCATTCTAATGATTGTCTTGTTGGAGAATGCTTACAAGGTTGATTGAGAAGTGCACGAGTGTATATCCCTAATAAAGTCTAATAATTTTATGGATTTGAAGACTTGAACACAATCAATGCTTCAAGCACACTCTTCTTCAATGCAAATCATCAACCTTCTTTTTTGCAGCAAAGTCTTCTCTATATATACTTGAGGAGAAAGGAAGAGAAGAACTAAAGATGCCGTTGAAGGGTAGAATCGGAAAGAGGTTGGTAGGTGAGGATCATTTAATGCCATATCTTTGCAATTAATACGGGAGATTTGAATAAGACATTTCGCTATTTGTACAAATGGGTAAAAACCCCTTTGTCCCAACCGGTTACCTGCAGCAGCAGACAAAGGACAAAGTAGAGCTAAAAGTGGCTCTTGTGTCAGTACCGGCAGAATGGTGTTGGCAGGAAAAATATAACTACTTTTAGCAAACAAGTACGATGAAAGAGATAGAGATGTGACCGTTGTGACTGATTTTATTTCAAACGAAAGGAGTCATCCAAACATATGTCACCTATCTGCTGAAGTATGTTGCTGAAAAGAGTTAACTCCTGCTGATTACTGTGCAGATCCCACCAGCAGGATAGTATCCTGCAGAACATGCTGAAATAACTGGGAGAGCATTAGTAAGAGATCCAAAAATAAAATCTAATTAAATTAGGGGTCTCTAACTAGCTGAGTGATTGGGATTAAGCAATTCTGAGTCCACATATATTTTGACCCAACAATCTCCTCCTAATTGCTTAAGGCCAATCACCTATAAACAGAATCACTTAAGAGGATATGAATAGATAAAAGATAAGTGATAACTGAAAAGATGACTAATAAAGTTCCTGCAGAAGAGTTAGATAGATATTAAGCAAAAACCATAAAGTCAAAAACCAAATTGTCAGAAAAAGAAAGTTTGTTTTTGGGGCTTCACGAGGATATCTATATCATTGGTTACGAGACAACCAAGAATCGCGGATCGCGGGATCATGATCGCGAGCAGCATCGCCAGGATCAGCAGTGGAGGAATCAGGCTTGGATCTTTTCTGCTTCTTGGCTTCACCTTTTCTTCGCCTTCCTCTTCTTGCTAGCCTTGTAACGCTCCACTAGCACTTCATTTTTCCCTTCAAGCTTTGCAATCTTCAGGTTAGCTTCAGCAAGCTCAGCTTCAACAGCAGCAATCCTACTTCCAGCAGCTTCAAGCTTTAACTCCAACTCCTTGATGGTGCGATCCTGATTCAAGTTAACATCAAGCACCACTTTCTGAACCTGGGTGGAGCTGTCTAAGAGATCACTGAGCCGATCAAAATCAGCAGCACTAAGATTACTGAGAGAAGAGGTCTGAGGTCTGCTGAGGGCTTGGGAAATAGATGCAGAAACTTTGGCTGAGACTTTGGATGCGATTCTGTTTGCTAACTCCTCCTCCTGAATGGACTTAAGCAACAAATCCTTAACTTCTTCAATTTCACTCCGGAAAAACATCCCCAAATCTCCAATGTCACCTCTAAGAGCGGGTTGGTAGGCTTCAGAAAGATGACCATGCTCATTGGCAAAGTAGCCAAACAGAGTATAAACGGGTGGAGGATCAGAGGGTACCAGGAAGGAAGGAGGAATGACTGTGCTGACAATCAATGGGACATCAGTAGATCTTGGAACAGGGGGTTCAAGAAGGAGAGGGAAAATCGATGGATTATAATGGGGAGATCAAAGAAACATTTGACCATTATTTTCCAAGGACATCTTGCAGGCAAGCATGAAGTTCGAAAAGCTCTTCCATTCAGCAGATCTCGCATGATGCCAAGACTTAGAATTCTGCCGGTGTCCACAGAATGATCTTGCTGAAATGGTCTGGAAGCATAGAGAGGTAGGGTTAAGGCTAGGGCATGCTGATACACCATCTTCCAAACACCAACAGCAGAATAAGGAGAATAGCTAAGAGTTTCCACCACGAGATCATTAATCACTAAGCGCCTGCTCATCATTCCACCAGAATAAATGCAAACTTCAATTGGAGATTCACCAGAAGGACAGATTTCACCTCGAATTTTTAAGGAGCCAGGTTGGTTGGTAGCTGGAGGGAGAGATTTGACTTTGGCATGAGAAACAGCAGGAGTTTTCTTCTTGCCATGCTTGATATCCTTGTTCCATTTCAGTAGAATAGGGGGCATGCTGGTAGAACCCTCAGTAGGAACAGAATTTTTGAAGGAATTCTTCACAATCTTTGTACCAGATCTCCATTTGAGTTTCTGATGAGGAGGGAATAGGGGATTACCAGAAGAGTCCTTTGGAATGGACTTGAAGGTGGTATACCAATTTGAGCACATCATCAACCTACAGTCATCAGAAAGGGAGTTGTACCAGGATGGAGGTGAGGTATCTTCTTCAGCATCATCAGGGATCTCATCATAGTCTTCCGGGTCAATTTCATCTGGGCTATCTTCATCAGAATGAAGCAACAGGAAGAGATTCATCATGGACCAAGAGATCAGCAGCAGCTTGATGAATAAGTGCTTGAACAGGGTCATAGACAACAATTGCAGAGAAGGCATTATCAACTTCCTGAGTCTGAAGATCAGCAGCAATATCAGAGTCTGAGATAGCTCCTCCTCCCAACTCAACAACCTCTTGAAATGGTTCAGCAGGAACATCAATGAAGATGGGAGCTTGATCAGAATTAAGAAAGACTCCTCCTGTGACCACTATAGGTGTAGATGGAGCAGGGTTAGCAGATGGACTGGAATGAGCATCAGATGAAGGAGTATTTTTCAGAAGCACAGTGCTGATAAACTGTTGGTCATCATCAGAGATAGTTCTGCTGGATTCAATAGTGTCGCTTGAGGAATCAGCAGGAGGAACTTTATCAGCCTTGCTTGAATCAGCATTCACTTCAGAAGCATTATCTTCTTTTCTTTTCAATGCTTCTTCAGAATAAGTAATGAGCTCCTGAGTTATCTTCAAAACATTTTCAATAAACTGGGTGGCAAGAGCACCTCTGGTCAGGGTCTCAGCATCAGAATACTTGAATCCCCAATCTTCATCATTTTCAGCTCTTCCTAGCTGATAGGGATCATTTTCTTCAAAATCAAACTGAGTTTTGTAGACAGAGGCATATGCAATCCAAACAGAGATGACCATCAGATCTTGCCTAATTCGATCTTGAAAAAGATAGACTTGATTCCAGAGGAGAGGCAAGAGATCAAAATATCGATTGAAATTCAGCATCAACACATTCTTGCTGAAATTTTGATATTTGGAGAGCGGAGGAAACTTCTCGGCAAAAGTCTCATTCAAGTCCAGTCTTGACCTATCAACATAGTCAGTCAATAGTCCAGCAGGCACAGTATCTTTCTGTTCTTCATGGAACTGAAGAAGTCTTCTAATGAATGGCTGGAGATGGTCAATAGGAAATACCCAGTTGCTTGGAGCAATCTTGTTGATCATGGACCAAGGATTATTGAAATAGATGTGAAAGGTGGGGTTCTTGATAGGAGCACATTTTCTGGTCCTTGCTTCAATGGCTACTCCGGATGAGGCAGTGTGCTGAATGTCCGGAAGGTTAGGATAAGATAATAAAAGGGGTTGCAATGGAATTCTCCTCCTCAAATCTTGCTCAATCATTCTTCTTCTTTCAGAAATTTCTTGATTAATTTCCTCAGGTGATTTAGTGACCTTTCTGAAAATTGGTTTGGGGAGAAGAGATGCCTCATCAAGAACTGGTTCAGCAAACAAAGTTTTTCTGACTCTAGGATCAGAAGGAGGGATAACAAAGGATTCTGGAGCTTTGGCAGATACAGACTTTGATTTCTTGGATGATTTGGCAGAAGATGCAGGCATGGTTCTTTTCTTAGGTTCAGCAGAGGATGGGGCAGCAGGAATGGAGGCTGATTTCTTAGCTCTTGTAACAGGCCCAACAACAATAGTGGATGAGGAGGCAGGGGCTGAGATAACTGAAGGCTTTGAACTAGCAGGGGCTAGGGATGGTTTCTTTGATTTCTTCTTCTTCTCTTTCTCAGCAGCAGGAGCAGTAGTTGAACTCTCAGCAGGAGCAGCAACTCTAATAACAGGAACAGGAGCTCCACCAGCAGACTGTCTGCTAATCCTTTTCCAATCACCTTCACTGTGGTGCTTCAACTTGAGTTTGGAAATGCTGGTAGCATTGGGGTCAGCAAGAACTACAGCAGGGTTACCTCTGATTATCCTGCTCAGCAACCAATAGTGACATCCTTTGCCGGGAAAATCCTTTCCTTTTTGCCTATCAGCAGCATACTTCCTGGCTGCTTGAGCAATCACTCTAAAAATGAATCCACACCAGTTGAAATTTATCCTTAGCACTATTGCAGCGAATGCCTCAAACTGAAGATCAGTAATATGGCTATGTGAGCCAGATCGGCAAATTAGACATCTGTCAATAATTTCTATCAAAGCGAAGAATCTCCTAACATAATCAACCTTAAAATGCTTGTCTCCACTGAGTCTTGGACCAGCATTAGCACCTCTAATAAGATTCCAGGCATCATCCAGATCTGAAGCATCCATAGAATTAGGGCCAGAATTTCCTAGGGTTGGAAAGATGGAGGATATACTTTCAGGGGTGACAGAGATTGGAACACCAGAAACAGTAGAAGAAATGGCAGAGAAGGATTCGGGATCATCTTCATCGGAATATTCAACGACAGAATTTGCGAAGAACTCTCTGACGGAATCAATATAAACTCCAAAATTATCAGAAGGAGTCAGAAAGGGAAGAACAGAAGAGTCTGATAAGAGATCTCTGAGAAATTGTCCGTCAACAGCATCATCGAAGAAGCTTGAGTCTATGTAACCTCCATAGATATCCTTTTCATTACTCATGATTTCTGCAAAACTCAACAATCAAACAAACTCAAACACAATAAACCAATGTTAGAATCAGATATTTGAGATATTAAAATGGACTTACCAGATTCAAGGAAGAAGTTTGAGAAATGGAGACTTGAGATAGCAAGATAGAATTTTGATGAGAATGTGAAAAGGTTTTTGAAAGAGTAAGCTTTGCTTAAATATGTTATGGAGTTTGGAGGGAACGGTTTATTTGAAAAGGGTTTTCAAAAGACGAAAACTGTTCATTTTCATTGAAATACGTGCGGCAGCAGCTCCATTTAAAGCGCCGAATTTGAGCAGTTAAGAATGATTACCATAACTGTTTAAGATTTAAAATGATACAGTTTACCTGAGATTTATCACAAAATTAATTGGAATAAATCATTTGACACGATTTTCGGAAATGGCGGTACACACACGTGTCAGAGAGGGGTGTGACCAACTGTCCTTGATTTGATAGGTCTGACAGGGAACTCAGCTTTACATTTAAAGAGAAGCTTGCTGATGGGAGACATAGATAGCTGGCAACCACTACTTAGAATATCAGCAGAAAAGAGCATCGGCAAGCAATCGGCAGAAATATCAATCAGCAGCAAGGACAGATCAGCAGGCATAGCGATTTCAGCAAGATGTAAGCATCAACCAGAATAACCAATAACACCCAGCTCACTCCTAAGGAATTCAAATCTCTTCTGATCAAGAGGCTTTGTCAAGATATCAGCTCTCTGAAAGTCAGTATGAACTTTCAGCAAGACAACGTTGCCTTTCTCAACATGATCTTTCAAGAAATGGTATTTTATGTCAATGTGCTTTGTTTTGGAGTGCATTACTGGATTATTTGAGACGGAGATGGCAGACTGATTGTCACAGTAGATTGGGCAGACTTGAGGAGGAATCTCATAGTCTACTAATTGTTGCTTCATCCATAGAATCTGAGAGCAGCAGCTACCGGCAGCAATGTATTCCGCCTCAGTTGTGGAAGTTGAGGTTGCTGTTTGCTTTTTGCATGACCAAGAAACTAGCCTCTCACCAAGAAACTGGCAAGTTCCACTGGTGCTCTTCCTTGTAACTCGGCAAGCAGCATAGTCAGCATCTGAGTAACCGATAAGATTGAATGAAGAATCTCTGGCATACCATAGACCAAGGTCAGCAGTGCCACTTAGATATTTGATAATTCTTTTCACGGCTTGCAGATGGGATTCTCTAGGATCGGCTTGAAATCTGGCGCAGACACAAACAGCAAACATAATATCCGGTCTGCTGGCTGTTAGATAGAGCAGTGAACCAATCATTCCTCTGTAAAGAGTCATGTCCACTTTCTTGCCGGATTCGTCTTTGTCAAGATGCACATTTGTCGCCATAGGAGTGCTTTGAGGATGAGCATTATCAAAACCAAATTTCTTGATTAGTTCCTTGGTGTATTTGGCTTGATGTATAAAAATTCCTTCATTGGTTTGCTTCACTTGTAGACCAAGGAAATAGGTAAGCTCACCCATCATACTCATTTCGAACTTGCTTTGCATGAGCTTTTCAAATCTTTTGCATAGAGCTTCATTTGTGGAACCGAAGATGATGTCGTCCACATATATTTGAACAAACAATGAATGACCCTTGTGCTTGGTAACAAATAGAGTTGTATCGATCTTTCCTCTTGTAAATCCCACGCCATCACTGAGTAGAAATTTGGACAGGGTTTCGTACCAGGCCCTAGGAGCTTGCTTCAAGCCATAGAGAGCTTTCTTCAATCGGTAGACATGATTTGGTTTCTTAGGATCTTCAAAGCCTGGCGGTTGTTCAACGTAGACCAGTTCTTGAAGTTCACCATTTAGGAATGCGCTTTTCACGTCCATTTGATATAGCTTGAATTCTTTGAAGGCAGCATAGGCAAGAAACAGTCTTATCGCTTCTAATCTTGCTACTGGTGCGAAAGTTTGATCATAATCAATCCCTTCCTCTTGACGGTATCCTTTGGCCACTAATCTTGCTTTGTTTCTTGTAATCTTTCCTGATTCATCCAACTTATTTCTGAATACCCATTTCGTTCCAATGACTTGCTGAGAGGAAGGTCTCGGTACCAGTTCCCAGACTTTACATCTTTCAAACTGATTCAACTCTTCTTGCATAGCTTCCACCCAGCTTGGATCAGCAAGGGCTTCTTCAGTCTTCTGAGGCTCAATATCAGACACCATAGCCGAAGAAAAGAGATTCTCATCAAAATCCTTGTTCAGATTTCTGGTCACTCTGGGTCCAAAAATATCACCAATGACATTTTCAAGAGGGTGGTCACGATGAGGTCTAACTTCTCTCGGAAGGTCTTGTCTTACTGATTCTTGTCTTAAGGATTCTAGAGGAGGTTCAGAATCAGCAGCAGATTTGGAAGATGATAAATTTAAAGGAATAGGAGAGATAGTAGGGTTTGGACTTTGAGTGGATTTGGAATTTGATCGAGGAATATTTGGTATAGGAGGATGAATTACAGAGATTGGATTTGGGCTAGGATTCATTGGTACAGGATGAGGAGGATTGGCAGAATGGCTATCAGCAGAGACGTCTGGAGGATTATCAGCAGGACGGTTTCTTGCTGAGGATGGAAAGATGTCTGCTGGATCTTCTGCAACAACAAAAGGATCTTGTGCATTATCTGCCGATTGATTAGTATAACTAGATTCACCTGTCTCAAAACCACTAGATTGGTTAGCACTATTTGGAGTCTGGTCAGACTCTAACAAATCAAATTCATCAAAAGTTACATGAACAGATTCAACAATTTTCAAAAGTTTCTTATTGAAAACTCGAAAGGCCTTACTGTGTTTAGAGTAGCCGACAAAGATGCCTTCATCAGCTTTTTCATCAAATTTACCTCGGTGCTCTCTTCCGTTGTAAAGCACATAACATTTGCACCCGAAGATTTTGAAGAATCCAATATTTGGTACTCGGCCTCTCCAGAGTTCATAAGGAGTCTTATTATGGAATTTGTTGATGAGAGATCTGTTCTGAGTGAAGCAGGCGGTATGAATGGCTTCTGCCCAGAAATATTTCGGCAGCCTGGCTTCAGAAATCATGGTCTTACCGGCTTCAATAAGCGTCCTATTCTTTCTCTCAACTACACCATTTTGTTGAGGTGTACCAGCAGCAGAGAAATTATGGTCTATACCATGATCGTCACAATATCGAGCAATACCGTTATTTGTAAATTCAGTTCCATTGTCTGATCTCATGCTGACGATATCGCTCTCCTTCTGAGTCTGTAGCAGTCTGAATAACTTGGTGGCAACAGCATATGTGTCATCTTTATTGCTGAAAGCTTCCACCCAAGTATATCGAGAATAATCATCTACTACGACCAGGGTATATCTACTTCCCCCAAGGCTGGCTGTGGTTGTGGGGCCAAATAGATCCATGTGTAACATTTGTAGGCACCTAGAAGTTGACATGCAGGGCTTGGACTCAAAAGAGGATTTGTGTTGTTTTCCCAACTGGCAAGCTCTGCACTTCTTTCCATGATCAGCAGACACTTTTGGAAGACCAGTTGCCAATCCGGAACTGGCAAGCTTGGATATTGATTTGAAGTTTAAGTGACTGAGTCTCTTGTGCCATAGCCACGAGTTCTCACTGATGTTCTTAGCTACAAAACAAATATTAGTAACACCAGTAATAGCACTTAAGTCTACTGCATAAATGTTACCTTTTCTTTTGGCAGTGAGAAGAGTTTCATTCGAGGCAATATCTTTTATGTAGCAACTTGAAGTAGTGAAGATACATTGCATTCCTCTATCACAGAATTGTGATATGGAGAGAAGGTTATGTTTGAGTCCATCCACCAAAGAGACCTTCTGTACAGTAACTGCACCTCTAATGATGGTACCACATCCAATTATTTTACCTCTACCATTGTCACCAAAAACTACAGGAGGACCTGATGCATCAGCAATATCAGCAAGGAGATCAGCACGGCCAGTCATGTGTCTCGAACAGCCACTATCCAAAATCCATACATCTTTGCTGGCATCAGTCGAGGCCATAAAGCATTCCTGCAAGTAAAACATGCTTATGGTCCCCCTTATATACTGGGTCCAAGAGGTTAGTTCCTCTTGGGCAGCCATATCTGGCCGCCACTAGAGGCTTTTGCCACTGTGGGTCCTGAGAGGCTTTTCAAGAGGCATTCATGAGCATGATGACCATAATCCAAACAGTTTTCACATTTCACTTTGCTGATTGACTGAGTAGTCGGCAAGACACCACTAGATTTAGTCATTGCATCATTAGGCTTAGAAGAATCAGCAGGCACGAACGTAGGGTCTTTATAAGTGTTGGTTTTGCCCTTCTTGCCTTTCTGCTTGCCTTTGCCAGTCACCTTTGGGGGAGACTGATCATTGGCAGCTGAATCAAGATTGGCAATACCAGCTTTGCTGATGCATTTACTTTCAATATCTTCATCCGCAGATTCATTTTCAGCAATCTTAATTCCCTTTTGTACGTACCTGGCTTTCTCCATTTCCTTGTAGTGAGGATACTTCATTGATACAGCATTATATTTTAGCTTAGTATCCTTATGCAATGAGTTAATCGAGTTGTTCTCAGCCTTCTTATCCTTTTTCTCAGTTACAGAGACATTAGTACACTTGCTGCTTCTAGTTTCAAAACCTATCCCATGTTGATCATTTTTAGGAATAGCTTGGCATGCATTAATTGCCATTTTAGCAGCGTTAGGTTTGGAAAAAGTATTAATGGTTTTCATAAGAGAATCATTTCTTTGAGCTAAATCTTTAATCTGTGCTATGTGTACTTTTGCTCTGCTTTTGAGATCCAGGTTTTCAGTTTGAAGCTGATCGAGTTCACTCAGTTTTGTTTTCAAAGAATCAAGTTCAGCTTTGAGTGATTCTCTTTCAGCAGAGATTAAACTGAAATCAACAGTCAATATTTCATGAACACTACTCAACTTTTCATAATCAACAAAAAGTTCATCCATGGTCTCTATCATCTCAGCCTTAGATATCTCAGGAAGAGGGTCAGTAGTGTTTCTTTTGGCTGAGTGATCTTTTGGTTCAGGAGAGAAGTTGGGTAGGGATGAAATGGGTTTGGCAAGATTTCTTGAAATACTTGGAAGTTTGGTAAAGGATGGCTTCTTTTCAGAGGATTGTGGAGGACTTGGTTCGGTTGCATGAGAGGCAATGGGTCCACACTGTCCATAAAGTGAGGTTCCAACTTGAATGACTTTGAAACCATAAGGATTGACTGCATTGACTTTGACTTCTTGAAATGAATGTCTTGCTGGTCTTTCTCTCCTTGAAGATGTTCTTGGAGGAGAAGCATTCCGGTGAATAGGAGTAGGTAAATCTAGTGCTATTTCATCATCGGCATCCAGGGCAACAAAGCTTATATCAGCATCTTCATTGTCATCGGCAGCGCCTTCACCTTCTGAGTCAGTTTCACACCAGACTGGCATAGCTTTCTCAGTGCTGTCATCTGCAACATAGCTTCTGGACTTTGGATGTCTTTGGTTTACCGATTTCCTGACATATTCATATTTTGGTTGGGGACATTTAGATGCAAAATGTCCAGGTTTTCGGCAGTTAAAGCATACCAAGTCTCCTTTGCTGTTCTTTCCGTCAGGAGTGCTGGTAGAAGGCTTATGGTTGCTGGTGGCTCTATGGAAGGGAGTAGTAAATGGTTTATTTTGATTTGGTTTGCTGTCTTTTTGCATTTTCTTGAAGTTTTTGAACTTTCGGTAGTTTCTGGCAAATGCAGCAAATTCCTCTTCTTCCATAAGAGGCTCAGGAGGACTTTCAAGGGTTTTGCTACAGCAAGGGCTTTGGCATTGATCAGTAGGAGGATAAGGAGTAGGCATTTGAGATATCTGAGTCTGTGCTGAGAGAGACATGCATTTGAAGTTTTTGTCGAGAATATTAAGTTTTTGTAGTTCTCTCTCATACAAAAATAGACTAGACACAATATTTTGAATAGAAGTGGTATTTAAATCTCTAGCTTCTCTAAGAACAGTAACCTTAGTATGATATATACTTCCTAAAGCACTTAGAAATCGTATATTCAGGTCTTTCATAGTATATACTTTACCAAGAGAAGCACAAAGATTACTTACCTCGCAGAATCGATCATATGCTGTTCTGAGTGATTCGCCATCTGATTTTTTGAAGGATTCGAACTCAGCAATAGCATCATAAAGCCTGTTGTCCTTGGTGCGTGCATCTCCTTCGAAGTATTCAAGGAGCTTGTTCCAGCATTCTTGTGCCGTGTAACACAAGTCAATGAGCTTGTACTGTTTGTCGTCTAAACCACAAGAGATAATGTGGCTGGCTTTCCCATCAAGAGCATAGGTTAACTTGTCTTCGTCAGTCCATTCATCTCTTGGTTTTTCGACCAGAGTTTCCGTAACTTGAACATCTGTTTGTTGTTCATCGTCAGCGTCAGCATGCGCAGTTAGGGGAGTGGAAGGTATTGGTTTGTAGGTGGTTTGAACTTTCAAGGGAGTAATCGGTCCACCTTCCACTACTTTCATTAATCGTTCATCTATGGAGTTCATGTACTTTATCATTCGGGATTTCCAAACACCAAACTCGTTGATGTTCAACATCGGTATGGTAGTGATGTTAAACGTCTGCATAATTTTTCCCGCCATGGTATCGGCAATCAAGCTGTGAGGCTTGGAAATTTCTTTCAAAAATGTCAAGCTCTGATACCAATTGTTAGGCCCAATAGGCGAGGAAATAGGCTAGAGGGGGGGGGTGAATAGCCTTTTTGCAATTTTAATTAAAATACCTTAATGGTCATAGTCACTGATCAGAAAGTTGTAAGATAATCAGTAAGCACAGCGGAATATTAGTGACTAAGTTTGAACTCACACAAAATCAGCAAGAAATTGTTTAGAGCTTGATTTTAAAC
Source organism: Adenophora triphylla var. japonica (assembly GCA_022495995.1). Classification (NCBI taxonomy): domain Eukaryota; kingdom Viridiplantae; phylum Streptophyta; class Magnoliopsida; order Asterales; family Campanulaceae; genus Adenophora; species Adenophora triphylla. The sequence continues at coordinate 486,194 of JAFEMH010000955.1, forward strand.
ACAAAGTATTTATGTAAATCATATATGCAGAGCAACTTGTTTGGTTTAGGGAAATACTTATGATTCAGCAGGATGAACTGTTCTGATTTGTTGTGGTGAACTACTGGCAAGATGAAAATAAAGTAAAGACAAGGACACAGTATTTGGAGAGGTTCACAGCGTGAATGCTGCTACGTCCTCTACCAAGATTGGTCAGATCTTGGATTTTGGGAAAAGTTTACTATCAGTATGTCCTAGTCTATTACAAGTGCGGCCTTGCCGGTTACAAGGACTGAATACAAGGATCTACTGATGGATCTTTAAATGAAGAACTGACTGGTGTTTTTGAGTGGCAAGTTAGACTTATCTCACTCAGGTGTGTGTGTGAATCTCAATCAATGCATTCTAATGATTGTCTTGTTGGAGAATGCTTACAAGGTTGATTGAGAAGTGCACGAGTGTATATCCCTAATAAAGTCTAATGATTTTATGGATTTGAAGACTTGAACACAATCAATGCTTCAAGCACACTCTTCTTCAATGCAAATCACCAACCTTCTTTAATGCAGCAAAGTCTTCTCTATATATACTTGAGGAGAAAGGAAGAGAAGAACTAAAGATGCCGTTGAAGGGTAGAATCGGAAAGAGGTTGGTAGGTGAGGATCATTTAATGCCATATCTTTGCAATTAATGCGGGAGATTTGAATAAGACATTTCTGCTATTGTACAGCGGGTAAAAACCCCTTTGTCCCAACCGGTTACCTGCAGCAGCAGACAAAGGACAAAGTAGAGCTAAAAGTGGCTCTTGTGTCAGTACCGGCAGAATGGTGTTGGCAGGAAAAATATAACTACTTTTAGCAAACAAGTACGATGAAAGAGATAGAGATGTGACCGTTGTGACTGAGATTTTATTTCAAACGAAAGGAGTCATCCAAACATATGTCACCTATCTGCTGAAGTATGTTGCTGAAAAGAGTTAACTCCTGCTGATTACCAGGCAGATCCCACCAGCAGGATAGTATCCTGCAGAACATGCTGAAATAACTGGGAGAGCATTAGTAAGAGATCCAAGAATAAAATCTAATTAAATTAGGGGTCTCTAACTAGCTGAGTGATTGGGATTAAGCAATTCTGAGTCCACATATATTTTGACCCAACAGACGTCATCCTATTCGACGGATACAACCTAGCTATATCAATCACGCCGTTCAAGGGTACCGAAAAGTGCATTTACGCCGGATGCTCTCTAAGATAGAATTCAATTTTCTATCTTGAGTTGCTCTACCCGCTCTCCAGAACAGATACTTCAACCCTTCCCCTCTATACTTTTCCAAGAAATTTGCTCGCATATGTCTCAAGCAATATCGATGATGCACGTTTGGCCACCACATATCTTTAGCTACAGTCTTCAGAATGCCCCAATGACGGTCAGATATCAAGCATACTTCACGACTCTTGATAATATGCTTGCAAACCAGGTATAAGAACCAACGCCAGTTCGGCCAGTCCTCCTTTTCAACAACGGCAAAGGTAAGCGGAAGTATGCTGTCTTGGGCGTCAACACCCATGGCAATCAGTATTACCCCTTTATATCTACCATGCATAAATGTTCCATCCACAGAAATGACTGGCCGACAATGAGAGAAAGCTTCAATGCAAGGCCCAAATGCCCAGAATACCTGTCGAAACATGGAGGCCTCACCCACAGGAGGAGGAGGTGTAGAGTACTCAACAATTGTCCTCGGATTGTATTTTTGAATGGCTGCTAGGACGCGGGGTAACCTCTTATAAGATTCCTCCCAATCTCCAAAAACCTCTGCAATGCCCTTCTGCTTTCCACACCATGCCTTCTTGTAAGTAATTACCTTGTTGAACCTACTAGAGATGTGTGTAATAATGACTCCAACCTTGACATCTGAATCGGCCTTAATAACACCAACGACTTCCCGACCGATAAACTTGGCATCTAGATTGGGGTGATCTTGACTTGCTCCAGAATATAAGCAGCAGTGAGGAGCCTTATACTTGGTCACTTCCCAATAGCCAAACTTCTTCCTACTCACACGAACATAAAAATGACATGGATAATTTTTCAACAGACACTCAATTACCCATGTGTTCGGTGTGCTCTTTCTTACCCTGAACCTGCGATTGTTTTTAATATGGAACCTTTTTATATCAAATTGTGTCTCGTTCTTGCCAGGAAAGCGTATCCCTTTAGCAATCGCCTGTTGTTCCGTATCCCAAACTGGAAACCTATATGCATGATCGTAATCAATCAAGCCTTGTTCTTGTCGAGCAGATGTACCAATATCACTGTAAAAGGGATAACTCGCTCTCTCATATCTTCGATTTTGCGGCACTTCATAGTGAACAAGAGGTGCTTCCACATCATCATCAATCGGCTCATCATCACCGGCTCCCAAATCGACATCAGAATCACTACTACCCTCCTCATATTCATCATCATCATCCTCTAGCATTGCATCTACATCAGTGTGCACTTCCTCTTCTTCATAGTCAACATCATAATCATCATTAACATGATCATTATGCCCAAATGCCCGATCATCATCATTAACATGATAATTATGGCCAAATGCCCCATCATCATAATTTGGTGTTTGAGTTGATACAAGAGTTTGGGAACTTGGACCAACCCCATCATCACGGTTACTAGTTGGAGAAAACCTGAAAGTACTCTCGTGTCTTTGTGTTTCAAACTACGAATTGGATCGATTTTCAATTAATTTTACAACCACATACAACTGCAAATTTCCAATCCCCCCAAATTTAGCAAACTGATCGAACATTACATCCATACACGCATCATCTTCAATACGGAAAGGAAAGTACTCACCAATCCCGCTATCAAAAGAATGAGGGCATCTGTAAATGACTTTCAAATCAAATTGAGACCGATCTAAGTTCGCCTTTTTATATAACTCATCAATCAACTCATTGTATTTCCATTGGCAATTACCCCTTATTGCACATTTTGGCCCCTTTTTGAAATGAGGACCATCAAACGGTTGTTCATCATCACCTCCCCAATAACACATAAAAATGATTGGACCCCCGTTCATCTTTAACCCTACATTACGAAATCAAAGTGTTAAAACCTACATAACAAAACTCTTACATTTATTATATCTACAATATAATAAAACACAGTTAAATCATTAAATTTTATATCTAAACACAAGTCAAAACAATAATTAAGATGATGTTAATTTACCTTGATTCTTGTTGATCTTCAACAATTCTGATGAAATAAAATAACGTGAAGAAGTTTTATTTTGAATTAAGGTGATTTAGAAAATGGTGATTGAGAGAGTTGATTGAGAAAAAGAGAGAAAGGTGAGAGAAGAAACAAAGCTGAGAGGAAAAGAGAAAGCTAAGAGAATCTCTTTCCAATAGCCAGAATTTATTGAAAAGAAAGTCACGGGTTGTAACGACCCCAACCCTAGGCATCAATTTTTAATATTATATTAAATGCTTTTAATATTCATATTTATTTTATGTGTTCAATCATGTCTTTAAATTCTTAAATTAAGATAAATTGGGTGAGAAGTGAATTTGGAACCTCTTGAAAATTTATTGGTTGTTAAATAAAGAAAATTGGGGAAATAATAATAATGGAAATATGATAAATAGTATAGGGAGGTTAAATGAGTAGAATGAATTAATGGGATAAGGATTTATTTTAATTTAAAAAGGGATGGAAGCCTTAGGTTAATTTTGATGGGGGGCCAATTGTCTTACCTTCTCTAGGCTTGCCATGTGCCCTCCTCTAACTCCCTCCATGACCGGCCCCCTCCCTCTCCATTATCCTCCTCACACTCCTTCCTTCTCCTTCATTCATGCTTCTTCCTCCTAGAGAAAACCTTGAGAGCTCCATGGAAGCCCTCACCTCTTCTTCTTGAAGCCAAGCAAATCCTCCACCAAATTCAAGTCTAGGAGTATCATTGAAGTTGAATCATCTAGAGGAAATCAATCAAGCTTTGAAGATCATCTTTTCATCCTAAAATCCTAAGGTGAGTTGTTATGATTCCCTTCTTCTATGTGTTCATGAGTTCTTTGCTTTTTGTTCTTGGCTTGATGATGTTGATTTCTTGCTTGGAAACCCAAATGGGTGTTGAATGATTGGAAAATGAACTTTGTTGAAGTTAGGGTTCTTGGAAGATCATTTAAAAGGATTTGAAATAGGTGAAATGGGTAGAGATAAATAATCTAGGACTACTTGATTTTGAGTTTACATGTTTTTATGGGACTTGGAAAGATTTAAGTATCATTTGGTGTTCTTGAGCTAAGTTTGGTTGAAGGAATGGGAAACTAGGGTTAAAAAGGGGTTAAAAACTGAGAATTGGGCTGGAGGAGGCTTGGGCGGTCGCCCATGGGGGCTTGGGCGGCCGCCCATCTTGGCAGGAGGTTCAAATTGCTAGGAGGTCCACTTGGGCGGTCGCCCAAGTAGGTTAGGGCGGTCGCCCAAAGGGGCAGAAACCAAAAATTCTCTTGAGGTCCACTTGGGCGGTCGCCCAAGTGCAAGGGCGGTCGCCCAAGTGCAAGGGCGGTCGCCCAAGACCCTGAACCAAATTTTCGTAATTTAAACTAGGGTCGTTTAGCAAGTTTGTTGACCTCTTATAAATTGTGACTCCCTTCCGATATAAATTAGTAGAACCTAATCAACCCGGATACGAATTGATCCTCTTTAACCTAGGTTAGAGTAGGATACCTTGGCTTGGCCATGACCTCTTATGTGGTCAACATGGAATTGTAGGAGTAGTTAAATATTATTCGGAAAGTGGTCCAAACACGGGAAGTAGGTCTTGCACTTTTATTAAGATTATTCAAGGTTGAGTAATGACTTCGTAGGGTTGGTTTATGATACTTGGTGACCTTACTTGCCCATACTCGGTGTAGTTAGCTTGAATCATGTTTAAAACCATAGGCCACACTATTGTATTTAATGTATATATATCACTGTAGCATGATTATCCCAATTGTGGATTATTTGGTATATGGTTGTGTCGTATTCCCGTTGTGGATTCTCTGGTATGTTGCTAGTATTGTATTCCGGTTGTGGATTACTTGGCATGTTGATTTCATTGTTCCCGGTGTGGATTATGTGGTTATATTGTTACCTTAAGTGAACTCATATTCATTTGATGATATGATGCATAGTGTATTACTTAAATGTTGCATTATGATATTGGTTGAACATGAGTATATTTTACCATGTTGCTATAGTATTTATCCCCTTTGTGGATTACTTGGTATTGTTATATTATTATCCTGTTTGGTGGATTATCTCAAGTATCTATCATGTGCTTGAGCGTGTTTATGTTCGGGTGGGTATGATGGATTTCAATCAATTATTGATTTGTTCAATAAGTGATTGAAGGTTCGTCATACCGGTGACCCTTCCCCACTCTGTGGCCACGGGGTGGGGCTGTGCTAACGACTGTATTGACCCAAAGAGCTTTACAGACCTGTTGCGATCGTTGTAAGGAGGGACGATATTATTTTTGGATATTCTAAAATAGGTATCCTTTCTTATATGGATGGTCTGGGGTATGAGTCCTATAAGAGGTGAATGTGCTGGAGGCAATTCACCAAAGAGTGGAGTTTTACTCCCACGTTGTACGACTTATGGTTCAGACGGGAAAAAGGTAAAATGAGGTAACGTAAGGTGTTTACCGCTTTTATAATGTGTTATGTGCTACCATGCTATGTGTTGCACTTTGTTTGGCATCTTCTTTGCATATCATAATAGCTCATTGAGATTTATTCTCACCCCTCTCCCTTTACTGTTTTTAGATTCCGAGACAGGTGACCCGAACCCGCGAGGCCGGGATTTCATTGTGGACTTTGCTTTTGGGGCTTGACAAGTTAAGTATAGGAGCCTATTTAGGAGTATTTATTAAGCATTCTTCTTTTGTAAATTGTATGGAAAACTCTTTTGTTAAACAAGGTTAATTAAGGTTTCTAATGTAATTGGTTAGATTTCGGTTTATTAAAGTTGTAGTTGGATTTCCTTTGAGTAGGGATATTATCAATTGATTTTTATTTGGAAGTTTGAAAAGTGGTTTTCCTTTAAAGGCAAATAAATGTTTTAAAATTTAGATGGAATTTCTTAGTTTGAGCTCCCTTAGCTCGGGACACGTGTTAGGTCCCGGGTTGGGGTGCCCACAGTTGGTATCAGAGCTTAGTTTAGAGGTCAAGGGTAGATGTCTAAACTAAGGGGGAATGTGTGGAAATTGCCGCCGAGTGTTTAATGCAGGAGTTCGTTCTAATGGCCTAAGCAAGGATGATCAGGAAGGTTCTAGAAATTGAAGAAGATTTGGGGATAGGCGGAATTCAGGATGAAGAAATGATGAAATTATTTAGGAAATTTGTACAGGATATGGAGACTAGAGGATCGGTTCCGAATCAACCTGAGGGATGTCGAAGCGATGGATGGGAAAGGTTTGTGAAGATGAATCCGCCAAGTTTTAATGGATATCCGGGTCCGCTAAAGGCAGAAAAATGGTTAGAAAGAATGAACAAAATCTTTGAGGTTATGGAAAGTCGCAACGAAGAGAAAGTTAGGTATGCCGTGTTCAAACTTGAAGGTTTAGCTGATCAGTGGTGGCAGAATTTGAAGGGAAGTTGGGAGCGGGATCATACGCCCCAGACTTGGGATAATTTCACTCAACAGTTCGAGGACTACTTCATTTCAATGGTTACAAGGGATAAGAAGGAGATTGAATTCTTAGGACTAAAACAAGGGAACATGACGGTAGATCAGTATTCAGTCCGGTTTGAGGAATTAGCTAGGTGTTGCCCTCATTTGGTATCGCATGAAGTGAAAAGGGTTCAGAAGTTTGTAACAGGTTTGAGGAGTGAGTATAGGAAGGAATTATGGATTGATGGTTTCGCCGATTATCAGACAGTCATAGATAGAGCATATAAGGTCGAGAAGGACATTGAGGAAAATAGTGGAAGGTCCGGAAGTGGGATTAGAAATAAGTCAAAGTATCTAGGACAAGGATCCAAAGTCATTAGAGGACAGCCAAGTGCTTTAACTTCAGGAAGTATGAGAGAGGAACTTGTGGTAGCTTCTTCGTCTAGGCCAATACCCAAGCAGTATGGGATGATTTGTGGATTTTGCAAGAAGGTTGGACATACCGAAGATCGGTGTTGGAGTAAGCAAGGCAAGTGTTTAAAATGTGGAGCATCGGGACACTTTAAGAGGAATTGCCCAAGGATGACGAGGGGACGAGCTTCAAGCAGCGGTCACCGGGTGGACGACAAAGAGGTGGTACCAAAAGAGATAGCGAAGGAGAACCGAAAGAGAAGATCTATGGTCGAGTACATGTTTCGAACCTAGGAGAGATAGTTTCCTCAGAGGTTACTAAAGGTATATTCCCTGTCTCAGAATTAGGGGTCATATTTTATGGATCATGTTGCATATCATTTATGCTTGGCATCACATTTTGCTTATATGTGACATATATTGTTTGAGATGTTATTTTATTGTTAGAGGATTCTGCTCTTATGAGAGGATACCTCGAACCTCCCTTGATTTACCACGATAGTGATGTGGTCATGACTGAGTATGTATTGCCAGTTGGATTGGTATAATTATTAATTTATGATTTTGAGATATACTTGACCGGGAGGGTTAAGTAGTTGTTGTATAATGGTAGACTATCATAATAAGTGAGTCTCCTTTTTCCATGCCTAGATTGCTTATATTGGTATTTGTTATAGGTAAACCTTAATGTGAAATTCTTGTTATATGTGAATATTTAAGGTGAAACATTTGAATTAAGATGTGAAGGGTAATTAGTATATGTTAGACTTGCATAAGAAGTCTTTTCAAAAATTGTATGTGCTAATTGTGAGTAAATGGTAAATGTGCTCCCGCCGGTATATTTCATGTGTTGGTTCTGAGTATGATAAGCAGAATTTTTAAGCCTTATTTTGATGGCTTTATGGTAATTAGAATTGAGGGTCTCTTGTTAATTAAAGTTTCGAGAGGATCATGAAAATCATTGGAGGATAGGGTTAATAATCCTTGGTGAGAAGTACTTGTATGCAAAGTTTAGCTAGTGTGAGTTGGCTCGAGAAGTTTTCAACATTTTGGGTTCTATAGTCTTAAACGTGGATGTTACCATGGATCTTGTGAGGATTAAGTCAGTGATCCTTAAGTTGGCAAGTGTTACCTAAGAAATTTAAGGAATTCTTAAGAATTGTAGAGTCGTTGCTTTAGTTGACTTTAAAGGACGTATAAATGGTGCAGGATGTAACAAGGGTGAATCATATGGTTAGTAATGGAGAATAGGTTAGCTTTGAACCCGATCCTTACCTTACCTAGTGGATGTGAGGATCTTGTGAAGTTTTAAGTATGTATTACCGAAGATCGTGGTGTTGTGTTATACAAAATGGGAAGGTGATAGCGTATGTTCCGGAAGCTAACTTAGGTAAAGCGGAATTTTCTTATCGTTTATCGAGAGTGGTTATAATTGTTTGTGTGGTTTAAGTGGAATCTTATCTTTTGAAGCTCCCTTCCGGGGTTAGTTACCGACCCTAAGAGTTGAAAGATTTAGTTAGTCGAAAGGAAGAGATTTGAAGACTACCCAAATTCTGGAAGAATAGGTTATGTTTGTGTGACAGATTTCCCTTCAACTTGAGAAGTTTAATTAATCTTAGCGAGTTTGCGTAAATAGCAGGTATCATTCTAGCTTTGAGATAAAATCGTATGAGGCGTAGTTCAGGGAGATATTATCGATCTCCAATTTATTGGGATGGAATTAGTAAAGTTAGGCCTAAGGTAATTTAGCGCCAAAGTTTGTTAATCCAATTGAAGTTCTAGAAAAGATTCACGATTTGACTTATAGACTGACTTGGATCAACTTATAGAATATTTGAAGTTTTAAATATAATATCGTGATATATTTGGTAACTTATGTTGTAATACTTTTATTTAATGGTACTTTCTTGAGGTCGTGGAAATTCGGGTAGTAATAGTTGTATGGTATTCTTGGGATGTTGTGTCGTAGAATCGTATTATTAATGAAATTAGAAATCTTGGGAAGAATCATAGAAGTGAAGAGAATAATTGAGAAGTGAAGTTCTAGAGTACTCGGGTTGTGAGAATGTATAGTAGAATCTTGCCCTTGAAACGTCTAATTGAAAATATTAAGCTAGAATGTGTGAAAGGTAACCTTTGCTTTTTGAACCTTAGGGTAAGTGACAATCAAATTCGACGAATTTTCTTTAAGGGAGTGAGTGTAACGACCCCAACCCTAGGCATCAATTTTTAATATTATATTAAATGCTTTTAATATTCATATTTATTTTATGTGTTCAATCATGTCTTTAAATTCTTAAATTAAGATAAATTGGGTGAGAAGTGAATTTGGAACCTCTTGAAAAATTATTGGTTGTTAAATAAAGAAAATTGGGGAAATAATAATAATGGAAATATGATAAATAGTATAGGGAGGTTAAATGAGTAGAATGAATTAATGGGATAAGGATTTATTTTAATTTAAAAAGGGATGGAAGCCTTAGGTTAATTTTGATGGGGGCCAATTGTCTTACCTTCTCTAGGCTTGCCATGTGCCCTCCTCTAACTCCCTCCATGACCGGCCCCCTCCCTCTCCATTATCCTCCTCACACTCCTTCCTTCTCCTTCATTCATGCTTCTTCCTCCTAGAGAAAACCTTGAGAGCTCCATGGAAGCCCTCACCTCTTCTTCTTGAAGCCAAGCAAATCCTCCACCAAATTCAAGTCTAGGAGTATCATTGAAGTTGAATCATCTAGAGGAAATCAATCAAGCTTTGAAGATCATCTTTTCATCCTAAAATCCTAAGGTGAGTTGTTATGATTCCCTTCTTCTATGTGTTCATGAGTTCTTTGCTTTTGTTCTTGGCTTGATGATGTTGATTTCTTGCTTGGAAACCCAAATGGGTGTTGAATGATTGGAAAATGAACTTTGTTGAAGTTAGGGTTCTTGGAAGATCATTTAAAAGGATTTGAAATAGGTGAAATGGGTAGAGATAAATAATCTAGGACTACTTGATTTTGAGTTTACATGTTTTTATGGGACTTGGAAAGATTTAAGTATCATTTGGTGTTCTTGAGCTAAGTTTGGTTGAAGGAATGGGAAACTAGGGTTAAAAAGGGGTTAAAAACTGAGAATTGGGCTGGAGGAGGCTTGGCGGTCGCCCATGGGGCTGGGCGGCCGCCCATCTTGGCGGGGAGGTTCAAATTGCTAGGAGGTCCACTTGGGCGGTCGCCCAAGTAGGTTAGGGCGGTCGCCCAAAGGGGCAGAAACCAAAAATTCTCTTGAGGTCCACTTGGGCGGTCGCCCAAGTGCAAGGGCGGTCGCCCAAGACCCTGAACCAAATTTTCGTAATTTAAACTAGGGTCGTTTAGCAAGTTTGTTGACCTCTTATAAATTGTGACTCCCTTCCGATATAAATTAGTAGAACCTAATCAACCCGGATACGAATTGATCCTCTTTAACCTAGGTTAGAGTAGGATACCTTGGCTTGGCCATGACCTCTTATGTGGTCAACATGGAATTGTAGGAGTAGTTAAATATTATTCGGAAAGTGGTCCAAACACGGGAAGTAGGTCTTGCACTTTTATTAAGATTATTCAAGGTTGAGTAATGACTTCGTAGGGTTGGTTTATGATACTTGGTGACCTTACTTGCCCATACTCGGTGTAGTTAGCTTGAATCATGTTTAAAACCATAGGCCACACTATTGTATTTAATGTATATATATCACTGTAGCATGATTATCCCAATTGTGGATTATTTGGTATATGGTTGTGTCGTATTCCCGTTGTGGATTCTCTGGTATGTTGCTAGTATTGTATTCCGGTTGTGGATTACTTGGCATGTTGATTTCATTGTTCCCGGTGTGGATTATGTGGTTATATTGTTACCTTAAGTGAACTCATATTCATTTGATGATATGATGCATAGTGTATTACTTAAATGTTGCATTATGATATTGGTTGAACATGAGTATATTTTACCATGTTGCTATAGTATTTATCCCCTTTGTGGATTACTTGGTATTGTTATATTATTATCCCGTTTGGTGGATTATCTCAAGTATCTATCATGTGCTTGAGCGTGTTTATGTTCGGGTGGGTATGATGGATTTCAATCAATTATTGATTTGTTCAATAAGTGATTGAAGGTTCGTCATACCGGTGACCCTTCCCCACTCTGTGGCCACGGGGTGGGGCTGTGCTAACGACTGTATTGACCCAAAGAGCTTTACAGACCTGTTGCGATCGTTGTAAGGAGGGACGATATTATTTTTGGATATTCTAAAATAGGTATCCTTTCTTATATGGATGGTCTGGGGTATGAGTCCTATAAGAGGTGAATGTGCTGGAGGCAATTCACCAAAGAGTGGAGTTTTACTCCCACGTTGTACGACTTATGGTTCAGACGGGAAAAAGGTAAAATGAGGTAACGTAAGGTGTTTACCGCTTTTATAATGTGTTATGTGCTACCATGCTATGTGTTGCACTTTGTTTGGCATCTTGCTGCATATCATAATAGCTCATTGAGATTTATTCTCACCCCTCTCCCTTTACTGTTTTAGATTCCGAGACAGGTGACCCGAACCCGTGAGGCCGGGATTTCATTGTGGACTTTGCTTTTGGGGCTTGACAAGTTAAGTATAGGAGTCGGCTGTTAGGAGTATTTATTAAGTATTCCTCTTTTGTAAATTGTATGGAAAACTCTTTTGTTAAACAAGGTTAATTAAGGTTTCTAATGTAATTGGTTAGATTTCGGTTTATTAAAGTTGTAGTTGGATTTCCTTTGAGTAGGGATATTATCAATTGATTTTTATTTGGAAGTTTGAAAAGTGGTTTTCCTTTAAAGGCAAATAAATGTTTTAAAATTTAGATGGAATTTCTTAGTTTGAGCTCCCTTAGCTCGGGACACGTGTTAGGTCCCGGGTTGGGGTGCTCACACGGGTGTTCAAAACTGCCACTTTGTAGCTGGAAAGTAATTTGGCTTACTTAAACTCGCTACACCGTGTAGCGAGTTTCAATAAAGCTGAATTAAACTCGCTACACCGTGTAGCGATTTCAGCTTTATTGAAACTCGCTACACCGTGTAGCGAGTTAAAGCCAGAGATTGTCCCCCACTATAGATTCATTTCAAAATTTATTACTTCTTTTTGTTTTTTCATTCGCGAAGGCATTTTGAACAATAAATATAGTTTAATTTATGTATCATCACGAATATCTAAAAATTGTTACTTGAAGTACATATAATGTTGTAATAATAACAACTTTTAAATTTTAATTTGGACAATTAAATCAGCTTCAAATTGTTGCTCAAAATAGCTTCGTAGTAACATCAAAAAAAAAATTCGTTCGCGAAGCTATTTTGAGCAATAATTATAGGTTAATTTAGATATCATAATGAATATCTAAAAATTGTTACTTGAAGTACATATAATGGTGTAACAATAACAACTTTTAAATTTTAATTTGGACAATTAAATCAGCTTCAAATTGTTGCTCAAAATAACTTCGTACTAACAAAAAAAAAATTACATGTGTTAAAAAAATAATGACATGTGACTGAATTTTTTTTAAAAAAATATTTTTTTTTTTCATGTTTTAAAACAAATGATGACATGTTGCTGAATAAAGTTTTTCTTTCAAATTTTTTTCTTATGTGTTAAAAAATTATGTCATGAATAATTGCAACAAAACCAAACACAAACTGTACAAAATAATTTTAAAAAAACTAAAATAACATCACAAAAAATAAATATTGTCAAGTTAGTGGCCACATCCCGGCCACATAGGAAATCTTACATAAAATCACAAAAAATAAATATTGTCAAGTTAGTGGCCACATCCCGGCCACATAGAAAATCTTACATAAAATCACAAAAAATAAATATTTTCAAGTTCGTGGCCACATCCCGGCCACATAGGAAATCTTACATAAAATCACAAAAAATAAATATTGTCAAGTTAGTGGCCACATCCCGGCCACATAGGAAATCTTACATAAAATCACAAAAAATAAATATTGTCAAGTTAGTGGCCACATCCCGGCCACATAGGAAATCTTACATAAAATCACAAAAAATAAATATTGTCAAGTTAGTGGCCACATCCCGGCCACATAGAAAAATATTACATAAATTCAGAACATATTAAATTCGACAGAAATTCAAATATTACATGTCCAATAACAGAAATTAACAATCCTTGGGAAACACCTTAGAAACATTGAAAGTAACAATGTTAAGTATTTTTTTGAGCGAGGGGGCCCAAACAACACCTAATAGATCAACAAAACAAAACATTTAGAACAAAATGTTAAGGAATATAACCTTAGGGAGTGTAATGTTAAGGAAAATATTTCATACCTGAGTCAGTATAAGAACAGCACCAACACCTATGTGACTTCCGCCCTCACTATCCCTCATCACTTTGTCGAATGTAAGTATCAATGGTATCAGTAGGATCCTTCAAAACCAAATGCACAGAGCCATGATCACTTCGTGTAAACTCCTTCACAACCACAACAACCTAATAGAACAAAAATATAATGATCAATTATTTATAAATTTCAACCTTAACTATAATTAAAATAAAATAATATACCTGTTCCACCCTCTCATATTTTTGGCAATTCTCCTTAATCATTCTCAAGGGATAATAAGTACCCTCTGCAGTGAGATAGTCCATTGCAGAAAGCCAAGCTTTGCCCTGAAAGTCATCATCTTCCACCGGCTCTTCAAGTTTTTTACGTATGGCCTCTTGGGTCGACTGAGCGGGGGGTCCCTGAGAGACATGAGCTTTTCTGGTGCGATGCCGACGCATGGCGGCCTGTGCTTCACCAGCGGGACCAGGTATGATATGACGCGGTGGAGATTCTCTCTCTCTCGTTCGATTTGAGGCGGTGGAGGCGGTGGAGATTGAAACTCTCGTTCGATTTGAGAGAGATTAGATAGACGATTGGAGGTTTGACCGGGATGTCCAGGAAGAGGTTGTCGTCCAAGATACCAGTGGGGTTTTGATGGATCCATTTTGATAGTTATAAATTTTGGATTGAGAAATATGAATTAGATTTGAGAGAGATAGATGAAAGATGGACTAAGAAAGAAAGAAAGAAAGAAAAGGGAGAACTGGACTGAGAAAGGAAGAGAAGGGTTTGTTTTGTTGGGACTGACGGAGAGGGTTATGTAGGGGTTGAAATAAATTAAGCTCGCTACACCGTGTAGCGAGTTTGACTTAATCAAAACTCGCTACACCGTGTAGCGAGTTTAGTTTAATTAAATGCCATAATTAATTTCCCAACTTAATCATAACTAATACTCCCTCCCTCCCACAATAATTCGTAAAAAGATCTCTTTTGGGCGTCCCACAATAATCTGCACTTTCCCAAAATGGAAATAGAACCCACTTCTCTCTACTCACAACTCTTTTCAAATTTACTATTCTCTTCACTCATTCTCTCTCCTATTTTACTTTTACACTCACAACACATTACCTTTATCACCTTTTACCTTAATTCTCGCGCCAACACAAAAAATGCGTAAAATTGTGGGACGGAGGGAGTACTCACTTTGGCTCACCTTAAATCAGAGTTATTTCCCTTTTATTTCATTTCATTTCATCTCAAATCAAATCATATATAATATATATAGCAAAACTATTTAGAGGCTCCAGAAAAGGCCACGTCAAAGGCCACGTCAGCAACAATTTTCAACTCATTTTTATTCCAAGTAAGACTTGATTAAGAGCATTATTGTAATATTATTAGTTAAAGTTAATTTGCAATTTAAAATAAAAATTTCCTCTTAATTAGAAGTTGATTGATTTAATCAGTTTTGAAATTTTGAAAACTAATGGTTACCTAAATTTAAGCACAATTTTTGAATAATTCAAACTCTTTAGGTGATAATTGTGGAGATATAATTATTAGTAATTTTCAAAATTTAAAATAATTAGTAATTTTTGAAATTAAAAATAGATACCAGACTAAATTTCAATTTAAAATAATTAGTAATTTTTGAAATTTAAAAGACATGTCAGAATAAATTTCAATTTAACCATAAATTTCGTACACAGTTTCTAGAAATCAATAGAAATTCAAAATTTAAAATAATTAGTAATTTTCAAAAATTTAAAATAATTAGTAATTTTCGAAATTATAAAGACAATATTCGAGCGTACAATTCTATGTTCGCATTCACTTCAATGACCGGTGCAGTTGATCATGGCATAAATAATGGTCGTGGTCCTTATTCGTTTAAATTGAAAGGAAAGAATGATCATATGATAGGTTCTTTATTGCCTAATGACGACCATCCCCCCCCCCCCGTTTTTCTCAGCTTTATATCTATGACACGGATAATGAAGTTAAAAATATAATTAATGCTTTCAGGTACGTTTTTATTTAATTATTCGAGAATTATAATGTATATTACATATATTGTATGACTATCTTCTATTTATATGTCTGATTCTTTCACACAAGCAGGAAAGATAAAGATAAGCCTTCTCCATTCGATGAGTCAGTTGTTGCTGATTTGAAAAATATGATAGATATGCATAACCCTTATGCACAGACGTACAGAATATGGCCAGAGCACATATTGAAATGAAGAAAGATATTAAATTGAGGCTTATAGGAAAGCGGGGTAGAGATGGAAAACCGTTTAATATGCCGACAGCCTCAGAGGTCGCTGCTATAATTGAAGGTGATATTGATGATTCGGGTGATGTCAGGGACATTATTATTGAAAAGCAGAATGGGGATCCAAACATATTCATGAATTTGATAAATCTTACCTTCCTCTGCATTATCCTCTGTTATTTGTATACGGTGAAGATGGATATTTCACAGACATTCCGAGAAATAAACCTCCCGGGGCAAAGAGATCAAGTTTGTCAATAAAAGAGTTTTTAACTTTTCGACTTCAGGAGAGGATAAGAGAAGGATCACAGCTTATGAGATGCGGTCGGTTGCTGCAGCAATTTATGGTTGATGCATATGTTATGATGGATATACAGAGGCTTCAATGGATACGTTATAATCAGCCTACTCTTCGGATGGAAACTTATAAAAATCTATCGGATGCATCGGTAAGGGGAGATACCGGCGAAGCATCTGGGAGACGAGTTATATTGCCATCCTCTTCTACCAGGATTCTCTCGCTATATGTAAATGGACTAGGTATCCGTCACTTTTCATAACATTTACGTGTAATCCTAAATGGCCGGAGATTACGAGATTCTGTAAAAAATATGGCATTAGGCCTGAGGATAGGCCTGATGTATTAAACAGGGTATTTAGAATGAAGCTTAATCAGATGATTGCAGATTTCAAGGAAGGCAAAGTATTTGGCACCCCAAAAGCAAGTAAGTAAATCTTTAAATATTATTTGTTTTCCTCTTATTGTTTTGTCATTTATATTTTTTTTATTAGCATATTCCTCTTATTTTGTTAATTGATTTATGCAGTTATATATACGGTGGAGTTTCAGAAGAGGGGCCTTCCGCATGCTCATATTCTTCTCTTTCTTAACCTCCAGGATCAGGGTCATAATCCTGAAGATATTGACAAGTGGATTATTGCTGAGATTTCTGACAAGGAGAAATATCCTAGATTATACGAGGCAGTTGCTGAATATATGTTGCATGGACCATGTGGTGCTGCTAATCCTAAATCTCCGTGTATGGATCACAACAGGTGCTCAAAGAATTTCCCTAAATCATTCAATGATTGCACTCGTGTAGACGAGAATGGGTATCATGTATATAGGCGAAGAGACACGGGTTTCATAATTGATAAGGGTGGAGTTGCTCTCGACAATTGTTCAGTTGTCCCATTCAATCCATATATTTTGCTAAAGTACGAAGCTCACATAAATATCGAGTACTGCAATCAGAGCAAGGCAATCAAGTATTTGTTCAAGTATATAAACAAGGGAACCGACAGGATATGCCTTGCAATCGAAAATGATGAGGTGAAAAGGCAAATTGATTGTCGATATGTCTCTGCGTGTGAAGCTATGTGGAGGATTTTCGGATTCGACATACATTATCGGACCCCTCCTATTGAGCGCTTGGCTTTTCACTTGGAGGGTGACCATAGTATCCCCTTCAAGGACGGAGACTTTCTTCCTGATGTTTTGGATAAAGCGACGCTAAAGAATCTCAATTTATGAAGTGGATGGAGTATAACAAGATTCATTCGTAGGCTCGAAAATATAAATACCGTGAATTTCCTCATCATTTCGTATGGGATAAAACTAAACGTGAATGGCGTCCGAGGAAAGATAAACGTTTTGCAGTGGGGCGTATTTATCATGTTCCAATGAATTGCGGAGAATTGTATTACCTCAGGATAATGTTGAATCATGTAGCAGGTCCCATGAAATTCAAGGATTTGAGAACTGTAAATCGCGTTGTTCATCCCGATTTCAAATCTGCATGTTACGCTCTGGGATTATTAGATGATGACAAGGAATATGTTGATGGAATTATAGAAGCGAGTCATTGGAGGTTGCACGATAGTCTGAGAAGACTATTTTCTATGTTGCTACTATCTAATAGTATGTCGAATCCGGGAGAGGTATGGGAGAAGACTTGGCACTTATTATCTGATGATATAGAGTACAATTATCGGAGGATGCACGATAATCCGGGTATTCTGTCCCATGTTTACATATTTGTTTTACAATAAATATCAATTATGATTTTATTTCTACTTTACAGTTATACAATGTGATTCTATATATTTATCTATATTAATATATTTATTTTGTTTTTTTATAATTTCAGGTTTGAAATTAATTAATGAACAGGTCCAGAATCTTGCTTTGGCGGAAATTGAGAAGTTACTGATCGAGAATTGCAGCAGTCTCCATAAATTTAAAGACATGCCTAAACCGGTGGGCAATGTCATTGGTGATGCGATAAATAAGTTCATTCTAGATGAGACATCTTATGACATTGATGAGATGAAAGTTGAGCACTTCAGATTACATCCTCAGTTAACAACCGAGCAAAAGAGTGTTTATGATAAGATTATGTCGGCTGTTGATCGAGGAAACGGTGGTGTGTTTTTCCTCTATGGTTATGGTGGTACGGGAAAGACCTTCTTATGGAAAACACTGTGTTCTGCATTAAGGAGCAGGAGAGATATTGTTCTTCCTGTTGCTTCCAGTGGTATAGCTTCATTGCTCCTTTCGAAAGGTAGGACCGCGCATTCTAGGTTCGATATCACGATACAGGTAAACGAGAACTCAACTTGCAGTAAACTAAAGTCGGGTACGGATGAGGCAACACTTCTACAGAAAACCAAACTAATTATATGGGACGAAGCTCCAATGGCTCATAAACATTGTTTTGAGGCTCTCGATCGTAGCCTCCGAGATATTATTCGTACACCCGAGGGGAGATATTCCAATAAACCATTTGGTGGTTTAGTTATTGTATTCGGTGGTGACTTCCATGCATTTTACCTGTTGTTCCTAAAGGGAGTAGGCATGATATTGTGCATGCTGCACTCTGTTCATCCAAAATATGGAATGATTGTGAGGTTCTCAGATTGACGCATAATATGAGATTGCAGGTAATTCTTAAATAGCCTTTATTCATCTACTTAAATATTTTTATTTCAATTTAAGTAATTTGTATATATTTAACTTAATGTAGGGTGATTCTACTTCTTATAATTCCGAAGAGATAAGAGATTTCGCTCAGTGGCTCTTGAGTGTCGGAGATGGGATTGTCGGTGGAGATAATGACGGGGAAATTGACATTAACCTTCCTGATGATATATTGATTCGAGAGGCTTCAGATCCTATTGCAAAAATAGTCGAATCTATATATCCTGACTTATTGCAAAATAAGGATGTCGAAGGATTCTTCCAGACTAGAGATGTGCTTGCTCCAACAAATGAGATTGTCGATAACATAAATGATTATGTCATGTCACTCTTTCCGGGAGACGAAGTTGAATATATGAGTTCTGATGCCATTTGTAAGGATGAGGATGATAAAAATGGTGTTGAAGATATTTTCTCACCTGAATTTCTAAACACTATCAAGTGTTCTGGATTGGCAAATCACATTATTAAGCTGAAGGTTGGGTGTATATGTAAGTACCCAAATCTGGCTCATGCCTTCCGGTTAAATTTCCCGGTAATTTCGGTAAGTTTCCCGGTAATTCCCCGGACCTTCCTAGTGTTCCGGAAATGTTCTGGAACAGTCCCAAATTAAAATTAGGGCTGAAGGGAGCCTTCCTAATTAAGAAAACACGTTTTTCTTAATTAGGAAGAAGGTTCTAGAATGCTGAGTCATTGTGGATAAGCCCGCACGGCTGCATTAGCCCAAGGTCTCTGGCCGCACGGCTTCATTAGCCTTATCCAGACTGCCTATAAATAGAGCCCTCCTCTACCCATTTCAACAACAACAATACACACAATCCATAGCAATACACTCAGTCACTCCCAAGACGTGAAGAATATTGGTGAAGGCTCAAGAAGGTGAAGAAGAAGGCCAAGAAGCTCCCTCCCTCCTCCTTGAAGATCCAAGACCAATCTCTCCTCCTAGCTCCGACCAAAGAAGCAAAGGAAGCAATTGGTAACCTCGCACGCCCTAACCTTGCTTTTAATTGATATACTTGCTCATTGCATTCATATATCTTGCTTGGGACTTGGCATTCATAGTTAAAGATCACATCTTTATCTCCCCCTTTCCCTTTTTTGCATGCATTAAGACCTCATTTGTCATAAAAATGTAGTCTTTTTTCATAAAGGTGTATCCTTTGCACCTAAAACTCCTATTTTCAAATAAAAATGTCATTTTTATGCATCATTTGCATATAAAAATCCAATCTTTTCAATAAAAATGCATCCTTTGCATTCAAAACCCCTTGTTCAAGCATCATTTGCTTTAAAGACCATGTCTTTACCATAAACTAGCATCATATGCTTTTCAAAATGCAATCTTTATGCATCATTTGCATAATGAATGCCAATTTCTTCAACAAAAATGCATCATTTGCATAAAAATCAAATCTTTATGCATCATTTGCAATAAAGATTATTTCTTTAAACTAAGTGCATCATTTGCAACCCAAAAATGTCATCTTTTCATTAAAGTGTCATTTTTCATCATGCATTTTCCCCTTTCCCCAACCTTGGAACGGACCGGTGTAAAAGATCCTATCTTTACATCGTTCCTTCCATTAAAGGTTCCATATTTCTTTAGAAAGGGACACCTTGAACCCTATATCTCCGATTATCGCTTAAGAAAGAGTATGAAGCCTCTATACGAGCTCGACCGTCTTAAAGCGTAGGATTGATGGGCTAAGGACCCTCCTTTTCTAAAGAACCTCATCTTTGACCAAAAGAGAGTCATTCTCTCGATCACGCAAGTCCCGAGGGTCCCGAGGTTAAAATGCGATGATTACAAGTCATAAGATGAGGACGGGATCATAATCCCAAATACATAAAATTCCAAGGAATCCCGAGCGACAACCAATAAATGGTTTGTACGTCCGAAAGACAACTTGGGACATTTCCCCCCTTATTTTCAAACACATGCACACAAGAAAGCACGCAAGTAAGCACGATTAATGAAATCTTGGGAGACTTGCTCCGGCAAGGCACTTTGGGTGAACGCCAAACGTTCTTCCCAAGGGGTAACTTAACCTCCGAACCCAAGTAAAAACCTTTTTTTCAAAGTTTTGAGGTAATCAAAATGGCGTGGCGACTCCGTTTTTCAAATAACTCGGATGTCTTCAAACTCGCGTGAATCCAACACAAAATTTGGGCACCACATTCACAGTTTGGCGACTCCGCTGGGGACATCCCAAAGGAGAAAAGCTTTTATTTTCAAAACAAAAATCGATACTCGGTATATAGGTGGAAACCACTTACCCTTCCCGTACACTCCCGACGTGGGAGTTGGGATAACCGGTGGTTTAACAATCCACGTACCAAGATCCCTTTTCGAAAAATAATTTTGAAAAAAATAGAAGAAAGCTTTTCCCTTTGAGCGGGTTAGACTACCATCGCCGATTTCATTAATCGTGCTTGCTTTCTTTACCATGCATTGCATCATTTGCATCTTGGAATCAGGCATACTTTGAAACGGGAAATAACCCGAAAATAGCAAAAGGAGTGGAACCTGGAAAATTGATCCATGCAACGTACGGCTCAATCCTCATTGGATTCTCGACCGGCGACCTCAGTGGCAATTCCACCAGAAAATCATGGTTAATCCGGCTCCTAGCAACTTGGGGCTATTCAGCTCCATGACCGACCTGGGGCTCCCAGAAAATTTACGTGCTTACGTGTTGCATTTTCCCCCGTCCCGAAAATCATTCCTTTAAAACACATTTATGAAAATCTCTCTGTTTTAACTCAAAAAGGAACATTTTTAGGAGACCGCACACTACGCGCACCCGATATATCCCGTACACTTTTGCACGCACGTCCTTCAAACCCGAGGGTGGTTCCACTAGCACACGGACAGCCTTACGATGCTCCCGGCGCGCACTTAATCATCCCAACCTCCCCATGGCAAACAAGTGTCGACCAATGCACACCCGTGTCACACGTTTCAAAAAACCGTGACTTTTGGTTGGTTTTTGGTCTAGTCCGTGTCATATAGCCCAGCTTGCATACCCACGTAAAGGTCAAGCCTTAGCTCATAACTAAGCCAAGATTGTCGCTCAAGCGAAATTCTCGCCGAAATTCCGACAAGGAAAAATCGGTGGGATCTTGACTCCGACATTAACTATTGACCTTGACCCGCACGGAATGCGTAAGAGTCAAGACCGAGTCTTTGCCAAAAAATCAAAAGATCTTTCGCTCAAGCGAAGCTCGCCAAAATTCCGACAAGGAAAAATTGGCAAGATCTTGACCGGCATTGACTTCGATTCCGACTCACGCACCGCGTATGCAACGAAGTTCAATGTGACACCGTGTCATCCGGCTTTTTACCGCCCGACCCATGCCTATTATTCTCTGACATTACCGAAAGTCAAAACCGTCATTCGCTCAAGCGAAACTCGTCAAAGATCCGTCAAGGCGTAGAGACGAGACTTTCCCGCATTGCCTTGACTATAATCCGCATCGCTCGTGCGTTGAAAAGTCCTATGACCCGCTAGACCCGATAGGAGCGTTCTTTACTCCTGGCCGTGGGATCCGCGTGCCCTATAGACCCTCGCCCGGGCCGTCCACCCCGGGAGGTCGAAATACAGTGGAATACGAGGGGCTTATAGACGTAGTGACGAACCCACCGATCCAGATCTAGAGTAGTCATGAAAAAGAAGGGCGTAATCCCTTTTCCAACCAAATAGATATTAATAAAAGACATTGTTTTAAGTAAACTTGAAGATTCTAATTTGCATATTGCTTGAGCCTTCACCTAAACACCTACCCCGAGTCTAAACCTTTCCTATCCCTTTCCCGCAATGAGAAAGAAGTGGGTGAGAACACCGGCCGCCGACTTGTTAGCGCAGTAATCCTCGTACAGCCGCCGTAATCCTCGCTCGAGAGTCGAATGGCCGATTTGACAGAGAATGCTGCTGGTTTGGGTAACCAGATGACTAGGAAGAAGAGCTAGCCTATAACCAATGCCCTCCCCCATCTTCATATAACCCATTGCCAAAGACTGTCCCTTCTCGCCTTCTCCAATACCCCAAGCCGTTAGGGTCCCGACACCCTCGCTTCCTCTCGAATCCCCCCACGGACCTTTTTCCTCCTTTCACTCGAGCCTACTTTGGAATCCCAGCCAATTTGACCTTTCCAATTTTGTCAACGCCGTGAATTTGCCTACCTCTCGGACAGCCACAAAGTGAAGAGTCACGGAAACGAGAATAGGAATGGATGGGTTTACAGCGATGATGACAGCTTCAAGAAAAGGAATGGACTTGGAGCCAACGGAAGTGAAACCCGAGGGGCAAGATGAGGTAGAAAGCCACGGACCTGGAATAGGGGACGAAATCACTTCAAAGTGTGTCTGCAGCCTACGCAAAGGCTCCTGAGAAGGATGAGGTAGTGTATGAGTCCTATATCCTAGAGTTCAATACTCCGTACAAGGACTTGGTAGGCGAATGGAGGAACTTGATCGAAGCTTTAGCCAAAGAGGGAAGTGGGCTCCGCCCACCGATCCGGGAACATGTAAGCGTCGCCGAAGCCAAACTCTCATCAGAAGGGTAGACTCTATCACAAAGTGTTAGTAGTCACTCCCGAAACTTGGTCCTAAGAAGAATGTATGGATGCCTTGGAAAGAGTCCTGAGTTTAGAGGCGACCCCACCCCTTTATGTCCTACGATGATAATGATGTTTTCCCGGTAATCCCTAAGCCCGAGGAAGAGTCTCGAGATACCCCTCATACGGCGTCAAGTATCCCGACCTCGCTTTTGCCCTCATTGGTCATCGTAGCCAAGGCGAAAGTTCCCACGAGAGCTACCGTAGTGACACCGATGAAGACACAATGCCGGCGCCTAAGGGACAATAGAGGAGTGGTTAGCCCGTAAGCCAAAAAGCCCGTAAAATATCTCTCGACAAGCAAGGAAAAGGAACCCGCCATAAGGTTTGACCCCGCGAAATCCTTATTGATGATGGAATTTCCCACTTCGTAAAATGTTTGGCCAACGTCAAAGATGCCGTCGAAGGTTGACCCCAGTGGAAAGAAAAGACATGCTTGATGCTGATGAGGAATGTGATCCTACTCGTTAAAGAAGTTGCTAGGTTCGGATGAGAAAGCCATTTGCCAAGCTCCAAACTCCTAAGTGATAATTCTTGTTGCATGCCGACTTTGAAAAGTTTGAATGAGACTCGTGAAAGCTTTAAACGGAGAATGTGAAGTTGAAATCAGCCGGTCAAACTCGAAAAGGTCAAAAAGCCGGTAACCCGGGACCAGATTCGGGAAGCCGCCTATGCTTCCTAAGCAAAGACCGTCAATCGATCAATCAATGTAATTGGCCATACGCCAAGCAAGAATCCGCCCGACTTTGAAAGAATTGACGTAATCCTCCAAAGAGGAATAATGACCAAGGAAAATCCAATGTCTATGTGATGACTCGATCTCGGCGCATGAATGTTGAGCAGCCTAAGGGTGACAAAAGAAGCACCGTCTCTCGAGCCAAAAACGTATAAAAGACCTTATAAGCCGTGGCGTAAAAGCCTGACTCGATAAGGAGGATCCACCCTAACTCGGCCTGAAGTGTACCCAAGCCAATATCTCCTTACGGTCCCCGTTGACCTCCTCATACCCTCATAAGTTGAAGCTAGAAGAAAGTTTGGCCAAGACCACGGTACCCATAGATGTCACCCGTATGAGGTCGTCCAAATGATTGGAAATATCCACTACGGAAACATCATTACCTTCACCGAATTAGACCCGCCAAAGTATGGGGCTAGTCATAACGAACCTCTTTACATCACAAATTCAAGCTTAGAAGAACGTCGATTGCCACGAGTATTAGTCGACTGAGGGTCCGCAATGAATGTCTTGCCGCCTAAAATGATGGATTTATTGGATCTGAAGCCAACGGACTTAAAGCCTTCTAGTCGACTATTAAGGCCTGCGACTCCACCGCACGATCGCTTGGGGATCGCCACTCTCAAGATGTGGTTCGGAAAAAAGGTCATGGACGTTGATTTTCAAGTTATTGACATTCCGATTTCATTTATCGCCTTGGGGACGGCCTTCGATCCACCGCATAAACGGGGTAGCCTCTACTTTGCATCGGTCGTCAAATTTCGCCGAGCGATGGAACTATCACCACCATTTATGGGGACAAAGGTCACTTCAAGAGAAGGAACCAAAGACTGGGATATCCCGATATTGGAGATCAAGCACGATGATGAAGGGTTAGCATTGACCGGATTCTCCGTAGCTTCTTCCAAGGCACAAGTGTGTTGCACCGACCTCACCACTACTTCCGATAAAATCCCTCCCGCCATGAGAATGATGTGAAAATGAGTTATCTTCCCAGACTTGGATTGGGTAGAAGACTTCAAGGTCGTAACACCATCATTGATGTGAAGGAAACGTACTACCGAGATATGGCTTGGGGGTACAAACCGAACTCTCGGGATGCCGTAAAAGCTAAAGGCACGAAAGGTGAAGGGGTCCAGCTCCATCCTTACAGTCTGTCTCTGACCCATTACTTTACAAAAGGAGGGACACAATATGATGAAAGTGATTGCCAGATCTCCTTGCAGAAAACCCTTCTAGAGAACCTTGAGAAAGTTAGGGGAAAGCCACCAATCCCGTTCGAAGAATGTTCCTTGATTTGCCGATATCCTCGGGGCTACCACTACCGTTCGTAATGAGTACGTCTTCAAAGGAAATCCGGCCAGTGTCAAAGAGTCGCATCCGAGACAATGGACTTCTCCGCCTTGAGTTAGCTCTTCCAAAGATCAGCCAGATGGAAGCTTCCAGCGGTGAAGATAGTCGGTGGGGTTTGCAAGAGTTGTTTGACGAAGAAGCACAAATCCCAGACTTGATCGACTTCAGTTTAGATGATGAGATAGTTGCCGTTATTGGAGACGATGGTGAAAGTCATTTTGATCCTCGCACTTTGGTGACTAAGACAAAAATGCCATTGAAGAATTGGGAGACATTCTCAGGGCCGATAGCCGGTCGACGGCAAATGATCACGGAGCTTGGATTGGTACCCGTCCTTCTCAACCCATCGTGTCAAACACCCCTGTTGTCTATTCGGTGAGTCAGAATCTTTGAATTCCAGTCCTCGAGTCATCCGAAGGCCTCACGCCCGAGGATTATGAAAATGTAATTCGATGTCATCTTTCCCCTTAGTTTTGAATGAAAATGACAAATCTTTCTGATTATCCTCTTATTGCCAACTTAACAAATGATAAATTAACTCAAAACTTAACAACGGTTAATAATGAATCATTTGAACAAGATGCAAACACACTAAACGAACAATACATTAAAGAAATCTTTAAAGCGGGTTTCGTAAAAAAGAGGAAAAAGCCCAGACAAGCCGAGGAGGTTTTGATAAGTGTGAACTTGGGTACTATTGAGGAACCTAAAGAGACACAGATTGGAAGCTTCTTCCGGGGTTGAAAGGGACAAATTGATCGAGCCTCGAGAATACGTCGACGTGTTTGCATGGTCATACAAGGATATGCCGGGGCTGGGCAGTTCGATAGTAGAACACGAATCCCTCTAGCACCGAGATGCTAAGCCAGTGAAAGCAGGCGAGAAAGACTCAGCCGGAATGGTCTCTGCTGGGTCAAAGAAGAATTGAGAAGCTACTCCGGGTAGGGTTCATCAGAGTCATTGAATACCCGACATGGTTATCCAACATCGTGACCGTGCTGCTGCTGTGTGGATTTCCGGAGATCTGAACAAGGCGGCCCCAAAGAGCGACTACCCTCTCGCCAAACATAGACATCTGGTGGACTCCACGCCAACTACGAGAGTCAAATCCTTCGTTGATGGTTTTGCGAGCTACAACCAGATCAAGATGGCCGAGGAAGACCAAGAAAAGACTGACCTTCACCACACCATGGGGAACCTGCACGTTATACGGTAATGCCATTCGAGGCTCAAGAATGCCCAGGGGCTACTTACCAAAGTGGCGGCGACCGCGCTTTTTCATGACATGATCCACAAGGAGATTGAGGTCTACGTAGATGATATGATAATCCACTCCAAAGGAGAAGGTGGGCAGCACTTTGTTGACCTACGAAAATTCTTTGAGAGGTTGAGACAAACATTCCATGATACTAAACCCTGCCAAATGCACCTTCGGAGTGACAAGGGAAAAGTGCTTGGGTATATGAGTCACAGAGCGAGGTATAGAAGTTGACCCCGAAAGATCAAAGCCATCATGGATATGAGGCCACCTCAAACCCGGGCAGAAGTCAAGAGCTTCATGGGTAAATTGCAAGACATCGGCCGTTTCGTCAATCAGTTGACCACTATGTGCGAGCCCATCTTCAAGCTCATGAAGAAGAATGTGGACACGGAATGGACGGAAGAATGCCAAGATGCCTTTGACCAGATCAAGGCATACTTAGTACATCCCCAATGCTATGCCCCCACATAGACGAAGCCTCTTACGCTCTATCTCACTGTCGCGGGCACGGCGGTTGGGGCTATGCTTGCTCGGGAAAAGAAAGACTCTCGGGTAGAAAACGTCATTTACTTTGTCGGCCGGAAGCTACAGGGAGTGAGCTCAATTACTCAGCATGTGAAAAGACCTTGCGAGGCAGTGCAGGTAGTCGGCAAAGTGAAGCATTATATGCAAGCCCACCTGTGAATTTGGTCTCGAAAATGGACCCCATCAAGTACATCTTTGACAAGCCTTCCCTCTCGATGCGTTTAGCGAAGTGGTCCTTCTTCTTGGCAGAATACCACATCAACTATGTGACCAGAAAGGCCATCAAGGGTCAAGCATTGTCGGATCACTGGCGAATTTCCCCATAATGAGAGACGAGAGGGCCTGAACCCCAATTCCCAGATGAAGGGATCTTTGCAGTTGAGCACGAGAATAGATGGCAATTGTTCTTTGACGGATCCGCTAACAAAAGAGGAAATGGTGTAGGAATGCTATTGGTCGATCCGAAAGATGAGCATACCCTCGGTAGCCCTCAAGTTGAACTTTCCCGCCACGAGCAAACAATGTCGCCGAGTATGAAGCCTCGCATTGCCGGTTTGGAAGGCCGCCTTAGAAAAGAAATGTCAAGGAGCTCGAAGTTTACGGAGACTCGGCCTGATCATCAACCAAGTCTCCAACAAGTGGAAGGCTGTGGACCCTAATCTGCAACGGTATCATGCCCATATGGAGGAGTTGGCCGGACAGGTTCAGAGAAGTGACTTTCCACTACTTGCCGAGGGAAAAGAAACGGTCGGATGCCCTAGCTACTCTAGCCTCATTGGTAGAGATCCCAGGAAAAGCCATAAAGCCCTTCAGAGTGGGTGAAGAGAAGCCCCTGACTTCTGTTGTGAAGTGGACTGGGACACCGAGCCCATAAAGGAACCTTGGTACAATCAGATTTACCAATTCCTCAAAGACGGAGAGTCGGCTTTCGAGAGACGAAGAAGGTAGACCAAAAGAAGGTGTCAGAGCCATAAGCTTGCTAGCCCTGAAAAGGTTGGCCTCCCATTATGTCATCCTGGGAGGCAACCTGTACAAGAAACGCTATCAAGGACCACTCCTCTTATGTGTCACTCAAGAAAGAGCCAGAGAGTTGATGACCGAAGTCCACAATGGTCCTTACGGTCCTCACATGAATGCCAAGAGCCCTGATGCAAGTGATCCTCGAGAATGGGTTACTCTGGATCTCCATGGAGAGGCGAGATTGCGTCAGCACGTCCGAACCTGCGACAAGTGCCGGCGGTTTGCCAACCTCAACCATCTCCCACCTCATGACACATGTTTGCATGACGACTCCTTGGCCGTTTGCAACTTGGGGCATTGACGTGATAGGGAAAATAAACCCGACAGGAAGCAATGGGGCACGAGTTCGTGTTGGTAGCCATCGACTACTTCACCAAGTGGGTAGAGGCCAAGTCCTACAAGGTCCTCACTTCCAGAAAAGTGGCCCAGTTCATCAAAGAAAACATAATGTGCAGATATGGGGTGCCCAACGAGATCATTTCTGATAATGGATCACACTTCGAAGGAGGCTGCGATAGACTAGCTGGCCCATCAAAATTCCGAGTTACTCGCCACAAGTCGTCCCCAGTACAGGACCTCGGACCAATGGAGGTTTGTGGAAGCTGCTAATAAGACACTCGAGCGGATCATCCGAAGATGGCCACCCGTGGTCGTGATTGGCCCGAAAAGCTGCACCTAGCACTGCAGGGCTCTGAACGTCTGTCGAACGGCCACAGGAGAAACTCCTTTTGCCCTAACTTACGGGATGGAAGCGGTGTTACCGGTGGAGTTGGAAATCCCGTCATTAAGGGTCCTCCTGGAAAGCGGTGTCAATGAAGTAGAATGGTTGCGCGGCCGGCATGATGAGTTAGCCCTGCTTGACGAGAGAAGGCTAAAAGCACATGGAACACACCCGAGCCTACCAGAGGCGAATGGCCAGGCCATTTGACAAAAAGGTCAAGGCCAGAGACATCAAAGAGGGTGACTTAGTACTGAATGTAAAGCCCCCTACCAGAGACAACCCCCTGGGAAAATGGGAACCCGTTTGGATCGGCCCTTATGTGGTGCAGAAGATACTGTCAGGAGGAGCAATGAAGCTTGCAGACTTGGATGGCAATCCCTTTGTCCACCCAGTCAACGGTGATAAACTCCGAAGATACTATGTCTAATAAAAAAAAAAAGAAAAAATAATAAAAAAAAGAAAAAAATAATAATAATAAAAAAAGTGCAAAAAGAGTAATACCCAGCCCGGCTGAAAACCCCAAAAAGGGCGGTCTAGGCAAAAGACAGGGTTGCACATATAAAAAAAAAAAAATCTTAGTGCAAAAAGAGTAATGCCCAGCTAGGCTGAAAACCCCAAAAAGGGCGGTCTAGGCAAAAAACAGGGCTGCACATGAAAAAAAAAATTAGTTCACCAGAATGAACTACGTAGACCTGAGCCCCTTAGCCTTTCTTGTAAAAGGGGAACGTAGGCAGCCATATATGGTTCGGTCTAAACAATAAAAAGGACGATTAAGTTTCCATGAAATGTGTCCTGATCAATAAAAAAAAAGACATTTGAATTTCCATGAAATGTGTCTTGACTAATTTCTAAAATAATATTTCTTGTTCATTACAAGTTAAAAACTTCTTGATGAGTTCAAGCACGGTCTACCTCTTGACTCTGCTAACCTGCTACAAAGATCTAAAATACAATAAAATGCCTAAATAAATTAATGTGTTTGCAAAATGGCAATAAGGGAATCCTGAGAAAAGACTTGTCAGTCGTCATTCGCTGAGTCTTCTTTGGTCTTCTTCCCTTTTCCTCGGCCCCGTCAAAGTCTTCTTCCTCTTTTTGTCTATGATGTCGGTATCCCTCATTCCGAGCCTCTGGTATCCTCACTTGGAGCCTCCACCAACCCCGTGTCAATAAGCGCTCTCTCTGTCCGAGCACGAGTCCGTACCTCCTCCCTCTGAGCCTCAGTCAAAGGAGCGACCTCGGACAACCTCTTGTACCGAGCCTCCATATCTCTGACCAAGTCACCTGGCTCATTATGGCAACTCGCCTTAGCCTCGGTCTCCCTCAGAGTCCTACTCGAGTCGCGGTCGGCTCCCGATAAAGCTCGACGTCTCTCCTCCAAGATAACCTGAGTCGCTCCCATCTCCCTCTCGTACCAGTCCAAGTAGGCGGTGGTCAGATGGTGCTCTTCCTGCTCCTGAAGATAGCCACTGGGTGGGAAAGCGGCCAATGTGTCCAAGCCCTCGAGAAAAAAGAGAAGGTGATGGATCCCTCATGTCCAATGACACCACCTCCATGGTCCGGATGTCCTCCCAGTCACTCAATGGCTCCTGTAAAGCTCCAAACTGCCTGGATACCAAGCGGGGTATATAAAAGGATGACCAGCAGAATCACGGAACCCTCACAACATAAGACTCCTGAAATATCCTCCTGCTCTGCAACCTCCAATGTGGTATCCACCAACGGATGTCCAAAGTGGATAGCCTAGCCATCATCGGCTCCCAGCTCCTGTTCCTGCTCCTAGGCGCACCTCTCGAGAGAATCACCCAAGAGGCACTGAGTCGGCAAAGCCCCAGGCGAGCCCCAGCCTCTCCTGCGGCCACAAAGTCAACATAGCCGGACTCCCGGACCTCATGAAATGGTCTCCCCGAGTCATCCTGTCGATCCCATGAAATGTCTCTCCCAAAACCAGTAGGACAATATCCTTCCCACCCTGCAGTCTCGACCATGTCCGAGGCCACTATGGCGAGATCCCCGCGGACTCAGCGGTGAACAACAGATAATACGCAGAGAATGAAAGCATCCATAGCCACCGTGGTCGCGGCCATATCTGGAGACCCAAACCTGCCGGGATATCGAAAGGTCAATCCTATCAGGGCTACCATCATCCTCTCAGCCTCTCCCAAAGGAATCTGCAGAAAAGATGCAAGCTTTACCGTCACCGGCACGTCTCCGATCAGCGGAATAGATATAGCCTCGGTCTCGGGACCCCCAATCAAGGCTCTGAAGTCTTCGTGCGTTGGGACGATTTCGTTGTAAGAGAAGCGGTAAACATGTCTCCGGACGTCCCAGAACTTTCTTTGCGGCTCTCAACAGGGTCCCAATCGGGCGGGAGATCCCTCAAATGCCATAAAGACTTGATCTTGAAGGAAGAATCAAGCAGTCCCTTGTGATTTTGGAAGTTATGTCTCGCCCAAGATTGAAGACCGGATAGAAAATGGTCTCGCTTCCCCCTTTGCAATCTGACGGGCTTC
This sequence comes from Adenophora triphylla var. japonica, assembly GCA_022495995.1. Lineage (NCBI taxonomy): Eukaryota > Viridiplantae > Streptophyta > Magnoliopsida > Asterales > Campanulaceae > Adenophora > Adenophora triphylla. The sequence goes on from JAFEMH010000955.1 coordinate 517,590, forward strand.
TCCATCGCAAAGTGTTCAAAGATGGTGCTTTTAGGTCCAAAATGTGCTCTGGGAACAATTGGGACAAGTCTAAGTTGAAAATGAAATGAAATGGCCAAGCCTTACTTTTATTCAGAAAATAACCAGCTCGGGCAGATGCAAGCCGCACGGCTTCATTTACCCTCAAGGCCATGCCGCACGGCTACATTAGCCCTCTGCAGAAAAAAAGTTTTGCAGCAACCAAAGTGCTTGCCAAGGGAGTTTTCACCCCACTTTTTCAACCAAAACCTGTACAAAAACATATCCAGAAGCCATTCAAGCATTTATATACCATTATAAATCATTTTGGCCCAGTTTCAGCCCCAATTCCAAGCAAAAAAGTCGCCCCAAGGCTCAGATAATATGCAAATTGAGAAAGCATAAATTAGAAAAGTAAATAAAATGTAAATACAATGTTTTCGCCCCATCGGCGCCCAAATAAAGCGAAAAATAAACAAAGTGTGCATAAAAATTGTTCATTGTTTGTTTTTTGTTCCAAATCTATTCTAGAGACCTCCTAGGCCTCAGATTATTCTTCCTCCTCATCGCTGCTCAGCTCATAGATGCTAGCCTCCCTCATCAAGTCCTCCTGGTCGCTCACGTCAGACAAATGGACATTATCGTGCCCGTACTCAGCCGGCTGCTCCAGAATGTCGGCGTTGGGTCCCGCCCACAGGCGTAGCGCATGGAAGAGTACTCCGAGGCCGATGAGGTGGACGCTGTGCCCAGGCGTGCCGTCTCTTGCGCCCAGGCTCCCTGTGCGTATTGCCCGCGCTTCGAAGCGCGGGCCCGACTTGCTCAGAAGAGGGCCGACATGTCCTTCCAGCCCCTGTTCTGCCTGGCCCGGCCTATCTCGGTAATGCGAGCTGGAACACAGAAAAGAAGAGAAAATCTCGGAAAATCTCAGAAAAATCTCGGAAAATTGCAAAAAAAGGCAGAAAAATGAAAGCTAAAAAGGGAAGGACCCTAAAAGTATACTCGCGGTGCTATCGGGCGGCAAGGTGTCTTGGGGCTCCCTAGCATCGGGGACAGGTATCCTCATCCTCCTCGGCACTCCATGGACCACGTGGGAGAGATGCTTGTCGGGAGAGGGATCGGCGAGGTGATGAGCTAAATCCTCCCCATATCCACTGAGTGACCGCCGGCTTCACTAGCTTCTGTGGCGTCCTCGGCGCTGCTCCACAAACACGGCGTAGGGGTGTCCATGTCAAAGTACTCCTCTGCTGCCACGCCTGCCTGGTACCTCGCTATCTCATCCTCGGCCAATCCACTGGCTGTAGCATCCGTGCTGGAGGATCCTGAGGAGTAATGGCGTCCAATGGAGGGACATGGCCATGCTGCCTCGAGAAGCGGTCCCCCAAGTAGATGACATCACAAGTCAGCCCGGTGAGCCACCTCCTCTGCCTCGTCACATCAATAGCATCTCCCAGCAAGATCTCCGGATACCTGCCCCAGGGGTAGAAGTCCACTCCATCGTGCCCATCCCTGTTGATGACCGGCCTCACCATTTTGTAGTCGAAAGTGATCCGGGTCTTCCCCGTGAATTTATCCCTCGCATCTCCCCTCCGGCGAACCATAGCGGGGAAGATGGTGACATCACTTCGCTGGTTCCAAGGGAAGAACCCGATCACCTCACAAAACCAGCCTGCAGTGTCCAAAACATCAAAAGGTCATTCTCTCTCTCATAAAAGTCTCAAGACAGGAAAGAGAAAAGAAAAGAAAGGAGACTACCTCAAGGGCAAATGAGAAGCGGTCCATGGAAGCAGCTTTGTTCCACTGTACATGTCCAACGAGAAGTACAACTCCGCCAATCCGGCCTCGCCCCGAGAGACCGTCCCTATCCCATCCACATCCTCCAAAGAGTCGAGGAGGCAAGTCATGGCCAGCGTCCCAGAATTAGCAAAGATAGTGGCTGATGGCATCAACCATATGAATGCTCTAGCCAGCTGGCTGGCGGTCACATCATTAGCAGCAAAGTTCTGCATGCAAGTCTGACTGCCACCTCGGCGTTCCGCGTCTCCATCCCAGCCCCTTGGGAATCGGCTCAAACCCGACCAAAGCCTGGAATTCCTCAGCTGTAATGTGGTCTCTCCAAGTCACGGGCCTCAGTGAGGCTGTAGGCCGTAATAGGCTGAAGTCAGCGGGAGTGGCTTTGTCAGCTCTCCCGGCTCAGGTGAAAGCTATGGGTACTATCCCACCAGAACTCAGAAAGGGCCTGGACCAAGCCCTTGCTCTTAGAGGTGATGTGAACACCCCTGCCGATGGCCTCTACAAACGAATCCAGGCCGGTAGCCCTCACCAAATTCTTGGGGTTCACCCCATTCTTCTCAAAATCCGGCATCCTCTGCCAAAGCTTAACTGCTATCTCCGATGGTCCTCTAGACTTGTTCTCCTGTAGACAAGCACAAAAAAGAAGTGTCAGTCCTTCATCATTTTCAAAAGCATGCATATATTCACAAAAGCGCACCTATTTTCAAAAGAAAAGCATTCACAAAAGTTTTTCTAGCATTATTTGCATCAAAAAAGCGCCTTTCATCACTTGAAACGCGTCATGTCAAGTCCCATTACTTTCCTAAAACACAAAATCACAATTTTCACAATTCTTTGCACATAAGCATTATTCTTTCAGAAATGGCATGCATGAATCATTTTCATCTTCCAAAATCATGTTTTCTCATTGAAAATCAGAATCTTGACCTAGTTCTAGCACAAGGCAAGAACTCCGTCTCATATTTTGAAAATTCTCATTCTTACTTCATTTTGCGAGAAAAAAAAGTGAGTCATTCTCATAATTTTCATCAAATAAGTTGCACATGCATATTCTTAGCCTCATAGGTTGTTCATGCATCTCAAAATCATTCAAAAAAAAATCATTCAAAAATCCTAGAATTTAGGTCAAGCCCTAAATCATTCAAAAATCAAGCAAAATCATCGGATTTGAGCAAAATGAGAATGCTTACCCCAACCGATCGCGGGTTCGTTGATTTATGCTCCCTTCTCCCCGGATAGAGCTTCGATGGAGGCGTAAGGAAGTCATACTTCCTCTCCGTCCGAACGAGCTCCTTTCTCCTCCTTCTCGCAGCCGCGGAGATGTTCCTTCTTGCTTGCCTCGGTATGGGATTGCCCTCCGGATCCATTTCAATCGATAGAAGCAAAGGGAATTGAAGAATTTTTGAAGAAATTCTATCCTTTCTCTCTCTCTTCCTCGGCAGTTCTTGGGCGGCAATAATGCCCAATGCCCGTTCAAACCTGTTTTAAATAATCTGGAAAAAACAGGTCTCTAGCCGTACGGCTCCTTTTTCTCCATCTCATGCCGGGCGGCTTCATTCGCTACGGCGAATTACAATCACCCTGGACCTTCCACTTGGGCATGCAATTTCCGTTATCTTTTAACCAAGATAACATCTTTTTCAGAAAATATCCCTTATCTCTTTAGCGATCAAGCTCTATTCCCAGTCGCCTCCGTTAATTCCGTTATAACGGGATAATGCTAGGTGACAACCTCCAGTGTCAAAACTCTAAAGCGAGCCTACCTCTATCCCGAATAGTGACGTACGCTCAAGTTTCTCTCAACTTAAGCTACCTCTATCCCGAATAGTGATGTACGCTCAAGTTTCTCTCAACTTAAGCTACCTCTATCCCGAATAGTGACGTATGTTTAAATCATTCAAACTTTGGCAACACATATCTCTGATTCGAAAGAGATTGAGACGTATGCTCTGGCAACCCATATCTCTGATTCGAAAGAGATTGAGACGTATGCTCAAGTCATTGGCAACCCATATCTCTGATTCGAAAGAGATTGAGGACGTATGCTCTGCAACCCATATCTACGATTCGAAAGAGATTGAGACGTATGCTCAAGTTCACTAAACTCTAGCTACCTCTATCCACTCGATAGTGACGTCAGCACTAGTTTCAATCAGGTGACAGCCTCCATTAATTGTCAAAATCTCAAGAATCCTAGACATCGTTCCTAACTATCTAGTGATGCTTGAACTACGATCAAGGCTTGATTCCTCCGGGATACGTAGGTAGCCTTTTATAAAAGGTCCAGCCATTCGACCACTTTGGTCACCCTGTTTCTTTGTCACTCCTCAGTGATAAAGCAGCCCCTCATAGAAGTTCAGATATCCGACCACCTTGGTCACTCCTAGCATATCCCCAGTAGGATCAATTGCTTGACCTCCTAGGTCATTTCTCTTCTTTTTCCCCAGCAAGAGACCAGTTTCTCTTCTTCCTCCCCCAGCGGATCCAAAGTCCGAACTACGGCTGGCTTGATTCCTCCGGGATACGTAGGTAGCCTTCCAAAAGGTTCAGCCACTCGACCGTCTTGGTCACCCAATCCGTCTCGGCATTCGCCAGATCGGATCCTTTTCTATCGACAACCCCACTCGCCTTGCAAGTGACGTTGCCGAGGGGCTTCTGTAAGTACCCAAATCTGGCTCATGCCTTCCGGTTAAATTTCCCGGCAATTTCGGTAAGTTTCCGGTAATTCCCGGACCTTCCTAGTGTTAGAAATGTTGGAACAGTCCCAAATTAAATTAGGGGCTGAAGGAGCCTTCCTAATTAAGAAAACACGTTTTCTTAATTAGGAAGAAGGTTCTAGAATAATGCCACCTTGCATGATTCTAGAATCTTTGAGTCATTGTGGATAAGCCCGCACGGCTGCATTAGCCCAAGGTCTCTGGCCGCACGGCTTCATTAGCCTTATCCAGACTGCCTATAAATAGAGCCCTCCTCTACCCATTTCAACAACAACAATACACACAATCCATAGCAATACACTCAGTCACTCCCAAGACGTGAAGAATATTGGTGAAGGCTCAAGAAGGTGAAGAAGAAGGCCAAGAAGCTCCCTCCCTCCTCCTTGAAGATCCAAGACCAATCTCTCCTCCTAGCTCCGACCAAAGAAGCAAAGGAAGCAATTGGTAACCTCATGGCACGCCCTAACCTTGCTTTTAATTGATATACTTGCTCATTGCATTCATATATCTTGCTTGGGACTTGGCATTCATAGTTAAAGATCACATCTTTATCACCCCCTTTCCCTTTTTGCATGCATTAAGACCTCATTTGTCATAAAAATATAGTCTTTTTTCATAAAGGTGTATCCTTTGCACCTAAAACTCCCATTTTCAAATAAAAATGTCATTTTTATGCATCATTTGCATATAAAAATCCAATCTTTTCAATAAAAATGCATCCTTTGCATTCAAAACCCCTTGTTCAAGCATCATTTGCTTTAAAGACCATGTCTTTACCATAAACTAGCATCATATGCTTTTCAAAATGCAATCTTTATGCATCATTTGCATAATGAATGCCAATTTCTTCAACAAAAATGCATCATTTGCATAAAAATCAAATCTTTATGCATCATTTGCAATAAAGATTATTTCTTTAAACTAAGTGCATCATTTGCAACCCAAAAATGTCATCTTTTCATTAAAGTGTCATTTTTCATCATGCATTTTCCCCTTTCCCCCAACCTTGGAACGGACCGGTGTAAAAGATCCTATCTTTACATCGTTCCTTCCATTAAAGGTTCCATATTTCTTTAGAAAGGGACACCTTGAACCCTATATCTCCGATTATCACTTAAGAAAGAGTATGAAGCCTCTATACGAGCTCGACCGTCTTAAAGCGTAGGATTGATGGGCTAAGGACCCTCCTTTTCTAAAGAACCTCATCTTTGACCAAAAGAGAGTCATTCTCTCGATCACGCAAGTCCCGAGGGTCCCGAGGTTAAAATGCGATGATCACAAGTCATAAGATGAGGACGGGATCATAATCCCAAATACATAAAATTCCAAGGAATCCCGAGCGACAACCAATAAATGGTTTGTACGTCCGGAAGACAACTTGGGACATTTCCCCCCTTATTTTCAAACACATGCACACAAGAAAGCACGCAAGTAAGCACGATTAATGAAATCTTGGGAGACTTGCTCCGGCAAGGCACTTTGGGTGAACGCCAAACGTTCTTCCCAAGGGGTAACTTAACCTTCGAACCCAAGTAAAAACCTTTTTTTCAAAGTTTTGAGGTAATCAAAATGGCGTGGCGACTCCGTTTTTCAAATAACTCGGATGTCTTCAAACTCGCGTGAATTCAACACAAAATTTGGGCACCACATTCACAGTATAGTAATGCTTTTGAGAAATCTTGATCAAGCTGCTGAATTGTGTAACGACACCAGAATGATTGTCACTCAATTAGGTAAATACAGTAATTTTTTATTTTTTATATACATATAATTTAATACATAATTTTGTTACATATATGTAGGTAAGCACGTAGTCGAAGCCAAGACGCTTTCGGGAAAGAATGCTGACATGAAGGTGCTTATTCCTAAAATGATAATGTCTCCGTCAGATGTGACAAAATTTTCGGTAATATTTCAAAGAAGGCAATTTCCACTTGCCGTTTCTTTTGCTATGACAATCAACAAGAGTCAGGGACAATCTCTTTTCCATGTAGGACTATATCTTTCACAACCTGTTTTCAGTCACGGACAATTTTATGTAGCATTTTCCAGAATAACCAGCAAGAGAGGACTTAAAGTTATTATTTGTGATTCAGATGCTCAAACATATGACAAGACGCTGAATGTAGTCTACAAGGAAGTTTTCGACAGATTCTGAAAATTTATGTCGCACAATTTGTGGTTAAACAAAAGTATTGCAATTTCTTATTATTTTCTTTGTTTTTATTTTATTTTTCTTTAAATATATAGGAGATGGAAGAGATTATGTTGACACTTAGGCACACACTATAAAACTCACGCTATTGTAATCATATCTCTTCATCTTCCAAAGTTGTAACACTGAAATCTTAATAATGTTTTTTGGTTAGACAGAGACCTAACCTCCTGTGGTTTTGTGCCGGCGAGATAGTTATCTCAAGGGCTTTTCACGTTACATCATGTGTCAACATCTTTTTTCTGTATTAATTATACTCCTAATATCCGCTACATTGAATATTAATTTCGATTTATATTGTTACTTAAAAATCAATTAAAACACATAAATAATTATTTATTTAATTAAAAAAAAATTATTCATAGTCGGGTACCGACGGATTACTGACTAGTTATTCAAAATAACAAATAATTTTCACTATTTTATCTATTCATTCTCTTTATTACTTTATTTTTATACTCATAGTATTAATTAACTTAATATTTCACCCACTTATTTTTTTCTCTAATTGAATTTTTATAATTATAACACCTCTACCGTACTTTAATCTTTTATAATTATCGTATCCAAAAAGCTATTACTCCCTCCGTCCCATCTCAATTGGTCCATTGAGGTGGAACACGGTTTTTAAGAAAAAATATTAAAGTGGGTAGAAATTAGAGGAGAGAGAATGTAAAAGTTAAATGTGTGATAGAGAATAGGAGAGAGAATGTAAAAGTTAAAAATATTTAATAGGAGAGAGAATGAGTGGGAGGAATAGTAAGTTAAAGTGGGTATAATGAATGGTTTTTTTGTAAATATATGGAGATGATAAGGATATTAATATAAGAAAAACTTTCCATTTAAAAAATGGAATAATTGAGGTGGGACATCTCAAAAAGGAAAGTGGACCAATTGAGGTGAGACGGAGGTAGTACTATTTAATTTAAGGTGCGATGAGGGAGATCCAAAAAGCTAGCAGTTTTGAGGTGGGACGAAACCCATTACCCAACCAAATACATAACTGAAACCAACGCGAGCCTTTCATACACGCGCTTTATGGCGCGTGTAAGTGTTATGTTATCAAGATAGAACTTCTTTATCCATCACAAATTAGGTGTTTCTGTACAAAACCGATGGATTGAGTTTTAAACCAAACTATTCCATTTTCCCAAAATACCCTCATCCCACGTATATATTCACGCTTTTATTTTTTATATTTATATTTACCCCCAATTTTAACAATTACAAACCCTAGAACACAAATTGCAAATCCCAAGCGGTTGCGTTCAGAGGAATTAAGCGATAACATTGAAGAAAGAAATAGCTTCAGGGATCGAAACTCATCTTAATTTCAATAATTGGTATGTGAATCTCGATTTTTAGGTCTTTATTGTTGTATTTTATTCTTGATTATGGAATTGATTAGTTTATGCAAGTCTCGGCTATGCTTTTTTTTTTTTTTTTTTTTTTTGAATCTGATTTCATTAATTTTATGATGAATTGATTTTCTTTCTAGAGTTTTCCCTAATTACTGTATTGGATTTATTAAAAATTTTTTTTTGCTGTATTTGTTAAGTTTAAATTAAGGTAAAATAATTTACTTTATTGAATCCAATTTTTGGGGTTTTGAGTTTTATCATCTTTTGTTGTTTGTAGGTGGGGATTTTGTGAGTTTTCATTGGATTGTTACTAATCTATGTTAGTTCATTTTGTATGCTTTATTTTATGTTTAATTACCAATTCGTAATAAATCTGTGACATTCTTTAGATCTTTGATTTTTTCCCTTATTTGTTGGGGGACAAAGAGGTTTTCATTTTTCCTTTCAAATATTTATGGATAGAAATAAATGTAGCAGTTTATATATATATATATATATATATATATATATATATATATATATATATATATATATATATATATGTGTGTGTGTGTGTGTGTGTGTGTGTGTGTGTATATATATATATATATATATATATATAGTATATATATATGTGTGTGTGTGTGTGTGTATATATATATATATATAGTATATATATATGTGTGTGTGTGTGTATATATATATATATATATATGTATGTTTATATATATATGTATGTATATATATTTACATATATATATACATACATTTATATATATATATATATATGTATATATATGTATTTATATATGTTTATATAGCTTTAGCACTATAGCTCTCACGCTTTTTTGTGGATTTTATGAAATTAAAGAGATACCTCGTTTTTTCAATAAAGCACAAATCTGATGGGCACTTGTTTCCTGGATCTAGGTTGCAGATTTGTAAACAGTGTTTTGGCAAATTCTCTATCTTAATCTTGGTTGATGAAATTCTTTGTTCGACGTCAAATTTGGGTTGATTTGTTTCAGATATCTGTCTGTTTGGCTTACTTTCTGTCACTTTAACTTTTTTGCGTAAAGTGAAATTTATGTTTATTTATTTTTTGTAATCGAGAAGATTCTTACCCTCTTTATTTTATTAAATGCAGATTTTGGTTGTTTGGATATCACTTTATATCCATGATGAAGTTCAAAAAGGGTAGCAAAGTGGAGGTTATGAACAAGAAGGAGGTGCCTACCTCATGGCGTGTTGCTGAAATAATCTCTGGTAATGGACATACTTACAGTGTGAGGTATGAATCTTATTCTATGGCAAAAAATGATGCTGTTGTAGAGAGGGTGTCAAGAAAGGTTATTAGGCCTTGTCCTCCTCCCGTACAAGCCGTTGAGAATTGGAAGGCTGGTGATGTTGCCGAGGTGTTTGTTGATAAATCATGGAAAATTGCTACGGTGTTGAAGGTTTTGGAGGATGATTTGCACTTGGTAAGGCCACATGGATCAATCCTTAAAGTCAAGGTAAAAAATGGGAACATCAGGATGCAGCAATCTTGGCAAGATGACAAATGGGTTCTGATAGGAACGGTAATTACTTTTTTCTCGTTTACTCTGCCTTCTGACCCTTTTTTTATGCAATGATTTTTTTTTCCTTTTCAAGATGTTGAACGTTTTCCAAAATCTAAGTTTTGTTGGTGAGATGTGTTTACTTGGTGGTTTGAAAATTAATTTTGCTTTCTAACCCCCTTATTTTAATAATGGTACTTATGATTCTTAAAGAGTTTTTGGGAGGTATTTAACCGTCTGAGATTTGCTTCTTTATTTTTCTTCATTTCCTCCCTGGTTTATCTAGCTCGAGTAAATATCATGTCCTAATTGGAAATGCTTGAACTTTCTTACTTTGAATACCAATTATTGTTATGAGTTGTAGAAAACATTTAAATGCTTTGAAGCGCACTTACAAAAGCTTGCGTGTGTGTGTGTAATTATATGTGCTTCATACGAGCTCTCTCAGGCCTCACATTCTTTTTTGCATGAATTGTAATATTCATTTCCTCCCTGTTTCATGTTGGGTGTGTGTACAGGATTCTGAAAGTTATAGAGATTTGAAGTTCACAAATTGTAACCAGACATCAAGCTTCCAGGTTCCACAACTTAATGTGAAAACCAACAAATGGGGAGGTGATTGCTTACCTATTCAGAAGGATGCTGGATTACCTGAGCCTCATATTGTCTCGTCAAGAACTCTGAAGAGAGCCTCTCCTCTTTGCTCATCTCTTCTCGACTCATACGCTGGAAAAGCTAAGAAATTTAGAGCTAATGAGACGGAACAAAGAAGTCAACGAGTTCCAGCTCGGTTATTGGAAAAGGTAGATGCTGTTGCTTACCCAAGAGATACTTTGGGTGAGGAATACATGCAACCTTCCTTTAACAATTGTTCAAATGGTTATTATGAAATGAAGAGAAGAAAATCAAATGGTGTTGTTGGATTTCCTCTTGCAAATCTCTCAGACCCTAATGAATCTGAACATGATGAGTCTGTTGGTAGTTGTAGTGTTTTTAGTAAGAGTCCAAATAAGTTTTCTTGTCATTTAGTAGTTACTCGTCAGCAGACAAATACCGTTTGTAGTGATGCAGAGTCTTTTCATGGTTCACGTGAGGAAGAGCAAAGTTGCTCCGTTCCTCTGGAGGAGGGCATGGTGGAAATCATTCACAGATTTGAGTTGCATGCTTATCGCTCCACGTTGGAGGCTTTATATGCTTCTGGCCCCCTAAGTTGGGAAAAAGAAGCATTATTGACCAACCTCCGTATTAATCTTCGTATTTCAAATGATGAACATTTGATAGAGATAAGGAACTTGATTTCCACCAGAGCCAGTTACCATAATTGCAGAAAATAGACATATTTTCTCTTTGCCTTTAGGGTAGAATCTTTGTTTCTCATAGTTAATGGCAATAATATTGTAAGAAATAAGATGAAATGTACATTTGGTAACCTTCCTTAATGGTAAATTTTCAGCTATCCAGAAAGTTGGATTCTGTAATCTTGAACCTGATGTATCCTATTTTTACAGAGAAATGAATGTATTCAGTCCTATCCTTGTTTTGTTTAAACGGTACTCTTTTAACTGTACTTTATTTTTACATTAATTTCAGGTAAACATCTAAATATGTTGTCAGCTGTTATAAAATGCTATTTTGATATAGATTATATAGCTGCACCTGTGCAGTTTACAGCTGATCCGCAGCAAACATGTTACTTTTCTACTATATTTCTACATTCTGATGCGTGCAAAATTGATGTGCTCAGTCAATACTATATGCTATTCCATAAGCCTAAAATACATTCTTGCTTCCATTTCCTCCTACGATTTAACACTCTTTGGGGGTTTATATCTGGATATTATTGATGAATCCCCTGTGTTTTCCAGGGCCACAATTGGAGGCATGAATCTTGCTTCCATAGGTCCAAAGATGATTCTGAGCTGCCTTCTCATGGCAAGAACAGTGGGACAATTTGTACATCCGCTTCTACAGATAAGATAGCTTGTTTTCATTAGCCAGCCATTGCTGTTTAATGTTGTTGGCTTATGTATTACAATTCAGGTCCCGCCTTGATCACCAGGCATGTCTATTCTGAAGGAAATGAAACCAAGCTTCAAAAAAGCTGCAATCATTATGTGCATGGAGAACGTTTTATGTCTCCTCTCTTAATCATAGTTGCAGATCAAGTAACTGTACGTTTGCTCGCCTGTGTTCTTGTGGCTACACACACACACACATACATATTCCCTCCGTCCCTAAATGAATGTCGAAAAAAGTTTCAAATTTGCTCTTGAGTTTCAAATTTGCTCTTGATCAAGAGCAAATTTGAAACTTTTGTCCACATTCATTTAGGGACAGAGGGAGTGTATAATTATAATTGCATAGCTATTTGGTGGTTGCTCCTTTTATGTAATGTTCTCGTTTGTTCGGTAAAAAGATTTTCAACCATATTTGTTAGTGGTGAAACTCCATCAGATTTGGTTAGTTTATGGTGCATTGCGTGGTTGTCGTTGAATTTCCTTGGTTATCTGCGTATGATCCTCAAAATCGAGGTTGAATTAGGTAAGATGTTTAATATGTATGTGATTGAAGGACTCTATTTCTATGAACTAATCCCCCGTAATGAATGTCCATTTTCAAGAAATTTTTGTCCCAAAATGAATGTCTTTTTTGTATAAAATTATGTTCCTAAATGCTTGTTTACCATTTTTTTTTCCCGCTATTTCTTTCTTACTTGCAAAAATAAATGTTTAGGTAAGTGGATAACAAGAACGTTTAGTCATGTTTGCCGTTAAATTGTATAAAAAGTAATCATTTTCCCGAATGTCCCTATTAGCATTTTTGTTGAAAAGAATAAGAAAAGAAAAAACACTGTTGTGGATTTTTGAAATTGCATGCACACATACTGCTGTGTATGTTCCGATCGCTTCTAGATTCCTTAAGGCGGAACTGACCTTTCGAGAAGTGGCTACGTATGCTTTTTGTGGTTTCTGTTTAAAGCAGAGAAATAAGGAACTTTACACGGGTAAACTAGCCATGTATCTTGTCTTGGTCGGCCTATCTGTATACCGCTATTGATTTGCAGGTTTCTCATTTACTTTTCTCCAATTCCAAGTTTTATATTTAAGTACTCTCACTGTTCCAAAATGAATGTCCATTTTCTCTTTTCAAAATTACTCTTGATCAAGAGTAAGTTTGGACATTTATTTTGGGATGGAGAGAGTAGATAATATCGGTTTACAACTATGTATGAAGCAGCATTTTCATGGTAGGTGCTATGAAACATAATGGTTAGAACTCTGAGTCCTCTAATGTGTTATCTACATGTTTATTTACACTTCAAAGTCCTTAATTATACCTCAAGACGATATATGGTGCCATATTTCATGGTTGAGATTCAAAACAGGTGACTGCTAATCATTTAGTACGTTGTAACAGTGTGCAATTGGTTGCTTGAGACTTTTGCAATACTCTCTCCGACTTCCGTACCATAAAGATATTCCCACTTTTTGAAGTATTTGATTTGATTGAACTTTGACTCAACACTAAGTAAAGACTAATTATCCAAATGGAATTCCAAAACTTGTTATTGATACAACATAAAGTACCAATAACAGTTTTTAGATTTTCATTTGGATAATTAGTAGTTTCTAAATCTTAAATCAAATTTCAATCAAATCAAACACTAAAAAGTGGCACTATCTTTATGGGACGGAGGGAGTAAATTTTAATTCTACATTGTCACTTTAATTTCTACTCATTACCTGCTCAGGGGTGTTCTTGTGACTGATAATTCAATTCTTGTACTATATGCAGCAATGCAGATTCTTAATGTCACTGTTTTCTTGATTCTGTTCAGGATTATATTCAAATGGATGCTTACATGGAGCATTCCACTTACAGATCCTTGCTCTGCTTGTACAGGCTCGGGGACGGAAAGTCACCATTGAGAACAAGGTTTTACACTATCTGATCATAATGTACCCCTTTATTTTTATCTCTAAACAAATTGGTTCTCCTATGCATGCCTAATCTTGGGAAGGTTAAGGGTTGTAGAGGGTGAAAGATGAATAGCATAAAATAAACTCGGCGAGGCCTTGCAATGCTTAGAGAATACGAATCATAGTATGAGGCTTTTAAGAAACAGTAACGTATTAATGCTACTTTGCACGTGCTGAAAACACCAATTCCTATACATTTTGCTCTCTCCCTTCCAATCAGTTAGTCAAGATTTCTATTTTTTGGTTGTCCATTAAAAGATAGTACTATTTCAAAGGCAATAATTATAGTGTGATTTCATAAAGGGACAAGCAAGTAAAGACCATATATAACAAGTTTTACTTGTTAAATGGGTCTCTCTTTTTGGGACGGAGGCAATATAGCAAAGAAGCATATGTAAGTCTAATAAAAGGAGCAAATATCAGGACTTAGACTTACTAATTCTAGAAATCTAGTAATAAAAAAGCATTTATTAGGACCTTATTATTCTAGAAACCTCAGGACTTTAAAGTTTTGATGAAACCATTTGTTGGCTAATATCTCTTTGGGAGAGTAAGATAAAACTTACCCAGGTCATTTTCCCCTCCAGCATAGTTTTTGGATGACAAGATAACAAAACCAGTTGTATGTCTCACTTCATTAGTGTCTGATAGCCGGAGACGAATAACAGAAATTTTCAAAATCAGCATCTTCCGAAGCACTTACTATGGGAGCGAGTGGTTTCTACTTCTTATTTGAAGTGAGACCGGCGGCTGCAATAGTGTAGTTCTTTTGTTTGTTTATGTTATTTTTTTTGGCTCTCTGTTTATTTTTTATTTATATGGACTTTTTGTCCTTCTCCTGTACATTCTCTTCTTTAATCTTGTAGGAGAGTAATCCTAAGGGGTTGTGTTAGGGTTTTAGGGTATTAAATGAGAGTTATCTAGCTAGTGAGGCATTACACGAATCATCGAAGAATAATGAAAAGGAGGAGCGAGAATAGAAACTATGAAGATTTTTGGAAGACACAAGTATTGTGAGACTTGTATGTCTGTCTCTGGATAGAGAAATATTGTAGAGGATGACCATTGTTACCTGGTCCAAATGAATACCTAAATAGGGTATTTATAGGCAATAAGTAAGCCCATGTGCATGGGTGTTAGATCATATCCGCAATTCTCCCTTATAAACCCAACTATGCCACGTGTAACCCAATTATTGAACCACGTGGCGAACTTTCTATTCTAGCCTCCAATCCACTGCTCCTCGGCGATCCCGATAAGTGGAAAATACTTCCCTCGACCTTGTCTAATCGCGAGAAGTACTTAGAGGATAATAGCCCGCATATCGCGGGAGAGAAAGGCGTATCCGCGGGATGGAGATACGTCTGCGGGAGTCGATCCGCGGGACGCAGATGTATCTGCATTAGACGATCTGCTGTCTGCGAGGAGACGATCCGCGAGACGGAGATGTGTTGCGGGAGATGATCTGCTGTCTGCGGGGAAACGATCCGAGGGACGGAGATGTGTCTGCGGGAGACGATCTGCTGTCTGCGGGGAGACAATCCGCGGAACGGAGATGCATATGCGGGAGAGATATATTCGCGAGACAGAAGCCTGTCCGCGAAAAAAGGGGCAACATGTGTGAGGCATGTGTGCGGACCATGCATATCCTACATTAGTCCACCTCATACTTGTCAAAGGCGAGAGGCGGGCGGAACATACCTGAAAAAGGCGAAAGGCGAGGCGAGAGCATACTTGTTAAAGGCGTCGCCCGCCTCGCCTTTTTTGTCGCCTTTTATGGTTGTCGCCTCTCGATGCCAAGGCAGGCGGATGATAGCCTTTTTGGAAGAGGCGAGGCAGGCGTTGCCTGTTGAAAAAGGCGTGAACTGCGTTGCTTTTAATTCAACTGCGTCGTTTTTTTTTTTTTTTAGTTCTTAAGTAATACGCTTGTGCGACTGTTCCTTGGCCCTAATTTCATTCGGTCGACTCGAGAAGAAGAAAGAAGAACGAAAGGTCGCAACTCGCAATAACTCCGGCGATCGTCGGCCATCGACGCCGAAGGAAAAGGTGAGGTTTTTTTCTTTCTATTCCTCGTCTTCTTCCTTTATTCCGTCGCAGTTTTTTTCTTTCTATTCCTCGGCGATCAATGCTTGTGCGACGTTTTTAATTCGTCTGAGATTTTTTTAACACTATTTTTTGTTATTCACTTATTCCTCTGTTTAACATTATTTTCTTCTACTGTTTAACACTATTTTTTGTTATTCCTCTGTTTTAACAATATTTTTTAAAACAAATGATTAATTATTGGCTTGATAATAGTTGCCTAACCTAATAATGTTGTTTCAGGATATTCACAATGTCTAGCACATCATCTACTAAACAGAAGAATCCGTGTTGGAAGTATGTAACTCTCAAGGATCCGTTGAACACCAACAATACAACGTGCATCTTTTGTAACATTGAATTCAAAGTAAGGATAGCAAGGGCGAAACAACACATTGTTGGGGGATTTCCCAATGTAAGGGGCTGCGATAAAGTGGTTGATGATGTCAAGGAAGAAATTTCTTCATTTATGGGATCAAAGAAGCAAGCAAATGAAAAACGGGTGCTTGAGAGAACTATTCATTAGCAAAGGATTAGGGAAGAAACACTTAGAAGCTATGGGTCTGAGTTTGAGGAGGAGGATGAAGAAGCGATCGAGGGTCACGCGATGAAAAAAGCAAAGTTCGCATTTAGGGGGCCTATGGATAGTTTTGTTAGTCATGGTGGTGGCCCTACTGCAAAGAACATGAAAAAACAAAAGAGCGAGAATGAGGAAGCACATAAAGTGCTTGAAAAACAAGCGTGGAAATCTTTAGTCAGGTGGATGTACGATGCTGGTATTCCATTTAATGCGATAAATTATGACAGCTTTCAAGAAGCAATGAGTGATGTTGCTAAATGTGGGCACATAAAAGTCCCAAGTTACCATCAAGTTAGAGTTCCTTTATTGAAGGATGAAGTAGAAGCAGTCAATAATGTTATGGAGGATCATCGGCAAGAATGGAAAACTAAAGGGTGTTCCATTATGTCTGGTGGATGGAAGGATAGAAGAGAGCGAACTTTGATTAACTTTCTAGTTAACAGTCCAAAGGGGAGTATGTTTTTGAAATCAGTTGACGCTTCAGAATATAGCAAGACCGGAGAAAGAATATGGGAACTTTTGAGAGATAGTGTGGAGGAAGTTGGTCCAGAGAATGTTGTACAAGTGATTACTGATAATGCTTCCAACATGAAGGCTGCTGGTATGCAATAATTTGTTACTTTAAACTCTAAAGTCTAATCGGTAGTTATTTACTAGTTATCGATTAAGCATATGTGATTGTTGAATTGTTCTAATAATTATTTTCTTTCCTTTTTCACAGGTGAGATATTAATGTCACAATATAAACATTTATTTTGGACACCGTGCACTGCTCATTGCATGGACTTGATGTTGGAGGATATTTTTAACATTCTTAGGATGAAGAAATGTTTTGAGAGGCTATGAAACTCAACAGTTACATTTATGGCCGCCCGGGGATATTGTGTATGATGAGGAAGTTCACACGATTAGATTTAGTGAAGCCGGCAAAGACCCAATTTGCCACGGCCTTTCTTACTCTCTCAAGGTTCATTAAGGTAAAGAAAGGGTTAAGGGCAATGTTTCTCTGAGATGCGTGGAAGAAGAGTCAATGGGTAAAGGAAACAAAAGGTAAAGAAGCAACTAAGACTATCATGGATGTTAGATTTTGGAATGTTGTTAAGGAAGCTATTTGGGTTGTTGGTCCTCTTTTTAAGGTAAGCAAACAACTAATAATAATTTAATTAAAACATGTTTGTTTCTTTATTCTAATTATTATTTTATTTCTCTGTTCAAGGTTCTTCTGCTAGTTGATGGTGAGAAGAAGGCTCCTATACCATATATATATGAAGCTATGGATAGAGCTAAGGAGAAAATTGCACAAACTTTTGGAAACAAAGAAGCTGACTATTTGGAGTTTTATCGGATCATTGATCACAGGTGGGAAAATCAACTTCATCATCCTTTGCCTTGTTGCTTACTACTTAAATCTTGAGTTTCACTACACAAATGAGAACATTCATAAGGATGAAGAGATTTGGGATGGATTCCTTACTTGTCTTCAGAGGTTGGTACGTGATGTATCGACTCAAGATCTGATTATTCAGCAATTAAAGGTTTATACGGCAGCAGTTCGTGGTTTCGGGTCACCTCCGGCTAAAAGGCACCACAATACTGTCTCTTCAGGTAATATTCAATTTATAATATGATTGATATTTATTTATATATTATAACAACTTGTCTTGAATATTAATATAATTTGAACTTTATTTTGCAGCCGAGTGGTGGAGGCTTTATGGTAGAGGAGTTTTAGAATTGCAACAATTTGCCCAGAAGATCACAAGTTTGACTTGTAGCGCTTCGGGATGCGAGAGAAATTGGAGTTTCTTCGAGCATGTATGTGCTAAAAAAATACAGTTTAACTTGTATTGCGTCACGTTAGCCCTGTACTTATTTAGTTTTTTTTTTTTTTTTTTTTTTTTTTTTTTTTTAAGGTTCACAGTTAGAAGAGAAGCAGATTGGAACAAAGTAGGTTAAATGACTTGGTATTTGTGAAGAGTATAATAGGGCATTGAGTCGGAGGTATCAAAGCCGAGATATAATTGATCCAATCTGTTTGGATCAGTTTGATGAGGATAATGAGTGGTTTACTAAAGATGATGATGTGACTACAGAAGATGGTGACGAAGAAATGCCGTTAACTTGGGAAATGGTTAGTGATGTTTGTGGGGCTGAGGAGCGTGCCTATCCTACTAGAGAGAAGACAACCAAATCAATATCAGCTCAAACTTCAGCTCGTTGAACATCTTCATCATCACTAACTGTGAAGTCATCCTCCTCACGTGCATTCTTTTCGAGGAGCTCAACATCTTCCTCTTCTTCTTCATCAACAAGTTGTAGAGTTGGGGGTGGTCTGCTAGGCCTTGGGCGCAAGACTAATGGTGTGCGTCCTCCTCCTCCCCCTCTAACATATGTGATTGTCTTTTGCCTTGAACCGCTCGCACCACCATCAGATCCACGAGCTGAAGTTTGAGCTGATGTTGATTTGGTTGTCTTCTCTCTAGTAGGATAGGCACGCTCCTCAGCCCCACAAACATCACTAACCATTTCCCAAGTTTAAGGCATTTCTTCGTCACCATCTTTTGTAGTCACAATCATCGGCTCATCATCATCTTTAGTAAACCACTCATTATCCTCATCAAACTGATCCAAACAGATTGGATCAATTGTATCTCGGCTTTGATACCTCCGTCTCAATGCCCTATTATACTTCACAAATACCAAGTCATTTAACCTACTTTGTTCCAATCTGCTTCTCTTCTTACTGTGAACCTTAAAAAAAAAAACTAAATAAGTACAGGGCTAACGTGACGCAAAAACAAGTTAAACTGTTTTTTTTAGCACATACATGCTCGAATAAACTCCAATTTCTCTCGCATCCCAAAGCGCTACAAGTCAAACTTGTGATCTTCTGGGCAAATTGTTGCAATTCTGGAACTCCTCTACCATAAAGCCTCCACCACTCGGCTGCAAAATAAAGTTCAAATTATATTAATATTCAAGACAAGTTATAATATATAAATAAATATCAATCATATTATAAATTGAATATTACCTGGAGAGACAGTATTGCGGTGCCTTTTAGCCGGAGGTGACCCGAAACCACCTTCTGCTGCCGTATAAACCTTTAATTGCTGAATAATAGATCTTGAGTCGATACATCAGGTACCAACCTCTGAAGACAAGTAAGGAATCCATCCCAAATCTCTTCATCCTTAAGAATGTTCTCATTTGTGTAGTGAAACTCAGGATTTAAGTAGTAAGCAGCTGCGTGCAAAGGATGATGAAGTTGATTTTCCCACCTGTGATCAATGATCCGATAAAACTCTAAATAGTCAGCTTCTTTGTTTTCAAAAGTTTGTGCAATTTTCTCCTTCGCTCTATCCATAGCTTCATATATATATGGCTCAGGAGCCTTCTTCTCACCATCAACTAGCCAAAGAACCTTGAACAGAGAAAAGAAAATAATAATTAGAATAAAGAAACAAACATGTTTTACTCCTCTACCATAAAGCCTCCACCACTCGGCTGCAAAATAAAGTTCAAATTATATTAATATTCAAGACAAGTTATAATATATAAATAAATATCAATCATATTATAAATTGAATATTACCTGGAGAGACAGTATTGCGGTGCCTTTTAGCCGGAGGTGACCCGAAACCACCTGCTGCCGTATAAACCTTTAATTGCTGAATAATCAGATCTTGAGTCGATACATCAGGTACCAACCTCTGAAGACAAGTAAGGAATCCATCCCAAATCTCTTCATCCTTAAGAATGTTCTCATTTGTGTAGTGAAACTCAGGATTTAAGTAGTAAGCAGCTGCGTGCAAAGGATGATGAAGTTGATTTTCCCACCTGCGATCAATGACCCGATAAAACTCCAATTAGTCAGCTTCTTTGTTTTCAAAAGTTTGTGCAATTTTCTCCTTCGCTCTATCCATAGCTTCATATATATATGGCATAGGAGCCTTCTTCTCACCATCAACTAGTCGAAGAACCTTGAACAGAGAAAAGAAAATAATAATTAGAATAAAGAAACAAACATGTTTTAATTAAATTATTATTAGTTGTTTGCTTACCTTAAAAAGAGTACCAACAACCCAAATAGCTTCCTTAGCAACATTCCAAAATCTAACATCCATGATAGTCTTAGTTGCTTCTTTACCTTTTGCTCCCTTTGCCCATTGACTCTTCTTCCACGCATCTGAGAGAAACATTGCCCTTAGCCCTTTCTTTACCTTAATGAACTTTGAGAGAGTAAGAAAGGCCGTGGCAAATCGGGTCTTTGCCGGCTTCACTAAATCTAATCGTGTAAACTTCCTCATCATACACACTATCCCCGGGCGGCCATAAATGTAACTGTTGAGTTTCATAGCCCTCTCAAAACATTTCATCCTAGGAATGTTAAAAATATCCTCCAACATCATGTTCATGCAGTGGGCAGCGCACGGTGTCCAAAATAAATGTTTATATTGTGACATTAATATCTCACTTGTGAAAAAGGAAAGAAAATAATTATTATAACAATTCAACAATCACATAAGCATAATCGATAACTAGTAAATAACTACCGATTAGACTTTAGAGTTTAGAGTAACAAGTTATTGCATACCAGCAGCCTTCATGTTGGAAGCATTATCAGTCATCACTTGTACAACATTCTCTAGACCAACTTCCTCCACAATATCTCTCAAAAGTTCCCATATTCTTTCTCCGGTCTTGCTATATTCTGAAGCGTCAACTGATTTCAAAAATATACTCCCCTTTGGACTGTTAACTAGAAAGTTAATCAAAGTTCGCTCTCTTCTATCCTTCCATCCACCGGACATAATGGAACACCCTTTAGTTTTCCATTCTTGCCGATGATCCTCCATAACATTATTGACTGGTTCTACTTCATCCTTCAATAAAGGAACTCTAACTTGATGGTAACTTGGGACTTTTATGTGCCGACATTTAGCAACATCACTCGTTGCTTCTTGAAAGTTGTCATAATTTACCGCATTAAATGGAATACCAGCATCATACATCCACCTGCCTAAAGATTTCCACGCTTGTTTTTCAAGCACTTTATGTGCTTCCTCATTCTCGCTCTTTTGTTTTTTCATGTTTTTAGCAGTAGGGCCACCACCATGACTAACAAAACTATCCATACGCCCCCTAAATGCGAACTTTGCTTTTTTCATCGCGTGACCCTCAATCGCTTCTTCATCCTCCTCCTCAAACTCAGACCCATAGCTTCCAAATGTTTCTTCCCTAATCCTTTGCTGATGGATAGTTCTCTCAAACACCCGTTTTTCATTTGCTTGCTTCTTTGATCCCATAAATGAAGAAATTTCTTCCTTGACATCATCAACCACTTTATCGCAGCCCCTTACATTGGGAAATCCCCCCAACAATGTGTTGTTTCACCCTTGATATCCCTCCTTTGAATTCAATGTTACAAAAGATGCACGTTGTATTATTGATGTTCAGCGGATCCTTGAGAGTTACATACTTCCAACACGGATCCTTCCGTTTAGTAGATGATGTGCTAGACATTGTGAATATCCTGAAACAACAACATTATTAGGTTAGGCAACTATTATCAAGCCAATAATTAATCATTTGTTTTAAAAAATAGTGTTAAACAGAGGAATAACAAAAAATAGTGTTAAACAATAGAAAATAATGTTAAACATAAGAATAAGTGAATAACAAAAAATAGTGTTAAAAAAATCTCAGTTGAATTAAAAGCAACGTTGCACAAGCGTTGATCGCCGAGGAATAGAAAGAAAAAAACTGCGACAGAATAAAGGAAGAAGGCGAGGAATAGAAAGAAAAAAACCTCACCTTTTCCTTCAGCGTCGATCGCCGGAGTTATTGCGAGTTGCGACCTTTCGTTCTTCTTTCTTCTTCTCGAGTCGACCGAATGAAATTAGGGCCAAGGAACAGTCGCACAAGCGTATTACTTACGAATTCAAAAAAAAAAACAAAACGACGCATTTGAATTAAAAGCAACGCAGTTCACGCCTTTTTCAAAAGGCGATGCCTGCCTCGCCTCTTCCAAAAAGGCGAGCCTCATCCAAAAAGGCTATCATTCGCCTGCCTTGGCATCGAGAGGCGACAACCATGAAAGGCGAGGCCGGCGACGCCTTTAACAAATATGGTCCACCTGCGCAGGAAATTTCTCTTTGAGAGTTTCGTTCGCAAACGACAATTTAATATATTTTGCTTCGACGTGTGGAGTGTGTGAAGTGACAAGACAACAAAACATTAGTGCCTTTAACTGGTGGTTCCACATATTCCAAGCTACAAATTTCCACATATTCCAAGCTACAAATAAATTAATTATGTAGGTTAGGATGACTTTTTATTTTAATGGAGATATACTCTTAATGACGCCAAGTCGTGGGTTAGTTTGCAGATATTCGCGGTAAGACGGCTATTATGCTGATGGAGGTTATAGTCAAGGAGGCCAAACTTTATGTGGCTTATGATAGACTTCTATGATTGAAAATTTGGAAGGTTTTGAAGGGGTGATTTCACTAAGTCACCCATCAATATAGCTTGCGGGAGTGTATAACTGAAAAGGAAGAAGCACGAAGTCTTTGCATTTGGACAATTCAATCTATAATTCTAATTAGAAAAACATTAACGCGTGTGAATCAAGAGTGGGAAGAAGTGTGCAAGGTGCACGATGCATAGTATATATGTAAGATATGCTTTTGTGGAACATGCATACGTGGATGTGGAACATGCATATGTGGAGGTGCTAGATGGAAATAGTGATGTGGCCAATGAGTTATCAACATCCGCATAATATATCGATTTTAGGCCTGTTTGACTGATATAGTTCAAATATAAATGATATGACTGAATAATAAAATTTGTCATAATATGTTATAAAGTGTGAGGCATACACCAAGTGGGTGGATAATATCCTCTTACATTAATCCAAGAATTTTTCGGTAGAACATTTCTAAGCAAATGAACGTGTTTACATTTAGTAAATTGAGTAAGGCTTTGTATGTCGTGTTTACATGGGTGGGGAAGATATATTGTCTATCTTCGAATTGATATAGTTCTAACTAAAACATTTATTAGATGCATGTAGAGTGCATGCGGGAATCATATATCTCATATTAGTCCCCCTGCGTGGGAGACTTCATAGGGAAGTTTCACGGGCACGTAACATGTTGCATGAAGGTGAAAGTGCGGCTTTTTTTATCACAAGATTTAATATGAAATATATGCTACATTTATGATTCAAATGACTTATATAGTGAATCTAAACATGATGGGGCTTCATGTAAAGCAGTAATGCGGGATGAGAATCTAGTGAGAAAGTAATTGTGTTGGACGATATGACAAATATGAACACAAGTTGAGGGGTATGAAATGTTGCGGGATGAAACTCTGCAATATGAAGTAGTAGTAGTGCAGACTAAATTTTCGCAAGAGTTAGTAATGCATGCTTAAGTTCAAACAAGTGCGGGATAAGGTAGGCGGATGTGTTAGTATTTATGGTAGTAACTCTGCATTTAATAATAGTACGAGATGTGATTACGTGTGTGGTAGACCAGCTGTGGAAGGCAATTTGGTTGATTTGGTCGATGTTACGGAGGGATTATAATTTCTCCCCGCGAACTAATCAGATAAATTCATTTGGAGATTATACGAAGGATTAATTATTGCTACATGAAATTTGTTCAAAAAGTATTGTGTTAGAGTTGGCACGGACTGTCGTCGTGGCATAGACTTTGGGTTGAACCATGTAGTCCAAGAAATATAATGTTGTGGCACTAGATTTGAGATTGAGTACAAATCTCAAGAAATATAGGTAGTGTGGACCATGATGTCGCGACACTAAATTAGAGTTGGGACATGGAGCTCAAGTCACGAAGGTTAGTGTAAACTAAACAACCGCGGGATTAAGATAAAGCTAAGGTACAGAGTGAGTAATATATGTTAGTGTGGGCTAAAAAGTCTTGATACTTAGATAAAGTGTGACATAGAGCCCGAATCATAAAGGCCAATGAAATTGTGGAGTCGTTTCCCATTAATTTTGAGGGGAGCAACGGTGCGGAACCTATTAATTTTTTTTTATTATTTTTTTTAATTTTGCGGGAAGCTATTGTGCGGAACCCATTAATTTTAGTGGGAAGCAATGTTGCCGAACTTATAAGTTTCTGCAGGAAGCAATGTTGCGGAAGATAGAACTTAGTCTCAAGATTTTGATAAAAGTGAGACTTCGACCCTTTAGACCCAAATGTAGACTTTATTGGGGGCAAAAAGGGTTGAATTGAAAGCTAATGCGGATTGAAAGGTCCCGACACTAAATTATAGTTGGGGCATAGAGCTTGTATTGTGAAAAGAACCCATGAGTATGGGCCTTGTTGGTCATAATATAAATGTGGGGTGAACATGTGGGATAAACAAATGAAGTTCTCCCGTATTGGTACCCTATTAGATCTAAAATTGCGGATTTGCTTATTATCGATTTTGCGAGAAGTAAACGCAAGTAGAGGTAAAAGATAAATATAAAAATGAGTAAATAAAATCATTCCATATTAATCCCCCACTATTATTGAAGTTTGGATGCTTCCTATCGATTTTGCGGGAGTATAAGTAGGGTGGAGGTGCGGGATGAGAATACAGAATGAGTAGAGATAAATTCATCATTATTATGAAAGTTGTGGAACGGCTTCCCTTACTATCATGAGTATAAGTAGGCGGTTTAGCATATGACGATGTGCATTTTGGCAGACGTAACAAGCGTGTCGCAGAGGATGTTATTCGCATAAATGGATCTGCAAATGATAATGAGTTGAGAAATGTTTCGTACATTGATAAGATTTAGCGGGACATGTTACCTCTAAGGAAAGTAGCCCCTTTGCGGGAAATAGTCATTTTGCATAAGATAGTTTTTTCTCCGGGATATAAGATAGTCCCTATTGCGGGTGATAAGATAGTCCCTTTGCGGGAGATAAAATAGTCCTTAGCGAGAGATAAGGTGGACCCTCTGCGAGAGTTAAGATAGTCCCTCTGTAGGAGTTAGAATAATCCCTTTGTAGGAAATCAGAAAAGGATTGGGCTGAAGACCATGCAGCAAGTTCATATTGCAAAAAGGAACTGAACATGCTACTCAGAGGTGAAGGATATGCCGCAAGTTCAAATCGCGAGAAGGAACTAGACATGTTGCCCAAGTCCCACTATTAGTTTTGTTCACAAATAATGGGTTGAATGCGGATCGGGCTGATCAAGGCATTTTTGCGAAAGTTGGGTATGTTGCCGCAAACTCAGGTGGTGGATTAATTTTATCCACAAATAATACGTTGAGTGCGGATCGGGTTGATTAAGGCTCTCTTGCGGGGGTTGGGCATACTGCTGAAGCCAACAAGCATACCGCAACATCAATTGCGTATATAGATGATCGCGTCAACCGCGCGGGAACTGAGCATGTTACCGAAGTTAGTGAACATTCTTCGGGCTTAAATAAAGGAGTTGAGGTATTTCCAATTAAGGCAACTGTTGCGGATTTTGACGATCGCGACAACGGTGCAGAAGCTGAGCATGACACCGAAGACGATGGACATACCGCAAGCTTAAGTGAACTTTTGTTGTTCAAAAATAGTGCAGAGATTGCGGATATGCATGATGGCTACAATCTTGCGGATGCTGAGCATGGTACCAGAGATGATGAACATGCCACAGGCTTGAATTTGAATGAAGGATTTTTGTCATCCAAAGATAGTGCAGAGATTGCGGATGCATAATGGCTGCAATCTTGCGGATGCTGAGCATGGTACCAGAGATGGTGAACATGCCACAGGCTTGAATGAAGAATTTTTGTTATCCAAAGATAGTGCAGAGATTGCGGATATACATAATCGCGATAATCTTGCGGATGTTGAGCATGTATCAGAGATGGTGAACATGCCACAAGCTTGAATGAAGGATTTTTGTTATCCAAATATAGTGCATGATCGCGACAATCTTTCGGAAACTTGGCATGTTACTAAAGTCAGCGAACATACGGCGGGCTCAAGTAGTATTCTCCCTGCAGAAAATGACGAGGAAGAATTTACTCTCGCAAATAATCAACTAGTGGTAGTAAAATGAAAAGGATCATGTCATGTTCAAATTGATTGGCGTAGCATGTTTTCAAAGAACAAGCAAGTATACTTAACACATGGCATTTCGTTTTGTTAAATAGCACATTTTACAAGGAAAGAGGTTATAGTCAACTAGGTTAGGGTTGCATCGGCGAATGTGTGTGATGGATTTTTTCGAGTTTTACTAATATACAAAGTAGTAGTAGGTTATTATTAACAATGTGAGCATGCGATCTTTACACTATGATTTGTTGCAATAATAATATTGTAGCATGACTTTCAATTAAACAAGTTAAAAACATAATTTGAAAAATGTCATATTACCAGAGTGTTAAGCACTTATTTCTATTGCCCCCCACTCCATATTCTCGATGCTCGTCTCGAGCATGGGGAGTATTACTCATCAGTAATTTTTCTTTATTATTACTAAGCATATAATAGAGATATGTGATTTGCTAATTTAATTATTTCTAAATTAGGCAAATAAATCAAGGCACAATTGAAGTTTTGGCCCAGAGCATGTTTATGATATGATGCATATATCTTATCGACAAATGGTTTCATACCATATAAAAGAAAATGCAAGAAGCAAGTTAATACGTCATATATATATATATATGAGCATATAAGTTGTATAGATAGTCATGACCATCCAATTTGTGATAAAAAAAATTACTTTTGATTTTATAAGCAAGTAAAATTTATACTCCCTCCGTCCCGGCCGAAGTGTCTCAACTTTCTATTTTGGGCGTCACATTTAAAATGTCTCATACCCAAAAAAGGAAAGTTTTTTCACTATTCCACCCACTCATTCTCTCTCCTACTTTACTTTTACACTCACAACATTCTCTCTCCTAACTATTCCTCCCACTCATTCTCTCTCCTATTTAATTTTTCATACTCACAACATTTAAACTTTTCTCTTTCTTACATCACTTTCCTTAATTCCCGCGCCGAACCCATTTTGGGACACTTCGACCGGAACGGAGGGAGTATTATTTTATTATTCAATAATTTCGAAAAGCATACTTTTGTTTACTTTATAATTGAGAGAGTTGAAAAGATTTGTGCTTCGCTATTAATCATTTAGAGGCGCAAGTATGCATGTAATGAGTGAGTTGTATAGCCTTTGTCTTAGCAAAAGTGCTAATAAGGTATTTATGAAATATAGGAGTAGTTATTTGCAATTTAAGTATGTAATGCTAATAAATATATGTATTTCTATTGTAACAGTAAGATAGTTTTAATCCGTTTATACTCGGACATAATTCGACATGATGCATTTTTGTAAGGAATAAAATATATGCTATGTATAACACACTAGAGTGTATATTTTTTTTTTATAAGCAATTGAGCATGTACATTAATGCACTTCTAAAATGGTTAAACATGACAAAGGCACATAGTCACGATTTTAAAATGTAGTCGTGCGGTTGCGTTAAAAAGATAACAAAATGGCATGCATAACTATCATATTTGTAACATATTAACAGTGCAATAGTTATGTTAAAATATGATCATGTGATATCAATTTGCGAAAATGGAGAGTATAAATGGAAGGAGCACACCTGAAAATAATGGGAACCGACTAACGGGTTTTGACAGAATTTGAAGATTTAACGACTTCGTTACTTCATGGAGATAACGGTCGTTAGTTAAGTGGCATTCAGTTAACAAGGCTGGTGTTAATTGAAAAAGGAGACATTTTGTTCCGGCCCTTTTGAATTTGAATGGCTGATCTGACTCCTTGACTTTCCCTTGCACTATGTCATTGTTGTACCCCAACTTCCAAGACAAGGTGATAATGACTTGTCTTTTTGCACCATTTCAATAAAACAAAAAGGACAAAAAGAAATACAATTTTCAGCAAGCTTTTTCCCAGCAATAATGGCAACGGAGAAAAAGGGGAAAAAATGGCATGGCCTGAACATCTTGGTCGTCGGATGGCGGACATATTCGTGGCAAGGTTGCCGAAATTTCAGGTGGTGCGGCGCGTTTTAGCTCCGATGGAGACAGTTTTTACGCCGTTGGCTCCGTCAGGACGAGGCGCATCCGACAGTGTGTTATGGGTTCGGGCCGGAATCTTGCGGCAGTGATGGTTGTCGTCGCCTGAGATAGAGTTTGTGGGCGATGTTTGCACGGTTGTTCTCATCTTTCTTAGAGTAGTCCGCATATGGTAGTTTGTGCTGCTCCCATTGTTGGAGCTAGGACTGGACGGAGAGGTTGAAGTCGTCGGAGATGAGGAAGAACATAGGCGATGTGTGTGTCGCAGCAAGAGAAAGAAAAAAAAAACATCGTTGGAATTTGGTGACCATGGCAGCTGGAATTTCTGGAAGTGTGGTTGTTGGGTGTGTGGTTTTTGGTGGGTTTTCTTGAATACCTCCCCAACGGAGTCGCCAAATGTAGGAGAGTAATCCTACGGGGTTGTGTTAGGGTTTTAGGGTATTAAATGAGAGTTTCTGGGTAGAATCACCGAAAAATAATGAAAAAGAGGAGCGAGAATAGAAACTAGGACGGTTTTTGGGAGAGACAAGTATTGCTGGACTTGTATGTCCGAGAGAAATATTTTAGAGCATAAAGTATAAACTGCAATCTTCTTTAACTACCATTTGAGTGTGTACAGAAGAAATAAACCTGAAGCCTGCTGCTTTGGCTCAGTATTTCATTGCTTTAGTCTCTCTCTCTCTCTCTAACCTTTGTTCAAATCCTAATGTATCAGTCTTGCAGTTTCTGAATTGATGTTTTGTATTAGAAATTCGGTACAGAATAGGTGTTACTTCTTTCGTGGCCACTCAAATGGTAATTGTTTAAAGCACTTCATGCTGTATATATGAAGGAAAATATGTAATGGGCTGATATTGCTATTACTCTACCTATAGAAGAAATTTGGTATAGAATGTGGCCACCGGAATGTTAACCTTTTAAAGTGCTTGGGCTACTTTTGCCGTCACTTGAGCTTTCACGGACTTTGCATTTAAAATTCATCCTCGTTTTTGCATTGTTTAACTTCATATTTGTGTGAATTATCTATCAGTCATCACCTAAGTCATACACAGAATATGATGTTCATCCGACTCTGGACTGAGGAATTCGTTTTCCATAAGGTATTGTTATCTCAGTCTCGAAGGGTAGATTTTCATGCCTTTTTCAAGAGCAATTCCGTCCTTTTTCAAGTTTAGCACTTACGTAAATGTTTGGACTGCCATTTTACAGCATATAGCTCGAGTCGAGTCTGTTGATGACAAATGAAAGAAGTACTCCCTCCGTCCCGAATTGATGTTATCCTCCTGATCAAGCCATGCAGCTGATAGTCTATTCCGTTGATAATTGCTACCAGTTAGTTTTGTACTGATTGACTTGTTGACTCTTGTCTAAACTTTTTCTATAACTTTCTTTCTCCATGTAATTTGAGCTTGACTTGTTGACTTCTGTTTACTTTATTTTTCTTTTAGACATAATTGATGAAAATACTCCACTTATCTTGATGAGAAAAACACACAGTTGCAGTGCTAATATACTGTCAGTGACTCAAGTCTTTCCTTGTCAGGTCAAAATTGTGAGGAAATTCCCAGAACGTCCCAAGCTTTGAAAAATCAGTTTTGACATTTAATGAAGAAAAAGTCACCGTAGTCCCTTTTTATAAAAAAAAATATTTTTCTTCCTGTATCATCCTTATTCCTAATGGGCGTTAAAATGCCCCACTTGGCACATACTCCCTTTGTTCCACCTGAAAATGTACAAATTTTCATTTTGGGTGTCCCATTTAAAAATGCACTCATCCAAAATAGAAACATTTTAATATTTCTTTATTGATAAGATTCACTTGTCATATTTATAATAACTATTTACTTACTATTCTCCATCCCAATTTCTCTCTCCTACCTCAATTTTCATGCTAACAATACTGATGTTGCCAGGATTTTCCTCAACAGCAACACACCGTTGTAGTCTTTGATTTGGACAACTCCGGCTCCTTCTTCAATCCTGCACAGCCACAAACGTCAACTAAGCCGGGGGCGACTCCGGCGTAAGCCCCTCCGGCATGAGGATAAGTGTTTGCTTAAGATTGGAAATCAGAATAGTTAGGAAAGGTGTTTGTGGGTGAGTGTGTTGAACGTACCTTGCCAATGAAGACCTTCCCTCATATATATACTCCTACCCTCGTGCCGAGCACATGACCTCCTCACGTTCCATGCCTACTTCCACGTGTCATCATCCCATTAGCTAACAAAAAGAATAAAGTCACAACACGTGATCTCTTTTCCCAATGCCCAACCGTTTTATGGGCCCCATTTCATAGATATTTATATGCCGCCTCTTATGAGTCGTTCCCCTCAGATCTGTCTCTCGTCGGATACATATAATTGAGTATCATGTCGCCCCATCCTAATGTCTCGCTCCTTCATCTTCTGTCACTATCCCGCCGGCTTGCTTTATTATCTCGCCGCTCAGTAACCAATATCTCGCATATACTTCCTTGGGCTTTTCCTTTTATTTGACCTTAATGGAACATCTATCGGCACCATTTCCCGCGAGCCCCAACGGGGCTATCTTTATCCCTATATTCTTCTTGGGCCTTGACTTGCTTTGGGCCTACTGGATCATTTCTCGCTGTTGACCTTGGTCCAAGTCCCAACCATTATTTTCGGGCAGCATCAGAAGCCCCTAAGTTTGAGGCGAGATTCATTTATGGTCTCGCCAAAAACTTGATGTTCATTATCTCGCTTTTCCGCGACCTACAATTCCTTCTTCACGAAGTCTGAATGCTGGACAAACCCTATTTATACACGTGTCACCTCCATGGTGAGCCCCTAAAATCAATGTGCCGTCATTTGGGAATCGTGCCAAATTAGAGGGAAAATTTTAAATTTTTCATCTTTACCATCCCATCAATCAATTTCCCAAATCACTCTCTCCTATATATACCCGTTTTTCTTATCAACTTCACTTTTTACTTTCTTACTCTATTCACAAATTTCAGCGAACTGTAACCCCGACTCCGACGAACTTTCCTCCTGTTTCCACCGTTTCTTTACTGATTTGACCATAAAACTGCTTCCCAAGTCCAATTCCGTCCCGTATTTACTATTTGAAGTTAGCTTTGGAGTTCCATTCCTTGCTTCTCCGTCTTCCATTCATATTCTCCGGCGATTCTTCGTCTTCTCCGGTCGTTCTTCATTTTATCAGGTAACTTTCCCAAAACCCTTCATATTCTTTAAACCCCCATATTTTGATCTTTTCATTTTTGCCCAATTGTTTGAGTCTTGTTATTCCCTTTATTCGTCCTTTCAATTTTTTTTTCCGACATTACCCTTTATGGCGAGATACAAGAATTGCTCTAGGCGGGTTAGATATGGTAGGTGTCAAGTTTCAGGCGGCTTATACAGACGCCTGCGAACTACTTGGGCGAGATTGCCCAAGGCCGACATAGCTATGATGATGGTTGAAAAATGGGTAGATCCTTCATTAATTGATTCCCTTGAGATCCAAGGTCATTTTTTCCTCCCCCTTTCAGCCCCTATGTCCCATATTTTTACTTCTCACAAGGAATTAGTCTGATTCATCAAAAATAAATATGACCTCAACTTAAGCGACTCATCTGAATCCCACTGTGTCGCTGATCCCTTTTCTAAACGTAGGACGCATTATAAATCTGTCCTTTCTTCTTCTTCTTCCAGTGGTTCCAGCGAGATGGCCGATCAAGAGACTTCTTCTCCTGCTGCGACAACCAGCAATCCCCTTCTACAGGGGTCCAAAATCTGAACTTGACCGAAGGTAACATCTTCATTAATCCCGCTCATGCTGAGGCGGGATCCTCTCTCGCTTCTAATACAAGTTCTCTTATTCCTAATCCCCTCACCACTTGGCATACCCTATACAACATTGATCCCTCCCTTTATCGCATTTCTGATTATCAAGGAGACACCTCCCTCACCCATCTGAGAGAAATGCGAGATGGCATAGTTGTTTTTCCTTCACAACTTAAGGCTGGCCTTAGGATTCCCCTTGATCCTTTTCTTTGTGAAGTTTTGTACAAAGCTCAAGCCATGATCACAGAAATTCACCCCAACGCCCTCAGGATTATCACCACTTTCATTGCCATCTGTCGCTCTTTACGAAAAGAACCCACTGTTACATCCTTAGTCTCTTTATTCAAAGGATACAAGCAAACCAACAAGCTTGAAAACGGGATAGTAGAAACCCGCCTTTCCCTCCAATATCAATGAGGTCCCAAGGTCCTTACTCCCTTACCTACCAAAGTTCATGATTGGATGGATGACCCACTCTTCATTGTTTCTCGCGTTGGGTGGTCTCATCCCGCCGATCTTCACCCCATAAAACCCCAAATCGAAACCAAAGATGCTTCTGTAGTAGGCGACAATGCCCTTATTGCCGCTATTCGCGCTTTAGTCGCCATTCCCGCAGACTCTCCTGCTGATACACCCCAACCTCTTATTTCTTGGAGGGGGATTTTGCGAAATAGGGAACTACTTGACCGAGTCGGAATCGCCGATAACTTACCTCTTGCCCCGCCGCGGGTTCCAATAAGCCACGTTTATTTTGATGGATGGGAGCTGCATACAGAAAATAAATATGCTCACGAGTGCCAGTCGTGCAAGGGTACTCGTCATTGTACCGCCATGAACAATGTTCTTTGTATGTCTCTTCTTTAACCTTATTATTTTTTCGATTTAACTTATACTGAAGCAAAATCTGATTCTTAATTTTCTTTTTCTTTGTTTTCAGATCACCGAGCCAAATCAATGGACAGCCGCCAAAGCGCCAATTTGGAGATGAACAGGAGAATGAAGTGACTCGCCAGTACCCGTGACACTGCTCTTGGCCTTCTTCTTGACAATCTACCCTTGCCATTATCCCGCGATGGCAAGGATACCGAAGAAATTGAGTTGGAGAAAACCCAAAGCTCCTCCAAAGCTAGAGCCAAACCTAACAACCCTGGGACCAAAGCAAAGCGACAAAAAAGGATTGCCTCTGTTCTCCCCAATGTCGCCACTACCACTCAAGAAGCTATCCCCTCAAATCCAGTTGTTACTCAGAATCCTCCATCTACTCAAGCTCTTCCAACTACTCAAGTCCTTCCATCTAATGAAGGTAATATCCCGCCTGTTTCCGTCCCACCAACTTCTATCTTGCAATCTGATGATGCCTCTATCGAAGAAAGCATTATCATCCCCTCTTCCGAAGCTGTTCGCACAAGCTCTCCTTCTCCTGCAGGAGATTGCAAATGAGCCCATTCAAAATGATGATCCTCCTCCTTCCCAAGATACGGAGTTTTGTGACTTGACAAATGTTTCTAACTCTCCTCCTGCTCCACGTGATCCACAAACTTCCTCGACCCTTCCTACTCCTAGCTGGCTTCAGGAAAACTTTGAGAAGCCTACTGAATTTAATGGGCTATATGAACTGTGTAAAGAAGTCGCTAATGTTCCTCGCTTGACGGGATTGATTAATGAAGTTCGCAGTGTTGATGAATGCTTGATTGGTAGTTCGGCTTTGATTGGCGCTAGTGATCCAATCCAGGTTCAACGAGTAACGGATATGGACATTGATCATGCCGCTTGCCAAGCTGGGATTCACTTTTCACTGGTATGTCGCTCTTTCCTTTCTTATCTAATTGCTATTTTCTTCATTTTGGCTTTTAACTTAACTTTTTCATTTAGCTTGGAGCTTCTATTATTGGCATCAATGACAAGAACCATCAACTCACCAAGGATGTGCAGAAGTTAGAAAATTCCAACCAAATATTGAGAAGAGATAAAGATACCCTTCGTGGCAGAGTTGGTAGGCGAGATGCAACAATCGCCAACCTGGAGGGGGAGCGGGATAAGCTAAAAACTGACTTGACTACTTCTCAAAATCAGCTCGAAACCGCCAATACTGAGCTTAATGCCGCCAAAAGCAACCTTGACAAGGCTACTGCTGAACTTAATTCTTCCAAGGAAAATGCCGCCAAATTTCTGAGCGAGAATGAGACTCTAAAGGAGACTCATGCCGCTGACACTCAATTCTTTCAGGGCGAGATAGCCAAGCTGCGAGAAGAACTTACTGGGAAAATCGCTGAAATCGCCTCACTTAATGCTGATGTAAACAAACTTAAGGAAGACCTTCTGGATATTGGCGACCAAACCTCTCTTCAGGTTATGCGAGTTGCGGCTGCTGATGCCGCTGAGATACCCGCCATTACAATTGAGCGACTTGCAAAACGGGGCTCAGAGCCAATCTTCAGTGATATATGTCGCCTGGGTCATCCTTTAGTTCCCTATTCGGCTGATGAACTCAAAGATTTGGCGGAGGAGGATGCATTGCTGGGTAAGTCGCCTTGGGAACCCGCTCCTCTTCAAGTGCCTAACGTCCTCCCTTTATGGAACAAACAATTGGAATATAAACATCAACTCTTGGATGACGCAAAGGCCCTTGCTCTTGCGGCCTCCAGCTCTGCTCAGCCCACACCAACTGATGAACCAATAACTGATGAACCGAATGCTTCAACTTGATTCTGCTTTGGTACTTGGTTTCTTTTAAACTTCTTTTGTAAAACTTTCTGTAACCCGCCTTGGTGGCAAAACAATTTGCTTTCTTTATTTGGGCCTGTGTGCCTTTAAACATTGTATATTCGCAGCCTTCGTGCTTGCCCCTTTACCTTTATGCTTTACTTGCTTGTTTCATCATTTATATCTCGCCCTTACTATTTTGTTTTGATAGTTTATCAAAAATATCCTTTTTACATAACAGGTACCTCATAATTATACTCCCATCGAAAAAGTGAAGTCGTCTTTAGGCGACTTTACTTAAAACGCGACTCATGATCTTTTTTCTTTTGCTTCTTTCTTGCTTTTTTCGTGATTCTCACTTTGAAAAATTTTCTTACTTTGTGCCTCCACATCTTAATTTGCCTTAAAAACAGCCAATACCTTTCTTCCTTAATTTATATCTTTCCATGTCTTTCCAGCGGAATATATTTACTTCCCTTTTCGTGACATCATTACATATTATTTATGCGAGATGTGCTTCCTTTCATACATGCCGCATCTTTACATGCCATTTAGGCGAGATGGGTTTCTTTCTCGTTTATAGTCGGTATAGACTTTCTTGTTTATCGCCCTTAGACTCTCTTTTTATAGTCCTTAGACTTTTCCTTTTTATAGTCCGTAGACTTTCTCGTTTATAGTCCGTAGACTCTCATTTTTATAGTCCTTAGACTTTTCCTTTTTATAGTCGCATCCATATACATGCCATACAGGCGAGATGGGACTTTCTTTCCTGTTCATAGTCCGTAGACTCTCATTTTTATAGTCCTTAGACTTTTCCTTTTTATAGTCGCATCCATATACATGCCATACAGGCGAGATGGGACTTTCTTTCCTGTTTATAGTCGCATCCATATACATGCCATACAGACGAGATGGGACTTTCCTCCCAGTTTATAGTCGCATCCATATACATGCCATACAGGCGAGATGGGACTTTCCTCCCAGTTTATAGTCGCATCCATATACATGCCATACATGCGAGATGGGACTTTCTTTCCTGTTTATAGTCCGAAGACTTTCTTTCACATGATACTTTGCGGCTTACTTTTCTTTTCTCTTTTTCTTTATCAACTTGTTTTAATAATTCATCAAAATTGTTTTGATAATTCATCAAAAACTCTTTGCCTTCTTACCTTTGGCGAGACATTATCATATACATATACTCCCATCGAAAAGTGAAGTTGTCTTTAGGCAACTTTACTATTAGCGGCTTACTTTTATGCTTTCGACAACATGTCACATAAACATTATTACTATACAACATTCGATAAAAGCAAAATAAACTTAGATCATAGGCTTTCATACTTTTATTTCTTTACTTTCATTTTAGCATTTTCAAGATGTATATAATTTTCATTCATAACACTATCACTTCAAAGCATGCATAATTTTCATTCATAACTGGAAAACTCCATATATTCATAATACTCAGTCTTCATACGATTTTAATAAGAATACTATTAAATAAATAAATTACTTCTTACTTCTTTGTTGACTATCTCGCTTAAAGCATTCTCCCCCTGTTGTCTCGCGCCTACTAAGTGTTCACCGCCATTCCTCTTTCCTTCTTTCCACCATCATATTCCTTTTCCTTCTCACTGTCGCTTTCACCCCAATCGCCGCCATCTTGTGGTAGAGTTTCAATTGTTTCCACCTCCATCTTTTCATACTTTTCATCCTCAACTTCAACTATTTCCTCGATTCTTGGCTCTTTCATCTTAACAAACTTAACCAATCTTGATCCTTCCAGTTTGACCTGAATTGCCCCCTGGTTTCCCAAACTTACTTCATATTTCTCCTCAACCTTCTTTCCCTCAATGTTCCGCATATTACTCATTTTTCGCAGTCCTTCCGCCTCCAAGTCAGTGATCATATTGACCTTCGCATCTCGGATCGCTAAGGCTGTTGAAAGCGAACTAGAACTTGCCCTTGCTGCAGTTTGGATCTCGATCTTCTTCTGAATTACTTCTTTGACTTCACTTTTCAAACAAGCTATTCCTTTCGGAGTGGGGAATTTGACTCGTTGGTGCGGGATAGACACGACCATCTCGAAAGTCTGCATAAAGGGAATACCTACGATGGCGTTATATGGCGATACCAGGTCTATCACCATGAACTCTATCGTACGGGTTCTCGCCTTTTCGTCCTCTCCTATCTCTACCGCCAGGGAAATCGTTCCCTTGACCCGCACTGTATGATTCGTAAACCCCTCCAGAAATCCTTTGTACGGCACCAGATTAGCTTCTGTATATTTCATTTTCTTAAAAGCTTCATAACATAGGATGTTGCGGCTTGCTCCTGAGTCCACTAACACTCTGTGTAGTATATTGTTTCCTGGAGCAATTGTAATTACTACGGGTTGACATCCATGGCTGGGCGTTAAAGCTAATTCTCGCCTTAAGAAGCTAATAATCCTCTCTTCGCTTGGAGGGTAAGCGGGAATATGGCAGGTATGCGATAGTGACATGATCTGATTACTTAGGCAAGTGATACTAGCTGGCTCCTGAATTACTAGTATTTCATTCCTCTCTCCATTTCCTCCTTGAGCCGCCTGATTTTGCTCCTGCCATACATATTCCTGCAACTCCCCCCGGTCAATTTTACCTTGGATCACCTTTTTCAAGTTGTAACATTCGTCAGTCTCGTGCCCTCTGTCTCTGTGATAGTTACAATACTGATTCAAGTTTCTTCTTTCTCTGTCTGTCATTTCGAAAGCCGCTGGCAACTCCACCGCCCACAAAATCTCGCTTGGCCTTGCGTTTAACCTTGTGAACCTAATAATTCTTCCGTTGCCGCGACCACCTGCGCGGCCTCCACCTCTTCCTCCAACCTGATTTCCTCGCCCTCCAACGCGAGTTGCATTAGCGTCCTTGACATACTCAATTCTGTCTTTAACATTCTTCTTTGCTGAACCAGATGTTCCTTCTTCAATATCTTTACCCCCGCAGTACGCCTTAACTCGTTCATGCAATTCACTTAAAGTTGCGGTCAGTCTCATCCTCAACTCTCTTTTAAAAGCTTTAGACACCTGTAAGTGCTCCAATTTGAGCTTGTTAGAATTTTCGTTAGAAAATTAACGAAAGTTATAACATTTCTAACAATTCCTAACAATCCTAACATTTCTAACAAAATGAGGGTAAAATGGGCATTGTTATTTAAGGTTAAACCTCAAAAAGAATCTTAAAAAGCAAAACAAAGGAAGAAAACCAAAAATAGAAATGGCTGGAAACATAAAACTGGCTGTTAATTTGAATTTTCAAAAGAAATATTCCTCTTGTCCAAAGCCTGAAGCAGCAATTAATGAACAGTGCACGCGACTGGATCCATCCGCGCGGACATGTTTGCATTTTCAGGAGGGCTATAAATTGAGCCCTCCAGTCACAAAAATAAGGAGGAACAACACAATTTGCACTGAACCTCTGGCGAAATATAGAGAGAAAACAGTGAGAATTCACTTGAATTGTCACCATTTTCTCTTGAATATTTCCCAACTCACACTCACTCTCAAATTCAAACCCTAAACACATTCAAGCCTCAAACACTCATATATTCAAGCCAAAGCCTCAAAATACAAAGAAGATAGGTATAACCTCCCTCTTCTTACCCTAAATCTCTCATCCATGCATGCATCTTCAAACTACAAAATGTAGTTCATTCTTCTTCTTGTCTTAAGATCCAAGAAGATCACCATGGAAGTCCATCTCCATGGATGATCTTCTACAAGGATCAACATTTTCTTTAATGTGTTCTTGTTTTCTTGCAAATGCATTTTCAAAACCCTAAAAACCATTTTCAAGCATCAAATCTCATTTTCAAAGGATAAAATTCCCCTTCCCAAGCAAATGAAGTGCTTAGTCCTAATGTACCCCAAGGATGGTTTGGTATAGTTGATTCACCACTAAAATGTCAAGTGATCACTAACCAAAATCTAGGGAAATGGGGACAAGCATGGATGCAAAACCCCCCTTAAAATCATATTTTCTTTCTTGAGAAGTTGCTGTCCAGTAGCAATTTTCTCAGACCTCAGTCCATGGTCTAATTTTTTGGACACAGATGAACTTGGAATTTGGTGTTGACAACAAAACACTTTTTGTATCCAACGTCCAGAGCTTTCCAGACATATTTTTACTTTATTTTTTGGGTGAGTAAAACTCCTCTTTTCAAATTTTCTTTCAGAGGCTAGTTCATCAGCTTCTGGGAATCCAGATCTCATATCTGAGGTTTCCAGAAGGTTTTGACCCCTCAAATCTTCTCCAAAATGGAAAATTCCTTAGCAAAAATCTTATTTAAGGTGTCTGGAACAACTTTCATTCTCTGAGTTTATCCAGATTATGAAGTTTTAAGACCCTTGAATCCATTTCAAAATCAAAGGTCCACTGCCTTTTTCATTCTGGCAGAAGTGGCTCTCAACTTCAAAAGGTCTTTTGAGTACCAAATCTCAATCCAAAAATCTTCCAAAAATTCATGGGATCACTTTAAAGTCTTAAAAAGATATCCCAATTTTTACTTTTCTGAGTTTCAACTTATTTTGGCCAAAACACACACACACACACACACACACAAATGATTTTCAGCTTGGAAGACTCGTTTTACGAGGCATTCCGGGTGCACACTAACGTCCTTCCCGGCGTGTAACATGACCTCCGAACCCAAATTTCTGATCTCGGGCTTTTTTCAAAGTTTTGGCCCTTAAAACAAAAATGGTGTGGCAACTCCGTTCTTTTTCCCGGGTTTTATTTGTTTTTTTTTTCAAAGAAACGCGAAAAAATCGAATTTCTTCCCGCGAAAATGGCGACACATCATCACAGTGGCGACTCCGCTGGGGATTTAAGCTTTTTCTAAAAAAAATGATACTTGGTATATTGGTGGAAACCATTAAACTTCCCGTTATCGCCTCCTAACACGAGTCGGGGATAAATTGTGGTTTAACAATCCCTCGTACCGGTATCACCGTTTTCAAAAAAAAAAAGAGCTTTTGAGGGTCAAGCTTCCGTCCCGGCTTTGAAAATCATTTTTGTGTGTGTGTTGATTTTTGTACATTTTTTCGTGTTGTTTTGGCCGCCTCGGAGAAAGTCAAAATTTTGACTGTCGGAATAATGTCCCTAACTGTTGGAATCTTCGTGCTTACGTGCTTATGTGTTCATTAAATTTCAAAAAAAAATTCAAAAAAAAAAAGATTTCCAAAAAAAAAGAGAAAATTTTCAAAAAAAAATCATGCATCATATTTTTAAGACACATAAAAATTTTCTATTTTACTCAGAAAAAGAAGATAGACTGCTTGCACACTACGCGCACGTGACCGTACACTGCACACTACGTCCCTAACCCGGGGAAATCCTTGTCGCGGTCCGTTTGGTCTTATTACGCCTCTGATGAGCACAGACTACCCAAACATCCCATGGAGCCTCGTGTCGACTATGCACTTGTCCGTGACACACTTTGTCCGAGACCCGGTTGGTTTTTAGTCCGGTCCGTGTCATGCCCCCGTCTCGTGTATAGACCTTTCCTTTCAAGCCTTTGTCGGCATACCGACTCAATATCTTTCGGGACCCTAATCGCCGAAGTTTCGCCGGTTTTCCGCCGCAGACTTTGACCAAGATATTGACCGGCGCCTTAACTTCGGCCCGATCGGGCACAAATTATACACCGACTCCCAAAGATTGACACCGAGTCATCAAGGATTAATGAATATTCCATGCCTAATTACGGCTTAACCGACGACAAGTCAAGATCAATCGTGGACGCTTATCACCCAAATCATGCCGACTTTTCGTCGAGCCCTGGACATGATCTTGACTTTTGACGTCGCCTTGTCCGTAATTTACATCGAATGCTCGTTAAGACTCGATTACCCGCCGTACTTTTAGGATCGTTTTCTTTCTGGGTGGGACCCGCTTGCCCTATAGGACCCTCGCCCGGGCCGTCCACCCCGGGAGGTCGAAATACAGTGGAATACGAGGGGCTTATAGACGTAGTGACGGGGCCCACCGATCCAGATCCAGCAGTAGTTTGCGAAAAGAAGAGCAATCTTTTCCAACCGATTAGGTTAATAAAGCATGTTTTAAGTAAACGTGAACAAATAATCGCATGTCGCATGAGCCAAAAGCCCAAACACCTACCCTCCTTCCATTCCTGCACATCTCGAACCTTCGTGTCCTTTCCCCGCAGCCTCCGCACAAAGCTTGGTTTCTGCACCGGTCATCGTTTGATTAGTTGGGAAGAGTCAAGCGCGTCATCGCCTTCGCCGTTTGTTCCGACTCCGGTTTCGTAATGTCTCGCATCACCGGTAATGATGGGGATAACGTCACTCCGCCTCCCGGACCCTCGCACAGAGCAACAAAGGGAATCGGCTAGCGTAACGTATGAGGTTACGACAGAAGCACAAATAAATAGCCTTATGGAGGCTATTAAGAGCCACGGTCCGGCCGCGCCCTCAATCCGTATGGCACCTTCACCGTGGAAGAAGACGAGGATGCCAACCCCACTCTCGCCGCCCGACTACACCAGATGCCGCCACCCACCTCCTATGGTGCCACTACCGTAACCCATGCTCCTCGATTTTCGGGTCACCAGCCTCCCAACCACGTACTCACCGGATCCATGCAGCCTCGACGGCACAAATCAAATGGGGCAAAATCGCACGGAATGTCTTCTCATGGTCAGCTATCTCGGAATGCCACAACTAATCGGATCCCGCCGCCGAACCGATCAATCCGGACCTTCACAAAGAACAACCACAGCTCGAATGCCGCCACAACTTGGTTCTCGGGGCCACGCCGTGAGCCCTCCTCGTAATAGCACTAGTTCACCAAGCCTCACACAAATCCATTCCTCACTGCACTTCTATGGGTT
Organism: Adenophora triphylla var. japonica; assembly: GCA_022495995.1. Lineage (NCBI taxonomy): Eukaryota > Viridiplantae > Streptophyta > Magnoliopsida > Asterales > Campanulaceae > Adenophora > Adenophora triphylla. The sequence goes on from JAFEMH010000955.1 coordinate 559,337, forward strand.
ACCAAGCCTCCATCCCTTGTCATCCGAATCACCAAGACCGCAGCATTCTGTGTTACACACCTTCACCACAGTACTCATGCAATTCAACAATCCGGACAAGCAGCTCGCACTCAAGCCTACTTACGGCCCCACTGAAATCCAAGTTATCCGGCTACATCGAGGCCGCCTCCACCTACTTTGCCGCTGAAAATCAACAAAGAAGCCGCAAGGTTCTATCCTTCGCCCAAGCTCCTACTCATGCTCCCTGTGGTAACTCACCCCCAGACGTTTTCACCTACGTCCCCGGATCGGCCGTTCCTCTCCACCACCGCTCCAGCTGGTAGCTCCTCTCTCTAGCTCACCCACTAGCTTGAATGCCATGGTTCCGCCACAAGACCCTCATCTCGGCCTCGGTTCATGGAGCAAGACAAGGAAATGAAAGCGCAGATCGCCGAACCGATCGCCAAGAAGTTCCGCTTCCGCCTACGCACCCTGACTCCATTGTTCCTCTCGCCCCACAAATTCGTGATGCCTAATCTGGATCTCTTTGATGGGACCGCATGCCCGAAAACCCATTTGGACACATATACCTTGGCGATGAAAGCCAAAGGATGTACCAATCGCCAGCTGGCCGACTATTTCAGCCTATCCTCAAGTCCAAAGGCCTTAAAGTGGTTCTTCCGTTTGAAACCCGGCCGTGGCTACATGGGACCAGATTACCAATGCCTTCACGTAGAAATATAAGGCCAACTTGGAATGGGAAACAAATAGGGTTGACCTACAAACAACAAAGGCAATATTCCGATGAGAATGTTTGGGACTTTTACAAGCGGTGGAATCTCGAAACTCGTGAAATGGCCATCCCTCCTTCCGAAGAGGAACAACCGGACATCTTCCACCATGCTTGAAACCACATCTCGAGAGCCTCCTCGCCTACTTCCCATACTCGCACTTACGGGCCATGGTTAACTCGCAGCCTAAGTTTGAAAAGGCTTACACCGCAACCGGCCGCCGCACTCGCCTACGTATATCGGGCTCCTCCCGCAAACACCGCCCTCAAGCTCCGCTAAAGGCAAAGAGATGATTCACTATGCGGGACAGAATGTAACAACACGACTCCTTTTGCTCCCGTAAAACCAAATGAGCCTGCACTACCACTGGTCATGAATCTCGAAAACTTTGGAATGCCTCTGAATGACATCTTTAGGGATCGTGAAAGAAGGCTTGCTGCGCCTTGGAGAATTTCCAACCCAGAAATCCGAATGCTCCCGTGGATACTACAAAGTATTGTGCTTTTCATCAAGCTCACTGACATCCGACCGACAACCGCTTTACTCGAAAAGGCAATCCAGGCTAATAGAGCAAGGAAAGTTGGAAGGCCCCGAAGGGCCTAACACGCCAAAAATCCTCTCGCCAAGGAACCATAATCAGTGAATATGATTGAATGCGGAGAATCTTCGCATGCCCACGAAGATGCCGATGAAGGTCCCCAAATACCCGTGGCCAACCTCGTCGAGGATCCCGACCTGATTCCCTCGCCTCGAGGATATCGAACGAATCAACCCATCTTGGTCTCATGTCGAGACTCCTTGCAAGAATACGAGGCCCGCTATTTCTGATGAAGGGAAGGCCAATACCGAAGAGTCCGGGGCTGTTCCGGCCAAAATATGAGAGGACCATTTACACAAGATGGTTAGAACAATCGAGAAGAATTGAACAAGAAAGCTTCCTACGAGCGCCGTACCGGGGCTTATCAAAGAAAGAGGCCGAAGAGCATCTCGGAGCTAGTACACTTCGCAAATTGGCTCGGGAGAGCCCGAATATGATCCCGAGAACAAATAAGAATCTAAGAGGAGGATTCCTTCTATATCCTACCCGGTGTCAAATACGTGCCACCCTCTCACTCTTCCCCCGCAATTTCGGGAGGAGAAGCCGAGTCACAATTGCCACTTCCGGAATGGGAACATATGACAATTTTTGCGGCCGCACGCACCCATATTCCCCAACGGGTTTGATCGGCGTTCCTCTCACCCGAAATCCCGTAGTATGGGAAGAAGATTCCGATGACGCGATGATGATGATGATGACGAGAGTGAAGAGTCAACCGAGGCCCCGATCCGGAAACAATCTGGAACAATCATGCCGTAAATGAGCCCATGGGAGCCGTGCACAATGGCCGGTTATCGCAGTTTACGACGAAGAAACTTCTAAGACGAATATGAGACCGAGGACACGAAGGCCATGAAGTTTCATGGATCTCGAGCACGTGGATGTCTTAGAATTCAACACGCCTACCATGCTTGGGAAAGGGTTTTCAGTGTCCGATCCAGCCGATAGTCGAAGATCCGATCGAAAGAGGAAAATTAACTCCCATCCGCCCAAATGAGAAAATAACCATGGTTAGATCAAATCCACCCCGTAACAAAGTAACACTCCTTGTCGTGGTTACCCAAGAAGAGGTCACCTTCCCCGAATGTATGTCGCCTTTCGTAGAAGTCCTAGAAACCGGCATGATACCGGATGCGCCTCCCACACGTAACGCTATAATCATCTCCAACTCGAGTATTACGTAAAGGAACCGTAATGGCCGCACTATGCCGAGGATGAAATCGAAAAGCCGCCGAGTCCCGACAATAGCGACTCTTGTTGCATGATAACTATGAGCAAGGCCGGCCATGAGAGTGAATCTGAGGACGCCCTAGCTCTGTGGGCCATCCAAGGGGCAACAACACAACCCCAAACCCAAAAGCCCGTGACTTGGGAAGCAGCTTATAAGGGCCGCCAGAAGGAGCCAAGATAGCCAAATTTCCTCACCGTTGCTAGACTCCGTCGTAACCAAGGGCCAATAGCCAAAAGGGCTCCCCCGTCGACCTTAGCAAGATTGAAGAAATCCAACAAGAGACAACCGATGAGGAAGTTAATCTGTTGACCCGATCTCGGCGCATCTTCCAAGGAAATCCCAAGGCGTATAAGAAGGCCACGCATCAAACACCGAAAGAAGATCGCCGCCCCTACGCTAAGACAAACAAACCTGCATCCCGAAAAGAGGATCCCGTGCTCACCCAAATAAGCAAACACAGCCAACATTTCCTCTCGGTCTCTACTCACTTCGTCCTATCCCCATAAGCCGAAGCCGGAAGAAAGCCCGGCCCGCACTCTAGTCCCTATCGATGCTACTCCCGATGACGTGGTACACTGATTGGAAACATCCACTACGGGAACATAATCACTTTCACGTATCTCGACCTCCCTCAATTTGGGGCCGATCATAACGAGCCTCTCTTCATCACACCAATTGATGAACGACGCCTCCTCGGGTCCTGTTGATAACGGGTCCTAATGAATATTCTCCCGCAAAGATCATGAGCCTCGCTTGATATCAAGACTACGTACTTGAAGCCTTCCTCCCTCACGCCAAAGCTTACGACTCAACATCCCGAGCAAATTCCTGAGTTGCTACTTTGGACCTCTCGGTTTGGACAGTAAATTGATACCTGTGGAATTCCAGGTTATCGACATCCCGATTACTTTCAATGCCTTATCGGGAAGACCTTGGCTCCATCAAGTCAAAGTGGGTCGCCTCAAGCCTCCACCAAAGGTGTGAAATTGCCTCGAATGGGGATCTCGACGACCATTTACTGAGATTTAGTCACTTTAGAGGGCACAGTATACAAAGCGAATACCTATTCTCGAAATCAAACATGACGAGGAAGGTCTCATGCTAACAGGCTTCACAGCCGAGCCTCCCAAAGCCCAAGTGTGCAACATAGATTTGACAATCACCACGGATAAAATCCCTCCGGCCTTGAAAATGATGAGAAAGATGAGCTATCTACTCCGGCCTCGGCCCTGGGAAACACCAACAAGGAACTCACAAACTCATCGAGGTGAAAGGACAGTAATACTCGCCACGGCCCGGGATATGAGGCCTCCTCAAATGACACCGCAAAAGGAAAAAGATTTGAAGCCGCCACAGAAAGGTCCCTGGCCGACAACCCTAAATCTCTCCCCTTCACCCTAATTTGGCCGACTACTTTGTAAAGGGTCCCACACAACCAGAAACATCACAGAGCCCACTCCTACGGCAGGATGGCTAAAGCTACAGGATAGCCTCAACAAGTTTAGAGGAACCAAGGCTAACCCTATCCGTAGAATGTTCCCGGACCTACCCAAGATACCCGGGCTACCACTACCACGAAGAGCGAGTATACCTTCGTAGGCGTGCCTCGACTCCGGTGGAACAGCCGAGAAGCTCACAACCACTATTCCTACGCCCAGAAGATCCGAAACCCGAATTCGAATTGACAAGGCCAAAAGCTAAGGCCACGGAATTTCCTCGTATGATCGGGATGGTCTCGGTTATGCAAGAATTGTTCGAAGAAGAAGTCCAGTGCTGCACTCGATTGATCTCGGCTCTGGTCCAAGAGATGATAGCAGCAATTGAGAAAGGAAAACAAAACAAAGACAGCTTCCCGAGTCATGAGGCCACCAACAAAGAAAGCCGCTAAAAAATTGGGAAAACCTCTCGTGCCCGTCCGCGACCAAGGAGGAAATGATCACCAAGCTTGGATTGGTCCCCCGTCCTCAGGTCAATCTAGGACAAGTCCTCCTGGGCCTCTCTTTGTTAAGATCGAGTCTCTAGGGTCGTCCGACGGCCTTACGCCCGAAGACTACGAGTCCGTAGCAAGCACCGTATTCCTTTTCGTTTTCAATGAAATGACGAACCTTTCGAGTATCCTCGATTGCCACTTTAACTAATGATGAATTAATTAAAAAAAAATTTTAATAATAATTCATTAGATAAAAAGGCATACACATTAAACGAAAAAAAATCAAACAACAAAAAAATCTTTAAGCAAAGTTGTCCTGGAAGAGGAAAATCGAGCCCAAGCCGCCGAAGAGATTTTGACGAGTGTGAATTTGGGAACTCGCGGAAGAGCCTAAAGAGACGCAGATTGGTGATTTCTTCAAGGAATCGAAAGGATGCTCGCAAAGTCCTACAAAATCCTCAATTCAAAGAAAGTTGCCCTCTTCATCAAAGAGAACATCATATGCGTATACGGGTTGCCACCGAAATCATTTCGTATAATGGATCCCACTTCGAAGGGGAATGCGACAGTGGCCGGCGTAATTCCGAATAACCCGTCACAAGTCATCTCCTTACAGCCCCAAACCAACGGAGCCGTCGAAGCAAAGAAACAAGACTCGGAAAATATCATCCGGAAAATGGCCGCCCAAGGCGTAGATTGGCCCGAGAAGTTACACTCGGCACTCGCTGCGTAACACGCCAAAACGGCAACCGGGGAAACACCGTTTGCTCCTCACATACGGAATGGAAGCCGTACTCCCAATCGAGCCGAAATACCCTCGCTCCGTATACCGCCGGGAAAGCCGTATCAACGAGGTCGAATGGCTCCGTAGTCGCCATGATGAATTGGCCCTACTAGATGAACGCCGATCAAGGCCATGGAACACATCCGAGCCTACCAAGGAAGAATGGCCAGAGCCTTCGACAAGAAAGTAAAGCATCGGGAGATCCGAGAAGGTGATCTCGTTTTGAAAGAAAAGCCCCTGGCCCGTATCAACCCCTCGGCAAATGGGAGCCTCGTATGGGTCGGGCCATATGTCGTCCGTAAGATCTTCTCCTGAGGAGCCATGCAACTTGCGCACTCGACGGAATCCCTTTGTACACCCAAAGGAATGGTGACAAGCCGCGCGTATACTACGCGTAAAAAAAAAAAAAAAAAAAAAAAAAAAAAGAGTGCTAAAAGAGTAATACCCAACTAGGTTGAAAACCCAAGAAGGGCGGCCTAGGTAAAAACAGTGGTTGCACCAAAAACAAAAAAAAAAAAAAAAAAAAAAAAAAAAAAAAAAAAAAAACAAAAAAAAAAAAAAAAAACAACAAAAAACAAAAAAAAATCGGGTTGAACTACGAAGACCCGAGCTCCTCAAAATGAGGGGAACGTAGGCAAATGAAACGGTTCGGTCTAAAACACAAATAAAAGTCATACTTTGACATCAATACAATTGATCGACCATGAAAGCGTCTCGAAAACTCTAAAGCAATTCAAATATTCATTACAAGTTAAAAGCTCTTTGATGAGTCTAAGCCCGATTCATTCCTACAACCGGCAACCTCGCTAAAAGAAAACTAAGATACATAATCAAATTAATGTGTCTCGCTACGACAAGAAAGGGATACTCGGAAACCTCGTGAGTCACTCCAAGCCACTCGCATCGGCCTCTCCCCTCTTCTTCCCCTTCGAGTCTTCTTTTTTCCGAACAGAAAATGTCGGTTTCCTCCTACCAAGCTCGGTATAGGAACAGATCTATCAAACCACTCGCTGTGGCCTTAGTAGCTCCTAGCGTCATCTCTCATCTCCCGTAGCCTAGCCGGTAGCATAGGAGCCCTCCTCTCCCGTCTCTTGACGTAAGCCTCATAGCCGGTCACAAACAGCCTCCGCTCCTATCATGAGGGTTGGCCCTCGCCTCGCCCTCCTCCTCTCGTAAACAATGTGTCCTCCGCACCCACAATGGCCTCACGCCGTCTCAAAATAGCCACCCGAGTCTCTCCTGCATGCCTCTCATACCAATCCAGTGTACCAAGTGGTCAAGAACACCGGCCTCTGACGCCCGAGAATAACCCGAGGAGGAAAGGCATCATACCTCCATGCTCGGGAAAGAAATGGAAACACCGAGGATCATCCATAGAAACAGGAGCCACCACCCCGGTGGCTATATCATCAAAGTCCCCAAAGGAACCTCGCTCCAGCCAAACTGCCTCGGTAACTAAAGCCGAATATAGAAGCCGGACCGAGAAAGCCCCTAAGCATAACCACATGAGACCCGTCCCGAAGCACTCGCGAGTCTCCACCCGCCAACAAGGCACTCGACCATCTGATATCTTCTCGTCCGGAGACCAGCCATCCAACGCTCCCATGAGCCCCGATCATCGAAATCCACAAAGAACCCCCTCCCGGCAAATGTCCAAGGCTTCGATCATGCCTGAGTTTCCCGAAGAATCCCCAAACGCTCCATCGCCCACGTGGTCAAGAGGAACGGGCCGCCCGCGCATATACCGTCTTCCGCAGCGCCCTATCAAGAGCATGAAAAGTCTCCCCGTAATCAAAGGAACGACATCTCTCGCCTGTGCGACAATGAACGACAACATCCAAGAAAGACCGATGGCAAATCCCAAAGGAATAGACCATGAACAGGCGCCAAACATACAAAGTGCAAAGGCATCCCAATAGACGTCATCCACCAAGCCTAGGCTCCTAAACCTATCGGGAAGGCCGAAAATATCAAAATGATCGGGACCACGGATGATACCTTGCGCTTCCTCCGAGGAAAGATGAAGGAGGACGCACAATCCGTCAACAAAAGAAGCTCCTCCGGCAAAGGAACCGCTTATCTCTTCCACCTCCGACCACCAAGCAAGGCCCGAAATTCTTCGACAGCCGGAATAATCTCGTTGAAGGAAAGGCAAAAGACATGCCTCCTAGTATCCCAAAATGAGGAAGAAGCCCTCAAAAGCTCATAATCCGGAATCAATTCCTCGAGAGACCATAAGCACTTCACCTTGTACCTTTCTTCAAAGTAGGACCTCCTCTCATGCATAATCTCCCGATACCAATCCTTGGACTTGTTGAAGAATGACATTTGGGATTCTTGGGACAATTTTGATGGAGCTTTTCTAAGGTTTTCCATGGTTTTTCTCTCTTTCTCCCCGAAAATGGTTGTTTGACCGGAGGTCAAGAGGATATTTGAATTTGAAATAAAGTGAGACCAGATTCGAAGCAAAATTAAAGGACAATGTCGATGCAAAGCCTCCCATCCGCGCGGACATGATTGTCATTTATCGTAAAATCTCGCAATGTACCCAAGCCGCTACACCAAAAGAGGAATATTCCGTCCCGCTGCTCGAAACCTCAGGCAAAAACCTCCCCAAACCACCCATATACCAAACACCCTTGCAAAAAAAAAAAACAAACAAGGCTCATGCAACACCGCATTCATACCGCATTGCATTCATAAAATAAAATCCTAAATTATTACATTCCAAAAAAAAAAGTGTGCATAAGCCGTACAAATCCTAATCCCGCATAAATCTCAATCTCAAATCTCAAATCTCAAAAAATCAAATCAATCGTAGTCCCTAGCGCCCGATGTCCCGCCCGGTCCTCTTGCGACTCGGGCCCGCCTCCTCAGAGCCCCGAAAATCTCGGGCTCGTAATCGTCCTCGTCTCCGCAAAGAGGCTCGCCAGACCAACCGGCACGCTCCGATAGGGCAAGCCGAGATTCGCGAAAAATCGTATCCGAAGGTGAAGGCGTCGACTCCCGGACGTACGAAGACGACCCACTATGCCGCCGCACGTGTCCCCGCCCGTGTGGATCCCCGAGAATAACGTGATCCGCGGCAAGACCGCTGGGATCAAGGAGAGGAGACAGAGGAGTCTCAAGAAGTCTCGAACGAATAGGGAAGCCTCCCGTCCCGACAGTGCGCCGGCCGTGGTCGCTCTTGCTCTAGCTCGAGGAGCCCCGCAAGCGACCATCCTCCCGATGAATCTCTTAGCTCCGATCACTTGCTTCGTCGCCTTCTCGACGACCACCTCCGAAAACCGCACAAAAGCAAAAGCGTCGAAACAATGCTGAAGTTTAAAAAATGATGACAGGAAAGAAAAGAAAAGACAAAAGCAAAAAAAAAAGAAGGGGAAAAGGTGAAGCCATACTCTTCATACTCCTGACGAGGCCGGAAAGCTCGTGGAAGCCGCTCAGCCGAGGGATCTCGCACCTCAATCGGACTCCCATCCTCGATATATGAAAATCCGTCCGAGGGTACCGCGGATCCCAAGCCCTCTCTATCCGTAACCCGAGGCATCCTCGCCTCCTCAAGACAAATACGGGTACGGCTCAATCGCCACAAATGCCGAGAAGTGCCGGCCGCTTCTAATCATCCCTGTGTCACGATCCGTCACTGGTGCATCATATCGGCGGGAGGCTCCACCGGTGTCCTCAAAGGCGAGTTCACGCCATGCCGGCGCGTCACCCTCTCTCCTGCATAATATGCATCGCAGTCGACCTCTCGTAATCCTCCGCCGCACAACAAATCTCGCCCTTCACCGCGCCACCTCGAAGCGATCCTGTGGATAGAATATCATCCTCTCATCCGTCTCGGCCTCCGTCAAAGGAAGGCAATCCGCGTGACCGAGAGTCGTACGCCCCGGAGCTTATCTTCTCTCGGGCATGCTTAGACCAGAGCGCATGGCCGGATACGCCCGACGTACCCGCCGGCCGCCGCCACATCGTGACGTGGAAAACTCCAACGCCCATACTGCGAAAGGTAAAAATCCAATCAATCCAGCAAAAGAAAAGTGTGTGCTCAAAAAAGAGGGAAAGCAAAAAGAGAGCTTATACCTGTGGCAAACTCAAAGCAAGACAAGGAGCTCACAGCCTCTTCCTGGCCGTACCTATCGAGAGCAAAGTAAAGCTCGCCACTCGGCCTCTCCCCACGAGACATCTCCTCGCCATCTCCATGTCCTCCAAGGACCTCAAGAAGGCAAAGACCGCCGTCCTCAAGATGCCCAAAGAGGGTGCTCGAAAAGGCAAACCACAAGAAGGCCCCGGCAACTGACGGCGCCTATCCTCTCCTCCCCAACTCGTAACTCACAATGGTCTCCACAATCTTCCCGTAGACCACCGCATACCCATCCCCATCCCCTTTTGGGAATAGGGAAAATCCCGTAAGAGCTCGCAGACAAGCATCGCTATAGCCGTCCCCGCCACTCAATGCCGCGCCCATTAAGGACAAACCCGTGATCGCAAAGCATAGTCGGAAGGCGTAACCGTAGCCTCGCCCTTAAGAAGTGAAACGTGTGGGTCGCATCCCACCAATGCCGCGCTAAAGCGAACATCGTGCCCTCGCTCTTAGGGAACTTGGACCGCCCCTCAAGCACTCAACAAACTCCCAAAGCCCGGTCTCAACAAACAACTGTCTCTGACTCCCAAAGCTCCTCGGCCCGCATTCGGAAGCCGGTCCCACAAGTCAACCACGGACTCCACCGATCCTCGAGTCTTCATTTTGTTCACCGTCTCCGTCACAAAACGGTTTCCGCCCTGCAAAAAAAAAAAAGAGAGAAACTGTCAAAAAAATTTGCATTTGCACAAAAAAAAAAAGCATACACATGCATTAAAAAAAAAAAATTTCGGCAAAGATAACGGCATGCAATAGACATAGCCCCATTTTTCTCACGTAAAAGACAATTTTCCAAAGAAATCCCATTCAACAATTTTCAATAATGCATACATGCATATCCTACAAGAAGTCGACGGAAATAAAACTCCGTCCCATTTTCAAAAAATGCATACATGCATATCATCCATCTTACATGCAACGGAGGAAAATCCATCCCACTTTTCAAAAAAATCCTAAACATACATACATCTCATATTGGCAAAATGCCCATTCTTTCCAAACAAAATGCATGCATTGCATCATTCATCAATATCAATATTCAATTTCAAAAAATCATCATCACAATTTTCGAATTTTCACATGCAATTTTCGGATACAAAAATGTGTGGCAAAAATGCCAATTCTTTTCCCAAGCAAAATGCATATTCGGGACACCAACAAATTCATTGCAACATGCATAGCATCAAAATCAAATCCAAGACAATGAACATTGCATAATTTTCGAAAAAGAAAAATCACCTAAAAATCAATTTCAAGCAAAAATCGACAAAGGGATCAAAAGGATTCGAAGTATACCGTTTGGAGATTCGAATCAAGCCCAATGTTGCCAAGCACGGGTAGGGCTCCTCCGCAATCGATTGCGAAAGAGTATAGTGCCTCCTCATCCTGACGAGCTCCAATCGTCTCTCCGCTATCGGGCCACGTCCTTGGCCTTGAAAAGCGCCTTCCCGTGTTCCATTGCTCGAAAATCAAAGAAAACGAAGGATTTTCGGCTTTTTTGGCCAAAAATGGTGAAATCCTCGCTCTCTCCTTCTCTCTCTCGTAATTGCGCAAATTCAGTAAAAACCGAATGGGAAGGAGAAGGGCGTTGGCCCTCATTAATACCCCGACTTTCAAGTCCTCTCCGCGCGGACAGATTGTAAGGGTCAAATGACCCTTTTGCCCCTTAAAATCTGAACTCTCCGCACTACCCCATCTAACTTGACAGACGAGTAACTAGCTAACCAGGATCAAAGCTCCCCACCTTGAAGAAAATCATCAACTGGCAACAAACGTAAGACCGGAGCCTGCCCCGAGAAAGATAACCCGAGATCCCGTATCTTTCATCAAAATCATTCCTCTTTGCAACGGAAGAAACGTAAGACCGATCTCCCCTTCCCGAGAAAGATAACCTGGATCCCGTATCTTTCATCAAAATCCCTTCCTACAAAATAAACGTAAGACCGATTCTTCCCCGAGAAAGATAACGAGGATCCCGTGATCTTCTCATCAAAACTCTTCCAACGGCAAGTAAGAAACGTAAGACCGAGTCTTCCTCCCGAGAAAGATAACGAGATCCCGTATCTTTCATCAAAAATCACCTCTCCTAAGCAAGAAACGTAAGACCGAGTCTCCTCCTCCCTGAGAAAGATAGCACGAGATCCCGTATCTTCATCAAAATCCTTCCCTATAGCCAAACGTAAGACCGAGTTCCCCGAGAAAGATAACGAGATCCCGTATCTTCATCAAAATCCTTCCCCGCGCAAGGCCAAACGTAAGACCGATTCCTCTCTCCCGAGAAAGATAACGAGATCCCGTATCTTTCATCAAAATCAATCTCCTAGTCAAACGTAAGACCCGATCTCCTTGAGAAAGATAACGAGATCCCGCATCTTCATCAAAAATCAATCTCCAAGCAAGAAGAAACGTAAGACCGGAAAAATCTTCCCGAGAAAGATAACGAGATCCCGTATCTTTCATCAAAATCACTTCCCTAAGCAAAGTGAAACGTAAGACCGATCTCCCCGAGAAAGATAACGGAGATCCCCAGTATCTTCATCAAAATCAATTCCCAAGTAGCCAAACGTGTGAAGACCGATTCCCTCTCCCCGAGAAAGATGTAACGTAGATCCCGTATCTTTCATCAAAATCATTCCCCTATAAGCCAAACGTAAGACCGATTTCCTGCATTCTAATACGTCCAATTTTTTCCCCAAAGAAAATAACAAAATCCCCAAAGAAAGTTAACTAATCCCAAAAGCCAACGGAAATCTCGAGAAGAACTCGAACTACGAAAGGGCTTCGATTCCCACTAGGGATAATGTAGGTAGCCTATCATTAGCCCCACCCCTCGACTTTGGGCAAACGGGTACCCTCTCCTTCGGCAATAGCAGCCGAAGTCCACCGAAAGGCCATTTCAAACATTAAGGCCCGGTGCACCTAAAAAGCCATCATCACCAAGGTTCGAGGCACTCTAAAACACCATCATCCAAGGTTCCGATGGCACCTAAAATGCCATCTCCAAGGTTCGGAAAATTTTAAAAGCCATCATCTCCAAGGTCCGAGGTACCTAAAACGCCATCATCAAGGTTCGAGGCACCTAAGACGCTATCACTAGGAAAGCGATAAATCGCAACCATCCCTGCAAGCAGACCGAAGATGTCACTTACCATAGCGGATAGCCACTTAATTGTGGCCGGTTGGTCATTCTTATTCCCGTTCGTGTCGGTTGGCCATCCGGATAAGAAACCCGTCATTCCTATCCTCAAAGAGCGGATGGAAGGCTAACGTATTTAAAATGGTCATCTCTTACTCCAAAGCAGAAGTTTCTCTCCGCAAAGAACCAACTGCGTAATCCCGCTCATCAGTTCGAGGCACCTAAAACGCCATCATCTCCGGTGGTCAAAGACCCGAACTACGGCCGCTTGATTCCCATTCGGGATAATGTGAGTAGTTTCATCGCTAGGTTCACCCACCCGATCACTGATCATCCCGCCAAATACGGAGCCCATCTGCCGGAGCCTGCACCCCGCTTCCTTCGGCAAAAGCGCCTCGTCGCCGAGGGGCTACTGCAAGTGCTCCAATTTGAGCTTGTTAGAATTTTCGTTAGAAAATCTTCAACGAAAGTTATAACATTTCTAACAATTCCTAATAACTTCTAACATTTCTAACAAAACGAGGGTAAAATGGGTATTCATATTTAAGGTTAAACCTCAAAAAGAATCTTAAAAAGCAAAACAAAG